>CANSZD010001953.1:0-82500 GCA_947648045.1 Beta corolliflora | reverse complement strand
TCTACAAAGAAGATGAAGAGTTCATAGATGTAATTGGAGTTTATGAGAGTCGAACACCCGACCATGAGGTTGGGAGGTGAAAGTTCCAACAATTGGGCTCCCACATGATTCTCAGACATATCATTAGTACTTCCCCCGTTCCAAAATAAGTGAAACACTTCTCTCATTTATGTGAGAGCTTTTTGAGACAAGTGTTTCACTTATTTTGCAACGGAGGAAGTATGTAGTTAATGTCCTTGTGAGAAGTTGAGAGCGTAACAACAAAAAGGTCTTCTTATCTTATTTATTGCTTTTACAGGCACACCTTAAATATTGGCCAAGGAAATATCACAGCCACGGGCCTTTTACATTAGTGAAGACTAGAAGACATAAGTACATCATTATTGCTATTTTTATATAGGTTTTTTTGTTGATATAAATTATGACTTAGGGGCAAAATCAGGAATCAAAAGTTAACGGAGCCAAGAATATTTTTAACAAATTTATTTAAAAAATTTATCTTTATCATTCCCACTTTACCACTCAAATAACAGTATTTATATGATATAATATCCAATTTAATAAAATATATCTAAAAAACCTACCGGCACACCTATAAAAATATGTGGACCGCAAATGTGGCATGCGGGGGCTGGGCCCCTGCCAGCCCCCATTTAACTTCACCCCTGGTTAATATGCTTGATTCAATGGCTGCTTTGTTACGGAGGAAAACCTACGAGCTAAGTTAGGGTCTGTTCTGTTTAACTTATTTTGTCTTATCTTATCTTATCTTATAAGATCTTATAAAATCTTATCTGATCTTATCTTATCTGATCTTATCTTATCTTATCTTATAAGATAGTTTATTGAGTGTATCTAACATCTTATTTTATCTGATCTTATCTGATCTTATAAGATATTATATAAGTTAAAATAAGTTGAAGAGAACTACCCTTAACCTACATCATAGCTCTTCAAGCATCAATAGAGACCACTAACTTCTCTTTGATTCATAATTAGCGACGACTTTTGAACTAATGATCCCCAATTCGGCAATTCCCCATTATAGAGACCAGTGGTAGGCGTTAGGCAACAGTGCCCTCATTAGTCGAATGAATTAATTTATTATATTAGTTAATTTTTCAAGGATAAATATACATGTTTATCAAATAATTCCTCACATTTCTTACCGATTTGATTGTCTACTAAATCTCTTTTAGTTAGGACATCCCAAAAATTCTCCAAACTCATCAATGTCTCTACCAAAATCATACTTTCACAAATAAAGCTTATAAAGATGGTGGATGGTAAAGAATGCAAAAACCTAATAGGCTAATAGCCACATCCTCTTCATCGATCCATATATTGAAGTTTGCAAATCCGTTATATTAGTATAAATTTATCCAAATGAAAATTTTGTTACCTTCTTTTCAGGCAAGATCTTGGAGTCTACTTTTGAGTAGTAGACAGTTTGTGACACTCTTAATTATCTGAAGCGACTCCAACTTCAGCTACAAGCATGTTGTATAAGTCTCTTTAGTAACTTCTCTCAAACCTTCATTAAAGAAATAAAGTTGTAAAGTGAGAAGAGCCTTCAAATAAATCTCCACCAAAATCTTTGTGATCGTGATCATAGTTGTGGGATTCTTGGACACACCATCTAAAGCCTTATAACAACCACCTTGATTTAAAGCGACCTTCATCTTTAAGTGCCAAAGGCTGATGTTAACCGACTAATCGAATTTCTCAATATCAAACTTCATTATTATCGACATAATAAAATATACAAACTTTGTTCCAACATACAAAATTAGCTCTAATAGCGATTGAATAAACTAAAGGCTATGTTCAGTTTACATAAAACCTAGCTCTAATAGCAATTGAATAAACTAAAGGCTATCTTCAGTTTACATAAGACCTAGCTCTAATAGCAATTGAATAAACTAAAGGCTATGTTCAGTTTACATAACACATAAATAATAATTAAGATAGAAAAGAAGTGTAGTGCATATGTCTTAACCCAATACACATGCACTATCATAAACTTTTTAATTAAATCAAGATAAATCATAGCTTCCTTACAATCTACTCCTTCTGTTTCTTTTTGTTCTTCCTATTTTGACTTCCACGTTTGTCAATGCACGTCTTTAACCTTAAATATCTTTCATTGTGTATTAGTAAAAAATATAATGATTAAATATTAATAAAGTACTCATTGAGATGAATCAAACAAGACCCCACATGACTATATTTTTTTTATCATATGTTGAAAATAATTTAGAATATTCTCTTTAATTGTGAATAGTGTTAAGATTCTAAATAGGAAGAACAAAAGAGAACGGAGGGAGTATAAGAGAAAAGGAAAAATAATAGGAGAACAATAATCTCACTTATTCTTCGTGTCTAACATGTGTAGTGCATTAATTTAAAAGCTTAAGTTAGTTTGATAATAAATCATAACAATAATTGTAACTTCTTCATTTGTGTACTTCAATTCATACATCCATATATACATAATTCAAATAGGTAACAAAAAAGATCCAACTATATCTAAGGCCCTGTTCTTTTAGGCACAATCTCAATTCAGTTCGATTCAGTTCATCTACTTTCCTCTCACAATATTAATTTCAATCCAGTTCAATTCAACACAAAACAACATGGCCTAACTCCTCAAGATGCTTTTATAAACTGAATTTTAACAAAAGCATGCTAATTGTAATAGTATATTTTATGTGCTCCTTTACATTTCGGCATTTGGTGATAATCATTGGCTAGTATGAATATGACAAGGGCTTAAATGCAAATCCACTTTAAGTACCCATCAGCCCATCTCTGTCTTTCACGCATCATCCAATATGGACTCAACTTACCGACTTATATTACTGCCGTTTCAGACTCCAAAATATTCGACTTCTCATTTAATATACAAATGATTGATAGCCTAATATACCAGTATTTAAACCCCATAAATACTACTAGATCCTCAGAATTCAATTATATCTTCTATAAGACCCAAAATATATTGAAGGAGAGAAAAAAAAAAGGAGTAAAAGATAAGTTATTTAGAAGAAGAGGAAAAATGCCAGCACTAAATATTACAACCAATGTGAAGTTGGATGAAGTTGATGTTGAACCCATCTTTTCTGAAGCCTCTACTGCTGTTGCTTCTATAATTGGCCGACCCAAACATGTACGTACTCCTATCTCTCTCTAATGAGCTGTTTTTTTTGTTGGTACGTGATTTGGTAATTACTTGATGTATTATAACGTTGTTGGATTTGTCTCGATATATAACATTAAAGATTGAGGGCAGTATCCAGTAAGTTGACATATTGAATTAATGATGCGTGAAAGAAAGACTTTTATATATGGTTGAAGTTGTTAATGGTTGACATGTCAAGTTAATTATGATAGGAAGATAATAATAGGGTAACTGACTAAACTAAGGAGTATATAACTATGTAGTGTAAATGACACACAAAAAAAAAACTAGGATTTTTTGATGGGAATAATCCCACCTTTGCCCGATCTCTCCAAAACAGTCTCACCTTTCATAAATTTGGGAAAAATCCCACCTTTGTGGGACATTTGTCAAAAACTTTGCTTTTTGCGCAGTGCTCAAAAGGTTACTGCCACCCTTTATTTTTTTTTTTTAAAAAAAAAAACCCTCCCACCACCCCTCTCCCACCCCCACTCCACGGTAAACCCCCACCCCACCCCCACAGGAAGGCAGCCACCGCCCACCCCAATCTTCGTCTTTGGCCGCCACCACCCCTCTCCCCCCATCGCCCCTCCCCTCGTCTCCTCTCCCTTTTGAATTTCCAGAGTAGGGAGAAAGAGAAAGAAAGGAGAAAGATGAAGAAGAAGAAGGGTGGGGGTCTGCTGTGGAAGCGCGCGGCGGGGGGTTCGCCAGGAAGCACGGGGGAGGGGGTTTGCGGGAGAGGGGTTCGCCGAGGAAGCGCGAGCGGGGGGGATTTGCGGGGAGGGGGTTTGCGGGGAGGGAGGTTTGCGGGGGAGGGGTTTACGGTGTAAGGGGGTTTGCGGTGGAGGGGATTTGCGGGGGAGGGGGTTTTACGGGGTAAGGGGGTTTGCGGGGGAGGGGGGTTTGCGGGGGAGGGAGTTTGCGGGGAGGGGGATTTGCGGCGGAGGGGGTTGGGGCCGGGTGGGGGTAGGGGCTGCAGTGGGGCCGCAGGGTGGGGGCTGCAGGGTGGGGGCTGCGGGATGAGGTGGTGGGGGCGCGGGGGTGGGGGGCCGGGGTTTCTTTGTGGGGGTGGGGGTGGGGGGTAAGGGTGGGGGCTAGGGGGGGGTGGGGTGGCTAGGTGGTGGTAGTTGTGGAGGAGAAGAAGTAGAGGAGGAAGAAAAGAGAAAACTTACATTTGCAGGTTACCAACAGGTAAGGGTCCATTTTGAGCAGACACACCCTAAAGGTGGGATTATTCCCAAATTTACGAAAGGTGGGACTGTTTTGGGAGGATCGCTCAAAGGTGGGATTATTCCCATCAAAAAATCCAAAAAACTATTTGAATAAAGATTGAAAGTTTATGTATATATTCAAGCGAACATATTTTTATTTTCAGGAGATTCGTAGGATTGATCCTAGTTGTGGTCCATCTTCTCATAATAATGCTAATAATATGTTATCCAATAATAATCTAACCTATCGAGTATTGGGGATGCTCTCAACTATATATAGAGAATAGATCGGACACCAAATATAGTCGATTGTTACTTTGTTAGTTGGTTACTAGACAACCAATCAGTATCACTTGTATCAGGTTATGGTGACTTCAATTAGTCTTGTAATGGGGTCTATTGCCAATTTGACTATGGAGTGTAATCTGTTTGCACCATTACGGAGCGGAATGTAACATCAACAATAAGTTTTCCATAATACCACTATAGCTACATATAAGATCATAATTTTTCCCTAAAAAAAACCCATATAAGATCATAAAGTATATATTAACATGGTTATATGGAGTATGGTTAAATTCATCTTTATGTTGTTAATCAACGTTCAAATATGTGAGATTGTAGCGGAAAGAAACGGGGAGCAGAAAATCTTTCACTTCCTCGTTGTTTATCTTTCTCGACTTATAATCTTGACACTATTCATACTTAGAGAATCTTCCCGATTTTTCTCAATTTATAAGAAAAATTATAGTCGTGTGGGGTATTGTTTAATTGCGTCCAATTAAGATGCTTATTAATATTCAATCGTTATAGTTTCTTAATAATATAGTGAAAGATATTTAAGTTGAAAGACGTGCATTTGGAGACGTACAAAGAAAGTGAGAATGATAAAAAACAGAGGAATTATTATATAAAATCTATCTGACTACCATGCTAGTAATATTAGGACCAAATAAATAAAAATATCAACACCAAACGTGTCACTTCACATTTTTATAATTACTAAAGTTTTATGATTTATATGATGATGTCGACACCTCAAATTTTTTTTTTTTGATGTCTAAGACCTTTTCTTATTGTAGTGCTACTTTATAAGTACTATGTAGTAGTAGTATAAATTAACATGTGTATGAGTGCATCTCTTAATCTAGTACTACTTTATAATATATTCCACGACACACTCACATACAGGGTTATTCTATGTTGGAAACCACACCAACAGGAACCAAGGCCTTAAGCTTTCTTTTGCATAGAGAAGATATACTCCCTCCGTCTTTTGCACAGGGTTATTCTATAGTGGAGTTAGTACCAATCAAGTAAATCAACAATAGGATCCTTACATTTTCAAAAGTTGTTTTGATTGGCTTGTAGAAGTATATTTTGAATCCTAAGTAAAAGGTGATATTCATCAACTTTTAATAAAATTGAAATAGTCTCTACTTTTGGAATTTCTTTCAAAAATAATCTTCAAGTCAAATTCACATGCTAAAATAGTTAGAAAGTGCGCCATGACATAATTTTATTGGCCCTTTGTGGGTACTTAAACTGGCAGCTGGCTGGAGAGAGACAAATGGGAGGGATAATACAGTTCTAAAATCTAAATATATTCAAGCGGTCGATAAATTTGTTCCTAGGGATGAGCATGTGTTGGGTTTGGGGCGGGTTCAGCAAGACCCAGATCCGTAAATTTTGATTTGGACCCAGACCCACCCTAGATCCACATGGTCTAGAAAATCCGAACCCTTACCCGAATCCAATGAGTCTAACGGGTTTGGGTCCAAAACGGATCCTAAATGGCACCGGTGCTTGAGATTATTAGAAGTTTCGGTACCGCTTTTTTTTAACCGCGATATTTTTACACCCGTTTTTTTAGTTATTATAATGATAAAAGACCTAAATAAGAGTCTAATACTAGTACAAAACATCTTAAATTAAAATATGCACTACAAGTTGACTTAAGTGTTAACAAAAAGTTTTGTTACTCTTTATATACTTTGTATATAAGACATATATATTAAATATGTAAAAAATATGGATCTATGGGCGGGTCTGGGGCGGGTCTCCCAGACCCAAATGGGTCTCAAATTTCTAGACCCAGACCCTTGAAAATGGGTCGAGTCCAACTGGGTTTGGGTCGGGTTCTGGGTCCATGCTCATCCCTAGTTGTTCCACATGTGTGGCACTTCTAATTAATCAATTTAACAGGTTAAAATAGTTTGATGACTCTTTTATGAAGATGCCTCTAAAGTTGACCCATTCCAAGTTAATCGAAAGTAGATTTTTTAAAGCAAAACCGACCATAATTAGACCATTCCTTCCCCCTACTTTTCTCATTAAGGTTCCAATTAGGCAATTACCATCATATGATTGTTTTATATGTCTAGACCCAAGTACACACACAGCCACACAAAAGGAACCATGACAACTCTTGTTAACTTGGTTGGAATTATTCCCTAGAGTAAGAATTGTTGGAATTATTCCATTGTCTTTTTTCATTTTGGTCTTTTCTTACCTTGGGAGTTGTACAAGCTAGCTAACTGAAAATAATGGATCAAATGAATTAACTTTGTTTCTTTTCTTTTTTGTTACGATGTGTGGGTGCAGTTAGTGATGGTGGTGCTGAAAGGATCAGTTCCAATATCATTTACAGGAACAAACGAGCCTGCAGCTTTTGCACAATTAATATCAATGGGTGGAATTGATAAAGTGGTGAAGAAAAAGCTAATAAAGAGTCTTGGAGTTATCCTTGAGACTCACCTTTCTATCCCTCCTACTAGATTTTTTTGCCATGTTGTTGATACTACTGCTGGTCGCCAACAATCTAAGCTTTGAATAAGTTATGCATGGTGATTAATTGAACATCATCTTCTTTGCCTAATTTCAATTTAAATGTACCAATTGGAATATAGCTAGTGTGTGGTAGATGGCTAAGTTACTGCTTAGTTCAATTTTTATTTTTGAAAAGCTTTTTGTATAATGGGTGATGATCCAGCAGTTCCATCTCAAGATCTATCTCGAAATTGAAGTGTATTTTCATGTGATTCTTTATATTTTCTTATGGTCCATATGGCAAAAAAGTCTTATATGGTGATAATGACAATAAAGTCACATACGATTTGGAAGCGGGTTCACTATTCGTTCTTGTGATAATGAAATCTCATATCCAAATAAGTGATTCTCTTTCGAATCTAGTTCGCTTAATCTTCCGCTTCATTATTTATGCTTTTTAATGGTAGTAGACAAAATATTATTCAAAGGTTATCACCTTTTTTTGTTTGTTGACATGAGGTGGAAGGCATTAAAGAAAATTAGGAAAACAAAATTCAATGACATGACAACTCAAGTTTTAGGGTGTGGTTGTCAAAGGAATCTTGGACATGAGTATAATGCATGAGACTTTGTCAAGACACTTGAGTCTTGTGCAGTAGGAGTATGAAAACTTGAGAGAGTTTGAAAGTTGGTCTTTAATTCTCAAACCACATTCGAGACTGTGAATGTTAAATGAAAGTCATGTGGATTGTGGGTAGCAAATATATTTTCCTCCAACCCATTACAAGCGCCCAAGTAGCATCCACTTTATCGTGCATAAATAATAGTTTAATTAAATATTTATACACATTTTTTGATGAGTTTAAGGGAGTTTGGAGAGACTCCGATTGATAAAGTATAAAATTGGAACAAATCTGAAAAATAAAATAATTAATAAAATTTAGTGAAAAGTTAATGTGGCACATGGAATTTGGGGTTATGTCTTAGGGATAAACTCAACCTTAGCTAGGTTATGTGTTTGATGAACTTGTTGTCTGGTAACTTTGTAGATGACACGCCAACCTTCGCTCTTGGAGAGTTGTTGAATTCGAGTAAGGCTCTACTTGATAACTGTAACACTCCCAAAATCCATACACGTCTAAACTACGTTGCATCGACTTTGGGAGTGTTCTGGCCGCGGTGAAACGCAAGGCATATTAAAATTAAAACGTTAACAACTCTTTATTAAGAAAACTACATTGCGGCGGAAATAAATGTTTACTTTAAACTACAACTCGGGAATCACCATTGACCCCTTTTATTCAAACCATTAACTACGAATATTAATAATTCTATAAGTTCAACAAAAATATCCCCCGTATGCTCAAACTCATGCAGCATCACCAGCATACCTAATCTGCTCCCCATTGAAATATCAATGGTTCATCACAGGTCAACAAAAATCACAAATAACAAACAATCAGCTATGCTGAGTACGTACATAACCAGTTAAATAATACATTAAACATAAACAGAATAATAATAATCATTCCTAGACATGATACTACAAGAATATTGCAATTTATTTTTATAGTTTAATTGGCATCGAACGGGCACCATCATCTTTCTAGAATCATACGGGCTACTTAATCCTTAATAGACAACTTGGTCTATTAGATGGAATGTAAATACGGTTTCGTTCCGTTCCACATCCATCACCTTAGTATGCATACCCCCAAGATCGTACGGAACCTTCCGCCTACTTGAGTTATCAAAATTTATAAGGACACTACTATCGTCACAGTAGGCCTGCGTAGGAGTGTAGAACAAGTCCCACACTCCTCCCATTGTTCATACTTGTAGGGATTCCAACTACAAGTTTATCGCCAAAGATTCTTCTTAGTGATATTCATTCATACAACATTATGCATATAAACCTTTAATTTTCCTTCTTAGGTACATTGCTCAATTCTTTAGTTTAAGCAACTTCTCATAACATCCTCGCTACAAACAATAAATCATATGTTTTCAATCCAATTCTCATTTCATGCATCGTGATACGATAGAATTACGCATATCAATAATAACTCATTCCAACTCACAAGTCATACAACAAGGAATACATACGGATTTCCAATTGATTTCATGTTACCAAACAATCTCATCAATCATAATCAACCACAGTTCCCTATCATGATTCTAGGTTCCAATATGACAATCATAACCTAAACATGATACTAATATATCGGGCCCGAACTAGTACGCGTACGTACCTTGTAACGGAGAATCTTCGCCGACTATCTAAAACGTTCAGCTATGAAATTGGGACCTAATCGAATAATAAAAGTAATTCGGTTCTAAGTCCTTGATATCATTAAAATAAAACCAGCTTAACTAACTAGGTAAAAGTTAGTGTTTCGAATAATAAAATAAATTCTTGTTGGTTAAACTTTTCTTTCATAACTTTATTAAAACTAACATATTTAGGACTTAATTATATGTTTGCAAATCTGATTTTTGACAACTTATATTATACTTGGTTTATAATACTTACTAAAACTTACACAAATATACATAAGTGTAATAAAATCAGAATTAAGAATTAAAATCATCCTAAGAACTAATACTATAATCAAGAATCTGATTTCATTTAACTTTTACTATACTTAATTTACAAAACCATCTTAAGTCGTGCAGGAGGAAAGAAGAGAAAAGAAAAAGAACGCAGAAGGGGAACGAAAGTGACGAAGAAAAGAAAAGAGGAGAGAGAAAAATTTCTCTTGGGAAAAGAAAACCCACGGCTGACTTGAGTAAAAGGAATAGGGTTTTTGTTTTTTTTTTTTTTTTCTTATTTATAGTATGAGAAACCAAGGTTTAGTAGGATTTGTTTTCAAATCAAATTCCGATTTCTTATTTTATTTGGAAAATAAAACGAAACCAAACTATAATATAATTAGGTACAACAGTAGGTTATATAATTAAATTATAACTGTAGGATTACCAAAACTATATATTTTTTCTAAATAATATTAAAACACTTTCAACTTTATTCTTTCTATTTTCTTATTTATAAAAGAATAACTCCCAAAAAATACGGAGTATTACAATAACCATAAGCCTAACGTTTGTCTCGGCTCTTGTACCTTGTAATAAACTTACCAAATTATGCAAACCAATCCAAATATTGAGTTGTTCGATGTGGTGTGTGGAAGCCCCATATCTTTAAGACAAGCAATACCTCTCCGCATGTAAAGCTGAAGCTGCTACTCCATAAGCAGCGGTGGAGACAAGATTTTCGATGAGAGAGAGATGGCGTAATTTTGCTATAGTGTCGAATGCCAAATGTAAAAACATGCCTACTAATTGAATTTGAAACGTAACAAAATCTAAATACAACATACTCCCTCCGTCCCATAATATAGTGTTTATTTCTCATTTTTTATGAGAATTAAGTAAAGTGGAACATGAATGATAAACAATTAATATTGTGGGAAAAAAAGCTGATTTTAGGATAGAGAACGGTGTATAATGGGTGAAAGAGCATTAAATATATGACTAATTCAACCCTTAGGTTCAATAAACAAATAAAAAAACTATTTCCAAGGAGCAAATAAATGATGGTTGCATGGTTTTTAGGCAAATCAAGGGAATTGTGGAATTAAAAAATAGAAACAAGAACAACATTTTGGGACACCTAAAAATGGAATCTATATTATATTATGGGACGGAGGGAGACAATACTTCAATAAAAAAATTTAAATTTAGGCGTATTCTTTTGAACTTATTTTCGATTAAGTTCGATTTCTCGCGATTCGGTTCACTTCAGTTTACCAATTCCAAAAGAATTTTGAGTTTGGCACCCATTTTGAGTTGGGAGGAATACTATTTGGTGAATAACAATTTTGTTTTGCTTGGGCCAAAATGGATCCTCACAAAGCCCAATCAAAATGGGCCATAATGGAGCAATTTCTAGATGTTTCTTTTTCAAGTGCATGTAAACAAAAACAAAAACAAAAAGACAGATTACAAAATCCCAAATCCCAACATCTGAGGTTTTTGCTGGTTCATTGATTAGCAAAGAAAGAAGAAGAAGATAAAAAAAAAAATCAGTGAAGCAGAAGAAAATGCCGTGCCTCAACATTTCTACCAATGTCAATCTCGACGGTGTCGACACTTCCGCCATTCTTTCCGACGCTACTTCTTCCGTCGCTGATCTCATCGGAAAACCTAAAGCTGTACTCTCTCTCTCTCCTCTTTAAGTTTTCTTAATGAGATTTCTAGTTTCTTCTATTCTGATAATTTCCGAATTTTGGGTGTTTTATTTTAGTTATTTTTCCGTGCTTTTGTTATCCCATTTCTGTATTATATTGTGGTGAAATTATGGGTTCAATTTTTATAGTTTTTGGCTTTTATGTGTTGGAAAAGATGTTGCTTGTAACCCTAATTTTTTTTCCTGATGATGGGATTTTAAGCTGACACATTACTGTTACAATGTTTGAGTTGAATTCCTGGATTTTAGTAGTATACATTTGAACGATTTAGCGAATTTTAGTTATGATGTTTTGCAATTTGTAAGAACCTTGTGTCTTGGGTTTTTTATGAGTATGTTGTAGGTGTTTCTAATTAGTTTCTTCGTTCTTTATTAATTGCTACATTTCCGTTATTTAGAAGTTTCATAATAATTGCTACTTATCTATTTTTGGTAACATGTTATCTCTATCTCCGTCCTCATCACATGAGTCCCTCTTTTTATCTATTTGTATCTCTCTTGTATTCCTTAATACTAGCATTTTTTGTAAGCTATGCGTGCGTGTCATATTAACGTTTTTCTCAATTTATTCATCAGCGTTACAAAGTTTTTGATTCGAACAGACATTTATGATTATTTTAATAATTTTTAATATGTTTTTCTTAAATCAATGTTTCGTTGGTTTTTTTAGTTATTTGTTCATCATTATGCAAATATGGTATTGAGAGAAGAAGATATAAAGTAGAAGAAAGGTTGTGCTCAAATAAAGTGGAAGAATTTGTCTATCAAGTTCAATCGTTGGATATTAATAAAGTGGAAGAGTTTGATTGATATAATAGAGATTACCGAAAAATAATCAACATTTAGGTTTTAAAAATATTATCAGCATAATTATTAATATGAAATTCAAGTTTTTATTTTTTGTTGTGATTGTGTCAATCAAGTTATATTGTCAATTTAATTGTTGATCAGAGTTTTTCACACATATTTAAGAACAGGAAATCATTCCCCTTAATTTAATATTTAATTGAAATTTCAAATTCAATTCTATTGTTAACTTGTTCAATATATATAGCAAGTAGGAAGAAGAAAAGATTATTTAATATACATGATAATTTAAATTTATATAAGGTATATCAGACTTTTTGTAAGGAGACACCATCTTCTCTCCCCCTTCACTTATATAATAGAGATGTGTGTATCCCCTATGTGTAGCGATTAATAAAGAACGTAGGAAGTATTTAGCATCCACTCATCCAACTTGCCTCGTGCTGCATCCTCACCTTGTTGCAACTGGCATATAAACCCACAATTTATGAGTCTTTGTCAACATGGCTTTTTGGGCACGACATGTCATTTGTGCCGTGTATGAATTATCAACCTGCCGGTGGCTTATGATTGCGGTGTTAGCCCCCATTTCAGTTGTCTCGAAAGTTATCTTTGCCAACTAGAATATTTGGGGGTTGCTTAAGAATCTTTAGCACTATCATCATTAGATATGAGTGGTGAATAGCGCTTCTTGCTTAATGGTGAATAGATCATCAAGAGTGGCATGTAATTGATTAATGATCACACTCAGATTCCTTATTTTTGAAACTTAATTCTCTTATACAGTAGTACTCTTTTCTTATTTCAGGCTGAACTGCAGCTACTTGGTTTTGTTCAGTAGGAGCGTCTGTCTTAGTTAGCTGTTGCATGGGGTAATTAATTTTTTTTGTGGTGTTGGGTACTAACAGTGGCGAATGTGATGGAATTGCTCTTCCACAACCTTTCTTTACCTGCATGATGTTAATCCATATTTAACTTCTTTGATTGCTACCATGCCATATCATCATCCAAGTCATTCATCCATGCTCTTCTATTCTTAGTCCATTCCTTGACCTGATAAGGAAAGTTTATGGGATAGCGAAGAGTTCGGTAATTTCAGGTGGATCTTTACTGGTTTTTTGAGGTTCTGTGACTACAGAGGAATTCATATCTTGAATGCCTTGCAGGTTTAATCTCGATTGAACTGACATATGTTCAATTTTGGCGACAGGTGATACAATCTTGAAAGTTCAGGCAACTTACTTTCCAAACAAGTCTAAAAGAATTGAGACATTGGCTTATAGTTTATCCAACCCCCTCCTTTTCTCCAAATTGAGAAAAAAAAGGACATTGGTGCCTGTGAATTATCGTTTGGGATTGGTTGATTGGCTTTTTTCCTACTATTTGCTCATAACCTATCGTCCACCTCCTTCATGTGTCAGGCTATGCATGCTGATCTCTGTTTGATGCTGACTAGTGCAAGTGATGCTTCATACGTGTATTTTGTGTCTTCAATATATATTTAGCCATTTTCTTTGGATTCTGAACTATGAAATTTTTTTGTTTTGTCCTTGTTTTAATTTTGAATATTCTTTTTGTTTGCTGAAAATTACCTTGTGTGTTTGATGTGTATATCTTGACATTGAATTTGACCTACTACCTTGAATAAAACATTGCAGTATGTTATGGTGGTGCTCAAAGGATCAGTGCCCATGGCATTTGGCGGATCTGAACAGCCTGCAGCATATGGTGAGCTTGTTTCCATTGGAGGACTTAATCCTGACACGAACAAGAAATTGAGTGCTGCGATTGCCTCCATTCTCGAGAGCAAGCTGTTTGTTCCTAAAAATCGTTTCTTCCTCAAATTCTATGACACCAAGGCAAGTTATTTGATCATCTTGTTCATGTTAATGGAATGCCCATCACGCCTTCATTTTCTTATTATTGCACTCTTCCTGCTGTTTAGGACCATCCAATTCAAGAACATGCACAGTGTTTGCATGCTTTACACCAGTGCTAGCCAGTAATAGAACACGTAAACAAGCTTTCACCATCTAAAACTGTGTTCAAAGCTAGTCTTTCATTTCCCTTGCATCTTCTACCAGTTTTTCTTTGTTGCTATATTTCTTCATAATCTTTCTAGAAAGTTCTCTATTAATGGGCGGGGGAGCAACGTAGTTGCAGGTTTAAGTTCTGCCATGAGCCACTGTCCAACATTATCTCGCATTTCACAAATTGATTTAGAATCCCTTTCCTGAACTTTTGCAGGGTTCCTTTTTTGGATGGAATGGAACCACCTTCTAAAAGGATGTATGGTTGAAGCCTGAAGGATACTATTATCTATGTCTTCGAGTTTGCCCCTAGCTGGAGCTTGAATCGTGGAACTATTTCGTACTTACCTGGTAGTAGAATATTAATCTAGCCTTGTGGTTGAATTAATGAAATGACACTATAATTAACATTACCCTTATATCAGAACCTCTGTTATGAAGTTGTTAATGTTACTATGTTAGTACTTGCCCTTTTAAGTCCGATTCGCGAACCAGCAGAAGTGTATGTGTAAGTAACCCATAGCTTAGTCTTCACTGGAGCCACAATGAGCAATTGATTATTGTAAGTGCACTCTTTGAAGTCATATTTGGCATGGTTTTCAGTACTTGGCTGCAGATTGGTTTGCTCGACAAGCAGGTATCACAACTTGCATTTGGTGGCCTAGAATGGATTAGCAGTTTGTTTATCTGTATCTTTCTCTATGTGCTGTTGGTTTGCTATTCTATATGAGCAACTAATTTAAGAGGAACATACTAAAATAAATAGTCAAAACTTGTCCTAATTTCTAATGGTTATATGTTAATAGTACTATAGTAGCATGTTACACGGGCATCTTGTGTAATTTTGGAATAAATTACGGACACTTGGGGGATTTCCTAAAAAACAAAGGGAGATAGTGTTATTTTTCTACAAAATCACAAAATTGTCATAGCGTATTTTTGTGACAAATTTGTAGGTTTTTAAATCAACCTTGAGGGGAAAAGCTAAGGGTGTGTTTATCCCGCATACTCAACCCCAAACTTCAGACTGTGTCACATAAGTTTTCCACTAACTTTTACCTACATTTTATTCTTCAGTCTCACTTTAGATTCATTGCAGTTTTACACTTTATCCCTTGCACTCTCTACAAAAAGTTTAACATATTATTTTATATTTACTTTATTTCATTTTTTTATTTTACATTGCTTACATAAAATCATGTCATGAGAATATATACTTCGAATATTTACTTATAGGTATAGGAGAATTTGGGAGAATGTAAAAAGAAAAATTGCACACAAAGGGTTATTTATAGGTTTTTTTTTATAAATGATTTTTTATATATAAAAAAAAGAAACAGATTGTAGATTTGGTGTTTTTGGTATTCTCATATCACACGATTGCTTTGTTGGTTTACAAAAAAAAAAGGCAAAATTTGCCTCAACACCCTGAACTATAGCTCGGGTGTACCCAACACCACCAACTATGACTAATAGCCTAAACACCACCAACGGGGTGAGGTACATTCCGTACCATAAATGAGGCCGAAAGCCTAAAATGTTGCCGAAGACGGTGGGTTTTTATGGTACAGACTGCACCCCACCCCGTAGTTGGTGGTACAGACTGCACCCCACCCCGTAGTTGGTGGCGTTTAGGCTACTAGTCATAGTTGGTGGTGTTGGGTGCACCCGAGCTATAGTAGTAGGGTGTTGAGGCCAATTTTGCCAAAAAAAAAACAATTGCTTGCATGGGCCCACTAGTGGAGTCGGGTCTTTGATAGAGTCTTGGATTGCCAAACTCCATTCCAGACTCACGTGAGTCTTTGCCAAAAATATCGCTGGTTTCCCTCAAGACTCACCAAAGTTTGCACTCAAGACTCCCACTCCAGACTACCGTTAATCGTACCCTAAAGGTTGTGGTTTTTGTTGTGCATTTAATTTTCTATAATTTTGCTTATTTTATATGAAATATCTTCCACTTTTACCCTCTAAAAAAATAAACAATATTTTTGTGCATTTAATTTAGTTAATGCTAAAAACGCTAATTATGTATTTATTTAATTAAATTTTTATCAATTAGTAATGAATATTAAATATTATTAAAAAGTAAATAAGAAAAATATTGTATTGTGGTGGTGGGGTGATGAGAGAGAAAAAAATAGTTGGGTGGGGTAAAAATGTAGTTAGGTAGGCAAAAGTAGTTGGGATGATCTTTTTTTTGGTTCATTGTTAAGAAGAAAGTGGGAACAGATTGTGGGATGTAATTTTTTAGAGAGAGAAAGTTAGAAAGAGAGTGGGATGATCTTATTTTTCAATCATCAATAATGGTGCTCTATATGAAAATAAATACTACCTTTATCTTCTTTTTTTAAGGGAACCTTTAATTTTTTTTTCTTAGTTGCAATAATTTAAATTTCGGTTTTTTCACCAAGTACCTCCGAGTTTTCAGGAAATTCACGCGGTACTCTCACACTTTTGAAAATACACCTGGTACCCCTTAGTTTCATGATAATACACCTAAATTCTCCGTTAGTCTTAACCCTAATTAAACCCTAATTAACTTTGATTAACCTAACTAAAATCTAACTTCTAACCTTATCCTAACCCTAACCCCAACCCCTAACTTCTAACCCTAACCCACCACCACACAACCACCATCCAACCCCCACTCCTGTAGCCACAGCAGCCCCTCCTCCCCCACCTCCGCAGCCCCACTGCAGCCCTCCAGCCCTCGGATGGGTTAGGCGTGCGGGGGTAGGGGAGGGGTACTTGGCTGCTAGGCTGGCTGGGGTGGGAGGAGCGGGAGGTGGCGAGGCTGCGGGGGTGAGGGGGCTGCAGGGGTGGTTGGGGACTGTAGGGGTGGTGGAAGGGAGGGGGTGGTGGACTGGTTGTTAGGGTTAGGGGTTAATTAGGGTTGAAAATAAAATTTTAGGGTTAATGACTAACGGAGTTAACCGCCGTTAGTCATTGAGAGTATTTGGATGTATTATCATGAAATTGAGGGGTACCCCGTGTATTTTGAAAAATGCGAGGGTACCTCGTGAATAAACCGAAAATTCGGGGGTAATTGGTGAAAAAACAGTTTAATTTTTGTTTAATTAGTTTCAATATATATTTTTAAAAATATCAGACTTCAAAACATTACGAATCAGCTATTAGATACTTCCATATTATAAGTTAAAACATTGCAACTATAAAAAAACGTTGTAATTATAAAAAAAAGGGAGAACTATTATTTAAACGTATCAAAAGCTATTTTGTTTATGAAATTCCAAACACGAGTTCATTCATTCTACCCTTAGGTGCACCATATGTATAGTACAACCAAAACTAATATTTGCTCATTTAAAACTCTCCTTCTTTAGTTCATTTTGCTCATCCGAATGATTTCAAATACGCAATAAGAAAAAAAAAACCCTTGACTCTATCATACTCCTGAATCCTAATACACCCAGGTCGATGACTTTGACTCAGAGCTAAGTTGGTCCACCCTATAAGAAAAGAAAAAAAAAAACAAACTACATCCGCAAACGCGTAACCTTCCACGGTAAATCGTCGGTCCATCTAAATTCTAAAGGGATATTATCTCAGATAACCCTGACTTATAGGTCTTTTTTCAATATAACCCCGACTTTGGCAGGCCTGTCTCCGATAACCCTGAACTTGATTTTTGTCATTAAATTGGACGGAATTGTTAACGGCGTTAACTATTTTGAAACATAAATTAATTAATGTTTTTTTTTAGGAAAAAAAAAATCATCTCCTTCTCTATCTTGTTCTTCCTATTATGTTTTGCAATCTGACAAAATGAACTTAGGAATCGATTTCCAGAAAATAAAAAACTGAATTTATAACAAATTCATAAAGCTTGAACAATCAGAAAATAAAAATATGAATTCATAAAGCTAGAATTTATAACAAATTTGAAGAAGTGATGGAAACCCCAAATTTTGAAACCCCAATAAAATGATGGGTCAAGATTTAAAAATTTACGGGATTATGGAAGCAGCTGGGTCACGATTTCCACAAGTCCAAATTGATTCAACTCCAACTGAACTTTATCAAAGATTTCCTTGTTAAACTCTTTAGTCCCTTTAAAAACTTCTTCCATTCTCATGGAAGCATCAAGAACACGAGTTTCACCCTCAATGATACCCTGCACAAGTTGGGTCAGGCCGCCTTCTCCGCCATCCTGGAGCTCGTCGGAGCTAGGCCTGCAGCTCGCGTTTCTCTCTTCTCTCTCCTTTATCGGTGTTTTGTTCTACCGCTGCTACTTGCGGTGTTGCCGCCGTTGTTGTTGTTTTAGCGGTGCTGCTGCACCGTCCTAAGTTCGGTTCGTGGTGGTGGTGCCACCACTGATAGGACTCCGGTGCTGCTGGTCTTCGCAGGTAGTTCGAGAGAGATGAGGAAATTGAGGTTTTTGGTTTTTCTTTTGATAATAATTGAGGAATGAGGATAATAATTGAGCTCGCATATGACTAGTCTTTGAAGTTGTTTTTCATTACAGATTTGTCTTTGAAGTGTTTCATATACTTCTCTTCTGCTATTTAAATCTCTAATATTATTTCTGGAAGTATCTCTATTGAAAAGCTCTTCAAGACTTTTTTTCTTTTTGAGGAGAAAAGCTCTTCAAGACTTCAAACTGCAAGTTTGTGCCTTTCTTTCAGAAACTTTTCATTTACATAATTACATGTTTCAAAATTGCCTTAATCAAACTTACATGTTTGCTGCCCCAGTTTGATTCGATTTCTGGTGAATTTAACAGTGGATGAAAGTATTGATTGAATATAGTAGTACTAGCTTTTTGGTTTGAATTTACAAGAGAGAGAAAGAGATGAGTTTGGGAAGAACAAGAGAGAGAAAGAGATGAGTTTGGGTTTTTTTTTTTTTTTTAAAAAAGAGTTTGTAAGTATTTTAGTTTGAAAATAGTTAACGCCGTTAATTGATTCCAGTTAGGTTTAATGACAAAATCTGAAGTTTAGGGTCAAATGCAGGAAAAAAAAAATATATCGAGGTCGTTTTGGGAAAAAAGCATATATATGTCAGGGTTATCTGAGATAATATCCCAATTCTAAATCAATCCCCAAAACAGCAAAACTCGTTTATTTCAACGTCAACATTTCTCTCCCTTAACTTATAAGTTATAAGCAATAATCATCCTTTGTTTCTCTAAATCTCATTCTCATTCTCACAAACCATCTACGGATCTACCAATTCTCCAAATTTTCTCTCTCCTCATTCCTCAATGGCAACTTCAGCTCCACCAATCCTCCCAATCTCCACCCCTCAATCCAAACCCCCCACAATCCTCACCACCACAACAACCTCCGACACCACCACCACCACCACCACCACAACCCCCGCTTTCCGCACATTCATCTCTCGTCTCCACGACCAAATCAAAGACGCTCTCTCTCAAGCCCGCCCATGGCCCGAACTCATCGACCGCACCGCCATCTCTAAACCCGACTCTCTCTCCGACGCCACAACACGCCTCCGCAAAAACTACTCCTACTTCCGCGTCAATTACCTCGCTTTCATCTCCTCTGTCGTCGCTCTCTCCCTCATAACTCACCCTTTCTCTCTCCTCACCCTCGCTTTCCTCCTCGCTACCTGGTCCTTCTTTTACCTCTTCAAGCCCGCTGATCGGCCCGTTGTTCTTTTCAATCGTACCTTCTCTGATCGTGAAACCCTAGGATGTCTTACTCTTGTTAGTATATTCGTTGTTTTTCTTACGAATGTTGCTTCTGTTCTTATGTACGCTGTTTTTGTCGGTGTTGCTGCTGTTTGTGCGCATGGTGTTTTTAGGGTTCCTGAAGATCTTTTCCTTGATGATCAAGATTCTTCTCTTGGTGGTGAAACCACTGGGCTTTTGTCGTTTCTTGGTGCTGCTACACGTGGCGCTGTCGTTGCATCTGCTCCTGCTCGTGTTTGATGATCGTGTCATTTTGATGGATCGTTTGTTATACGGTAAAAAAAAAGAGATGTGATTGTATGTTTGTTTTTTAATTACGTTGAGATTTGGATGTTTTAGTGTATGATCGATCTGATCTTTTGTTTGTGTTGTCTTCTTCTAATTACAGATCTGTGGTAAATATAATGTTTTTTTTGAATGTTAATAATAATTATAATTAGTAGTTGATAATGTGTTTGATGAATGATTGCAATACTTTTTTTGGATGAAATGTGATGGATCAGCCAATGTAAGGTGATTGATTTTATTGTTTTTATGAAAGTTGTGGTATTTGAGATTTGGAATTTGAAGAGCTTTTTTTGTGCCTCGATTAATACTATGATTATAGATGAAGTTGTATCATTCAAGAATCGAGGAATGTATTTGAGTGTAGAGGAGATGATTAAGATGACGAGGTATGATTATAGATGAAGTTGTATCATTCAAGAATCTAGGAATGTGTTTGAGTGTAGAGGAGATACTTAAGACGAGGTATGGTTATAGATGAAGTTGTATCATTCAAGAATCTAGGAATGTGTTTGAGTGTATAGGAGATACTTAAGACGAGGTATGATTATAGATGAAGTTGTATCGTTGAAGAATCTAGGGATGTATTTGAGTGTAGAGGAGATACTTAAGACGAGGAATTTCAACCAAATTCATTCGGTAAGCTGAAGGTAGAGTTTCTCCTCTTCCATTCCATATGTTTCAGTGAGAAGTTGAGAATTCTTAGTTAGTATATTCAATGTGTGCAGGAAAAATGAAGACGAGTATTCGATTATGTAAGACTGCACATATCTGATCCTGTATACCACCCTTGCCTTAGGGTGCAGGGCTTTTTAGAGTTATTTGGGGGGGGGGATGTTGAGGTTTGTTTGATAGAGGGTTGTTGCGTTGCTGGGTGCAGTATGATGTTTACATCGGCTTAGAATTTCATGACTGGTGGCATTGGTGATTACTTGATGCAGGCATGCAGCCACTAGATGTTGATATGGGTTCAAGTATTGAAGTTTGATATTGGTTACTTTGGGTTGGCACTTGGCAGTATATTGTCTTTTTGGGTACATGTATCCTATCTCAGAACAGGGTAAAGCCTACTAGTTAATATCTCAAACCCTCGTGAGCATCGAACCTGTGACCCAGGTGTGGCCGTATGGGAGATAGGTATGCTTACCACTAGGCTGCCACTCCAAGGCTCTTTGATTGTGGGAGGAAAAATAAAAGAATGACTAATCGGATATCAATTGCGTGAGGTAAAAATACTTGTATCTGATATCATATAATACCTAGAGATATGTGTGGCTGGTTTTGAGTCTGTCTGTTAGAAGGTTTTTGCCTTGCTGGGTGTATGATGTTCACGATGTTAGTTGTCGGAGGCAATAAGCTGGAAGTGTTGCAATTTCACTTGCCAGGGTCAAGGCGATGGGATAAAGATAAATGAAAACCTTAGTAAGTAGTCTCCATCATTCCTGTATTCTTTGGACTCGACTATTTTCAGTGCTTGAACATTACATGTTTACATCCGGCTAATGTTGTACTCCCCTATTTTCATGACATGCGTGGTAGTAGTTACTCGATGCAGCCACTATTCTGATATGGGTTGACGGAGTTCGAGTTTGATCAGTGATTAGTCTGAGTTGGCAGTACAGTATCGTTTTCGAGGTACATGTATTTTATTTCAGGCCAGGATAGCGGCATCATCATCAAGGTAAGCGTCGGAAGCACCATCGGCGCACAGAATGTACACCCAATTCATGTCGAATATTCCAATCTATGCCCTTCTTGAGTTGTGATCTACCTAAATCAACTCATAAGTACAAGGATTTAAGATTATTATTATCGGTCCTTGCACCATTGACCATTGTTGATAACCAACAACCGATCTGGCTAGTTTTACTTAGTCGCGGAGCCCCAAGATCAGAGTTTAGACTTTAGAGTTGGCTTTATGCCCAAAATTGTTGGATACTCACTACTATCTTTGCGAACATCAAGATTCACGAGAAAGCAACTGAACAATTAGGAAAAAGCTGTAAAATTGTGTGTTAGTGATAAATATTATTAGAAAAAAAGTTGAAAATTTGAAACTACTCCTCGAAACAAATTTAGCAGGATCCTACATATAGTATTATACTCCTCGAAACAAATATTAATGATGCCATTTAAAAGAGGGTGGAAGTTTGTGAACTTCAGCTATGAAAAAGCCTTTGTTTCCAAATTTCAATATAGATGTGGCTACTGCCCTATTCATACATCATACGTGCATCAGCATCAAATTAAATTGTTCTTGCAATAAAAGATTTTTTGGGTTGTGAATTTGTGATGTAATGATTTTTGTAAATTCTAAAATGTATTACTAAATTACTGAACTCTCTACTTCCTCTCCTTTCCTTTCATTTCAAATATAGAAATCATTTAAATGAAATATAAATCTATGCTTTATTAGTAATTTTACTATAATATTGAATGTTCATAAAACCTTTATTTAATGTATAATACAAACTTTCTATCCAAATCTTCCTTAAAACACGTTATAAATATAATAGAATGCATTTATAATTTCATAAAAATACGGGATATTACAGGTATGAAATTGTAGAGTAGACTTAATCTAAAAGTATGTAAAGGATCAAGAGAGAATGAAATGACTTGAAAGAACATATGTTGAAAGGGTTACAAAAGCTCCATTTATGGGTTGTGGAATCATGGAAATAAGACGGTAGTGAAACGACACCATCATTTCCGAGCTAATCAACACGACATTTTCTTTGAGCTTTGAAAGTCACTGAAATTTTCAGTGGATTTCTCGAGGTGTTATGAAAAAGGCAACTACTTTATATTTATTCTGCTAATCATTGTTGTGATTCATGTGTTGGAACTATAAAAAATATCCGATTTTATGTTGACACCATTTAATGAAATTATTTTCTAGCCAACACCTCCAACACCAAACTAATAATCTATCATCTTTATAACACCATCATAGAAAAACGAGGCTATTGTAAAAAAAAAAAATCAATCAACAAACTTAATTTATTAAGTAAAGTTTATCGAACGACGTGAAATGATAATGACTCTATTATGTTCAAGAAATCCATTTGTAGGTTGGAGCACATTGTACCCCCCCTAATAAGCTAACATGTTCAAGTATCTTAGGTTGTACAAAAGAGATCTTTATTATTTAAATGCTCATAAGAGTACTTTTTCCCCTTAGAATTAAACAAATGAGCATGACAAAGTTAACATATTGACAAATTAAAACTTAGTATATGGTGCTGGCTCATAATAGCAACCAGTGGCTCATCCACAAAGAGCCGTTATACGTTAGATCCGTGACCTCTTTCAACAATGGGGACACTAAACTAAACTCCACGACCAAATTTCAACACAAAAGCCCGTTAAACTGACTGTCACCTGAACAAATTAACATTAGTTTTTGTTTCTTCTTCCTTAATACCTTAAAAAAAAAACATGAAAACTAGCCGTTGGAATCTACCTAAACCCTCCATATCACTCCCTTCACCGACTCTCACTTCCTCCATTAATCTTTCTTCTGTCTCTATCTTTCTCTCTCTCTCTCTCCTCCTGATCTATAACATCAAAAGAGAAGACAAAGCAAGTTAAAGAAACTTAAACTTGCTTTGTTGTATTTAGCATCACTTTTTTGTTTGAACTTTACTATTTATTCATACATTTTTTGCATTGATTTTGCATTTTTATAGCATTCTAATTTATGGGTAATCACTATCATATGAGAAAGAATAAAGGGTTAATCTTAAAATTGCTTCAATATGTGTTATTCTTCTCAATTTTTCATGAATTGTGTATGTTACCTAAAACTGTTACAGGGCAAAATAGTGATGAAGAAATAATCAATGTTTCTGATTTTCAAGCACTTCAAGCATTTAAGCGTGAACTTGTTGATGTTAAAGACACGCTTAAGAGCTGGAATGGATCAAGAAATGGAGTTTGTTCAGGTAGCTGGACAGGAATCAAGTGTATGAAGGGACATGTTATTGCTATACAACTTCCATTTAAGGTTTTAGGAGGAAGAATTTCTAACAAAATTGGGCAGTTTAAAGAGTTAAGAAAGCTTAGTCTTCATGATAATTTTATTGGGGGTACTATCCCTTCATCTTTAGGGTCACTCCCTAAACTTAGAGGACTTTATCTCTTTAACAATCGTTTTTCTGGGATGATTCCTTCTTTAATTGGTAACTCTCCTCAACTTCAAGCTATTGATCTTAGTAATAATTTGCTTTCTGGGTTTATTCCTCAAAATCTTGTTAGTTCTCCTAGGATTTATAGGGTTAATTTGAGTTTTAATTCGTTTTCGGGTTCGATTCCTAGTAGTTTTTCTCATTCCTCATCACTTACTTTCCTTGCTCTTCAAAATAACAATCTTTCTGGCTCAATTCCAAGTTCTTGGGGTACCCAAAATCTAAGGTCACTGACCCTTGATCATAATTCTTTTTCTGGGAGTATCCCACATTCTTTGGGTAAGTTGGGTAATCTTGAGGAGTTATCTTTGAGTCATAATAAGATTAATGGGATTATCCCAGATGAGATAAGTAGTCTTTTGAAGCTTAGAGCTGTGGATTTGTCTAGCAATTCTATTAATGGTAGTTTGCCTAAAGGATTGGTTGGTTTGAAGAATCTGTCATCTCTTAACCTTAAGAAAAATCACCTTACAGGAGATGTTCCTTCTACTATTGGTAACCTTTCTAGCATTAGTCTTCTTGATTTATCAGAAAACAATTTCACAGGAGAAATTCCGGCCTCGCTTGAAAATCTCTCAAATTTGACCTCTTTCAATGTCTCCTACAACTCTTTCTCGGGCCAAGTACCCATTCGCCTTTCGAAGCGATTCAATTCTTCTTCTTTTGTGGGAAACATTCAGTTATGTGGGTTTAGTGCCTCAACTCCATGTATTGCAGCATCACCAGTGTCTGAGGCTCCATCAGTGAGCCCATCAACTAGTGAGGAACCAGAACACCACCATAGAAGATTGAGTACTAAAGACATAATCCTCATAATAGTGGGAGCACTCCTTGCAATTTTGTTTGTACTTTGCTGTGTTTTGCTGTTTTGTCTGATCAGGAAAAGAGCAGGTTCTAAAGCTAGAAATGGTAAGACTGCTGGTATTGAAAAGGGTTTTGCTGCAGGAGCTGCAGTAGCAAGTGCTGAAGCTGGACCGAATGGCGGTAAATTGGTATTGGTTGATGGACCATTTGTGTTTACAGCTGATGATTTGTTGTGTGCAACAGCTGAGATCATGGGGAAGAGCCCTTATGGGACGGTGTATAAGGCCACGCTTGAGGATGGTAACCAAGTTGCAGAGAAAAGGCTTAGAGAGAAGCTTGCAAAGATTCCCAAGGAGTTTGAAATTGAAGTTGCTGCTCTTGGAAGGATTCGCCATCCGAATCTTCTCCCCCTTAGGGCTTATTACTTGGGACCTAAAGGGGAGAAGCTATTGGTGTTCGATTACATGTCCAAGGGTAGTGTTTCCTCTTTTCTTCATGGTAAGCAGCAACTCAACTTTCACACCAGTAATTGTGTATTACAAGGAGTATATGGCATGTTAGGGATTTGATGAATGATATTTTTATGTTTTGCATTATTAAGATGATGATGGTTTATTAGGAGAATGCCCGGTTCATAACTGTCAAAAATTGGAATGTTAGGGATTAAATGAATGAAATTTTTATGTTTTGCATGACTAAGATGATGGCCTATTGGGAGAAATGCCCAGTTCATAACTGTCACAAATGTACAAAAAAAAAAAACAGCATTTTGATTGAACATACTACTATGTTATTGTTATCAGTTATGAACTAGGCAACCCTCGTACTTATTTATCAATTCACTCATGTAATAATAGTCTATTAATACATAGAACTGTAGAAGTAACATTGTGATCTTGATCAAGATGATAAAGCTTTGGATATTTTGTGATGGATATGATGTGGAATGTTTTGCTGCAGCTCGAGGACCAGAGTCTACCATCGATTGGCCAACGAGGATGAAGATCGCAATAGGAATTACAAGTGGACTGAGCCATATCCATAACCAAGAGAACTTAGTTCATGGAAATCTCACTTCAAGTGATGTTTACCTAGATGAGCAAAACAACCCCAGAATATCAGATTATGGAATTCACAGACTGATGACTGATACTGCAAACACCAATGTTATTGCCACAGTTGGCTCGGCAGGTTATCGTGCACCTGAGCTTCCAAAGACGAAGAAGGCAACTACAAAAACTGATATCTACAGTCTAGGGGTGATCATATTGGAGCTTCTGACAGGGAAGTCTCCCTAACGAAGCAGTGGACGGTTTAGATTTGCCACAGTGGGTGGCATCAACAGTTAAGGAAGAGTGGACTAATGAGGTTTTTGATCTAGAGCTGATGAGGGATGTTTCAACTACAGGGGATGAAATGCTTAATACATTGAAATTGGCATTGCACTTGGTTGATCCTTCGCCTGATGCAAGACCGGATGTCCAACAGGTACTTCAGCAGCTAGAGGAGATTAACCCAAAGCTCATTGCTGAAGCTTCTGAGGATCCTGCTGAGAAAGACCATCACCTAATCTGAAAACTGGTTATCCCTTTTTTTCGTAGTCTTTGTACTATATACTTGTGATATACTATATACTTTAATTCTTTTTACTACATAGGCCTTCAGTTGTAGTCTTATAGATCCATTTGTTATTCTTTGAACATGGGAAATACTAATAAGGTCGAGATACTGTAGAAGATGTAGCATTTGTTATTCTTTAATCAGGTCGAGATGCTGTAATATGTTGCAAGAGAACTGTGGTTTGTTATATATACGTACACAAAATCAATGAATTTGAGGAATTTCAGTTCAATATTGACTATGTTCTTAGTTCTCAGTTTCGACTTTCGCCTATGTGATGGTAGCAGTGCACTTGGATTGACCTCGGTAGTTTGGCGTTTGCCATTCTGTTGTTAAAATTGGTGCAAAGGTAGCAACTGCAAAACAGTAATACTCCTAGGTTCTCATGAACAATGATCAAAATCGCAATATAAGGTAAACGAGAAAGATACGAGAAGAAATTGCAATATAATACTCTATTGGTTACTAGAGTAACAATTGAGCAACGAGCAATGAGCAACATTGCACTTATTTAACAATTCTTTTACTACATATACCATTATGGTGGGTTTGGATAGCACAAATTCACTTGTAATCAAACTGGGAGAAATAAACAATTTCAAATTATGAAATTGGCTCAAATTCTAAACTAACTTGAAAATATTATATATATATATATATATATATATATATATATATATATATATATATATATATATATATATATATATATATATATATAAGATTTGAAATGACATCATATCTTCCAATCTGAAAATTTCCAATCCTCCTATTGAGCCTTCTTTTGTTTTATTATCTCCATGAAGTGTAGTTGGATTTAGCAAATATGAAATTCAAACTTTTACCCGAAACATAAGAAATTTTATGTAGTTAAATGAGTCTACCAAGTATATATCGAGGATGACATTATTGGGTAATGATGTGGAGATGGTAGTTGAAAGTGAACGATGAAGGAATGAGGTTTTGTTGTGCCACGTGTGTGTGTTGCTTCGAGCTACAACATTGCACCAAACTAGAGCATTTGGGGAAGCACAACAATGGATCAAAGCATGAACAATAGAAGACCATGGCCTGCCTATGGTGTTGACTGCCCAAGTGATGCTTTGGGTATTCTACAGCACAAGGCCACGACCTAGGCTTAGTGTTGGAGGAAGACCACGACTTGGCCGTGGTGTACACTGCTAACCGCAATTCTACTTTCTTCGGTCACGATTTCCTTGTTTTGTTTGAATTTCTTTTAACCATAAAGTATAAATATGTTTAAAGGTTGTTTTGCCTAATCATTATTTCCTTATTATTATTCTCAAGATTAGAGAGAGAGAGAACTTTAGGAGAGATCCTTAAGAGCTTGTATTCACCATTGAACATCATCTTAATTCCTAGTGCATATTCGTTGTTTTTCTCCCCGTTCTCGGGTTTTCACATTAAAATTCCTTTGTGTCTCTTTATTGCTTTCATTAATTTCGTTGTTCTATTATTGATTGAGATTGATTTCTAGATTGATAGACATACCTACAATTTACAGACATAAAGTATGACATCTAGCTATTACAAGTATAAATATATAATGGACCAAACTTAGCTTGACTCACTTGGTAGGAATTCCACCTCATGACCTCAAGGTTAGGGGTTCGAATCCCACCAAGTGAGGGACACTTGGAGGAGAATTCCCCTTACAACTCCCCCCCTTCCAGTGCACGGGCCTGCAGGTTGGGCCGCAATGTGGAGCGGCCCAGCGCTATTCATCTTACCAAATCAAAAAAAAAAAGTATAAATATATAATGGATGTGTTTGCACGTATTAAAAGAAAGCTAAATAATCTAAAATCAGTTAGTGTTACATTTAACTTTTTAATCACTAAAATATGCTAAAATAAGATGAGACAAACCATCCCTGTGTACTAAAAATCCAGTAATTATATCTCAAGTATCGTTCTAAACTTTCACAAAGAGTTACTGAGTTCGGGAAAATCGGTAAGGTTTCAAATCATGCTTGAATAACTATAAATTAAGATAATTTAACTATTTTTCCTTACCGTAATATAATTGTTAAAAAATTCCATCATTACATGTGTTTTAGAACTAATCATCTCTATATGATAAATTATTTTTCTGTAATAGGTTTTCGTGTTTCATGGGTATCCAAATTTTTTCTTACAAATGGAAATGAAGGAGAAATTGGTTAATATAATGAAAAGAGAAAAAGTAAAGAGAAAAAATTGTATTCTTTTGCCACTTTATTTTTCTTCTTTTAATCTACATTTATTTTTTTACTGTTTTTTTTTTTTTATTTTTTTTTTTTTTTTTTTGATTTATGTTTCCCTTCTTTCTTTTTATTCATTTACATTTTTTAATATTTTAATTTTTTTTTTTTTTTTTTCAATTTTTTTTAACAATTTTTATTTTCTTGCTCCGGGGCTTGAAATCCGACAAAGTTAAAAAAAAAAGGTATCGAGTTTCTGCTCATCACATGAGAAAGATTCAATTTCTTTATCCACTTGTCATCACTCGTGAATATGATATTATAAAAAATTCTAAAGAATCTTTGATCACTATTGTGAATGCTCTTATATAAAGAATAAAAACTTCTTTAAATATATATATACACCACAGAGTGCAGCTTCAATACCTTTACGCATGAGTCCACTCTCAGAGATCGGGGAACCAAACCTGCTCACCTATTAACAATACCAAACAAATTGAATAATGGCTCCCATCGGAGAAAACAAAAGTGTCCCACCTCCCAACCTCAATCTCACCTCACTTTCTCTCTCCTCTCTTCCTTCCCCAATTTCTCTCTCTTCCGCCATGGAAGACCTTCAATTGCAGAAAATCACAATCTCAGGTCCAACTTTATCTTCTCTCATCAATCGCTTCTCTTCTTCTCCATCAAACATTGAAGGTCTTCTCTTCGGAAAATTCTCTCTCCAAACTCCACTTTCTCTCTCCGACGACTCTCCTTCTCCTTCCCCTGACTCTCTCGTCGCCATTATCACCGGATTCATCTCCTCCGGTAACTCCTCCGGCGATATATCCTCTCTCCTCCACCGGAATCACCACTGCCACGTCATCGGATGGTTTTCCGGTCGCCGGAAATCGCATCTCCGGCCATCTCTCCGTGAATTCGCCGTCACTCATTCTCTCTCCTCGGATTCACCTCGGATTTTCCTGCTTCTTACGACGCCGTTTCAGGATTCGCAAACCCTAATTCACACTCACGATTATAGGGTTTATCAGTTTAGGAGATCGGATAATTCGTTCGAAACGATGTCGTTGGATGTTGTTAACATTGGTCCGGCGTTTCGAGGGCATTACGGTGCGTTTTCGCCGAATTCGGAGCTTCCTTGTTTTCCGTGTGAGTTTCAAGGTGGGTCTCCCATGAGGGAGGATGAGAAGGAGAGAGAAAATATGAATTTGAAGGAGATGAAGAGAGTTGCCAAGGATCAGAAGGATTTGGGGGCGTATGTGGAGGGGTATGAGCTTGGGAGTTTGAGTAGATTAATGGGAGTTGATGCTGTGAGTTATATGGGTGGAGTTGAGGAGTTGTATCAGAAGATGCTTGCTAAGCTTGATTGTTTAGCTAGACAAGTTGAGAGCTCGTCTTCGAAAGTTCTTGAGATGGTAAGTTTTGTGTAGTGATTGGTGGTGTTAGTGATTGTACTGTTTGGTTTCGGAATCGTGTTGAAATTATTGCTTTGGAGCTGATTGAAACTGGAATTGAATAGAATTTTGTTGGATTGGTATCGAAATGACATTGATGGATTATTGATAAGTATGGTTAGTTATTGTTTATGTGTGAAATTGTTTGGATTGCTTTGATGTCAAATGCTATATAGGGTAATTGGGAAATGTGGGTTGTTTCGATGTTGAAGTTATGTGGGTTTGTACTAATTGTTATGTTAAATGCAGTGAAAATTAGGAAATGTGGATGCATTTGATGTTGACTAAGATATGAGTTGCACAAATGTTGTCTTAACATGCTATGGAATTTGGGATTGTACTTTACTCATGAAAGTCTTCTTTTTTATTATTCTCTTTGGTTATGAACTTTTGAAAGACTTGGATTGAATTTGAGTTGTTCAAAGGCTGACATTTTCCAGAATTTTAGTAGGTATTAAAGAATATCGTTTATCTATTGACGTTGTATTATGCGGAAAATATACAACTTTTGCTCTAATATTGTATTGAATTCAATGCTAACTGGGAATATTGAGGGTTGACTGATATTTCAAATTTTGAACTTTTAACAATGCTGGGCTGTGGTACCAAGAAACTTATTGTGTTCTTTGATCGTTTTGTATAGGAAAATCACAACATGAAGTTAAGGCACAGAGTTGCTGGGCTTGAATGATTGGGTGGTTGTGGATAAAATTGGGCATATTTTTGTTCTAGTTTCAGGTAACACTCCTTGATATTCTTATGACTTCATTATTCATTGCTTATCATACTGCCAAAACTTGAATATGATGCTGCAAGCTCATTCTAAGATGATGATAGAATATGGAATTTCATGGTTACTGGATTATGTGTTTTTTGAGTTTAGTATTGTACTTACCAATTATCTTTCTGTTCTAGTGGGTTTAGATTAATTTATAATTGGTTGATAGTGTGCGAGTATATGAAAATTCCTCTTTTTAATACGAAGATGTGATGACCATCTGGAAGAAATGGGTATTGGGATAGTGTCCTGGTGAAAACCTCCTAGGAGTGCTCAATGTTCTCTTTGTATACCCTTTGATTTTTATCATTGTTGTTATTTTTAACAAACTAGATATCTGATCATTTATAAAAATAAGCTTAGCCAAAGCACGTTCAGCTCACCAAAATAAGTTTAATTTGGTCAAGACAAGTTCTGGTAAGCCAAAAAAAAATACAAGTTGAAAAGAGTCAACCATTACTGTATACTCAATGCATTAGATAATCCCTTTGATATTTCTCCCTAATATCATTTTGTTAAGGTGACAGCTGTCCACAAATGGCTCAATATTTGGGCTTTAAATGAAACGGTTAGAATTTGGGCGAAGGATTATTCTGATTAAAACATTGGTACTAGTTTTCGGAGGACAAGCACAGATTGTCCCCTCCTTGCTCATTATGTCTAGGTCCTCTATCTCGAAACCTTATACTTTGTGTGGTGCTGGTTTATTATCTATTTCCATCTCTTGCATCTTGGTTTTGGACTTCTGGAGAATATAATGTAACAATTTCCTATTCTAATTAGGAAGTTTTGTGCTGTACCTTGTCGAAATTTCGGTCGTGTTTGAGAAACTTTGATATTTCTAGGTCTTTTTTTTGTTGCTATTTTAATCCTCCCTGTTGCTCATTTTTGCCTTTCATAGGGTACACAGCGTGCACAAATAAATAGGGAGGGATTGTTTCTCATCCAATGATTGACGAGTATATATGTGAATTATATCCAACGGTGAAGGCTTTCCTGATCCTTGTCTTTTCTACGGATCTTTGCTTCTCTGTTTAAAAGACTAACTTATGGTGAGAGATTTCTAACTCCTAAGCCATGTCAGTCAGACTCGGGGAATTTGTGTTAGACAGGGGTCTGTGCACAAGTGTTGAATTCAGCTATTTCGTGGACAAAAGGACAAATTTTTTATTCAAACTGAAATGTCAAGTGTTCATACCCATGTGGCCATGTCCACTAGACACTTGTGGTGAAATGGAGACTTTGAGTAACATACTTTTAAGGGTGAGCTTTTCTAACATATGAGAGACAGTATCTCATAGCAAGGGTTCAAAGAGTGTTAAGATGTTTGCCCCTTTTTTCTTTGCCTATCTTTGCTTTTCAGTTTGAAAGACAGCTTTTGGATAAAGATATGATTCAAAGAGGATTAATTAGTTCTTATAAAAAATTTGAGATAGAGCCTTTCAGGGTTTATCTCGATGTTTAGAGCAAGACATTGTGGCTGAATAGATTCTGCTTTTGTGACAGATACTGCCAATTCAGCCATAAGCGCTTGGACCAACTTTCAGGAAGCACTGTTATCATTGCTTCTGTAGTTACGCTTGTTTTCTTTTTTTCTTTGTTTTTTGGATTAGTAATGAATATACAACAAATCTTGTGTGCACAATAATTTATTGCAAGACATTTCACTTTTAACCCAAAAGGATTACTTTTAAGTCAAAAGGGATCACTTTAAAAAGAAAAGGGTAACTTCTTTCGAAATTGGGATACTCCTGGTTCTAGATAAGTGCGTTTAACTAGTTGCATCAACTGAGGCAGACAGGCTTGCTGGTACGTGCTCTATTGATAACTTGCCTCATCTTTTCAAATTCATACCTGTGTAAGTATTTGGGTTCTAGTGTGATATTTGGAGTTTACGCATTTTGTTCTGCTTGTCGTTGTGTTTGGAAGAGGGGGGGTTGGGGTGAGTGTGGGGGTTTACAAACTTACAAGTGCTACCTCTTGCCATCAGATTTTTCCTGCTTGTCGTTATTTGGTTGGGGAGGGAGGGGGGTAGGATGGGGGTTACAGATTTACAAGACGCTCTTGCCGTTCAGCCAGTCGTGTTTCTTTCATTGGTTATACCTTCTGCTACTAGCTTCAAATATAGAGATAAGTAGGAGACAAGATAAATTATATAAATTTTGAAGTTTTTAACATGGGAAATTATTGGCAACTGAATTGTTCAGGTTTTTTGTTAAGATTGAATCATGCTAGATGTTGTAGACATTATAACTTTATGGAAAAGAGATTGAGATAAATGCAGTCCGGAGTTAGCATGCAAATACAAGGAAATTATAACAACCAACTCATCTTTCTTAAAACCGATTGTTTGTCCCTCTATTGGCTGATATACCGGGAGAGGATAGAGGAAGTTAGGTGAATATGTAGAAATCGAGAATAATCAAAGAGTGATTGAAGGTAAATTTAAGAAAGTTAGAAAAAGAAGAGTCGAAATGGTAGGAAAGGATAGACAAGTTGCACTAATCAATCTCTTTTCATTAGAGCTGTGCCAAGAAAGTGGAAACGATTGTAACTCGCTCTAGACATCTGATAGAAGAATCCTGCGGAAATTAACAATTATGTTGTAGAGCTAGCTTGGGAGTTCCGCAGCTATGGATTTCTGAAATCATCAAAGTTGTTATTCTGGCAACACCTTAAATTTCTGCACTGATTAGGAGTATTCATTGACTCATCATCATTTATACGATTGCTGACATAGAGAGAAAATTGTCACTTTTCCCAAACTATACCCGCTTAGAGCAACTCTAATGGTTGAGCAAAATGGAAATTTGCTTAAGTTGCCACCTAGATTTCTCTAGCTAACTTTTACTTTAAGCTAAAACCTCCACAATGGTTAAGCCAAATTCATTCAATTACTTGAAATATAACCATTGGTGGGAAAAATTAAAGATGTAGCATGTGGGCCCAACCACACTTTTATGTTTCCTTTCAATAGCTTGTGCGTGAGACCCATTTGCTACAGCATTTGACAGTGAAAGCCACGCCCTATATATTTTTTCATCCTCCAACAACATTGGGCCCACATAATTGGCTTGGCAAATTTGGCTTTGTAGAGCAAAGTTCATTAGCCAAATTGTTTTCAGCGACTCACTCCAACGGTTGGGCAAGTGGCTTAATATTTCTGAAATTTGCTAGCAAGTCCCTCTTCAAGCACCATTGGAGTTGCTCTTATGTGCAGCTCGTGCTGGTCTTGAAGCTACTTCTCAGTTACAGTCGTCCCAACCTCCCTCCATCATCTGGCTCAGATATGCCAACAGCACTGCTGAGTCTTGTCCATCTTTGTCTTCCCTGTCATGCTAGGAAAACGTCATGAATTGACCCTGAGTTGAGGGGTCATTGAAACTCAGGAGATAGAACCACAGTTCAGGATTTTTGTCCATGGTGAAGATAGAACCACAGTAAATAGGGGTATTTTGGTCACTAACAAATGAAATTGACAAAGTTGATAATATGCCTTATCTGCTGATGTGAGTTTTATATCTACCTAAGAACAGTCATGGATATTTGCTTTAGCAGTAATCATGACTGCTTTCTGTTGGCCATTTCTCAAACTGTTTGAACGCAATCCAATTTTGAACTCTTCTTTCTACTTTTCAACTGGAAAGGGCAGCTGTTTTGTAAATGAAGCATCAGCATGCTGCCACTGCTTCTGCAGATGTGTGCTAGTGGTATTGTGAATTTGTGATTGGACGGAACAACTGGCAGATGTCTTGCTGTTGCAATCTCACTGAAGGAAGCATTGGTTTTTTTTTTCTGTGGGTATACAAGTGGAGATTACATTTTGCTTGTTTCTGAAATGTACAGCCATTGAGCTCAGATACATCAACTTCTTTTTTTATATTTGTGCCTTTGTCGAACTGAAACGCAACTTGTTATATACTATGGTTTTAAGCATACCTTATTTTTCAAGAGTATGCTTGGCTCAAGAACAAGCTTGTTACTTTAATTGAATGACAGACAATACTCCTAACACAACTATCGCCTCTGTTTCCGTTTTTTCTTTGCACTTGTGGTAAGAGATTCAAAAATTTTGACAGTACTTCATATGTACTATAAAATAAAAACATAAGCCATATAAAGATCTTGTCGATTTGTATCGATATTTATATTCAGAATGCGGATCTCAAAAATCTTAATACTTACAGTATCAACAGTTAAATATGTGTATTGGAGACTGAAAATACATTAGGGAGTACATATTCTGTGGCTGAGGAACTATTAGTTGCATATCTATCTGATATACATAGAAATATAGTTCAGTTTACTTTTTATCTACGCATAGTAAAACTTTATGATTGTCTTTAAAAACATCTTTGTATATTTGAATGACAGGGGACTGTGAACGTATGATAAATTTGCTCTCTTTATCCAGTAATATCTTATCTCTGCATCCTTAATCAGGGAGGAGAATATAAGAAAACCAGGAGTGCTTAGTTGAGATATCGAATAATTTCAGCAAAGACTAACCGTCAGTTATACCAGAAGTACTTAGTTGGAACATTAATAATGCTGCTTGTGAAACGCACAGCAAAAACCACTTATTCAACACTGGTTGATGCTACATGTTTTAGCTATAGAACAAAGGAGGACCATCTAAATTACTAATTATTAGGACCAAATATGTGGTAAAAACAAAAAAACTCTCCAACGTCCTCTGTTAGAGAAGGTAAAAACCTACATTTTGATCCCACTGTCATTACCAAGCCTTATTACCAGATAAACTTACTAATCCATGAAATTATTATTCCTAAGAAAAATTTCAGCCAAAAACTATCCCAAGAAGCAGCCCAAAAACGCCTCGAAGCCAATGACTTGCATGAACAGCCGGGAAACGAAAATCTCTTAGGCTGCAGCCGGAAAAAACTTTTCTGAAGCCATAGACTTGGAAAAGAAGACCACAGACAAATTTCGATCCTTGCCGGATGAACCGGACCTGTGCCTGCGGCTTTTAGTTTAAATCGCCGAAATTGGTATTAGGCCTTAAAAAATCTGAAGAACTGATGAAATCAATCCCTAAAGATCCACCCAAAGGCTGTTGTATCTTGTAATTTGACATAGCATCTGAAGATCTGTTGTGTTGAAACAAGCAGTCACTATAAAACAAATTATTTTGATCAAACTCATAATCATCCTCTTGCTTCAATCCAAAACTACCACCTTCAAACCCGTTTAGTGGCTCCACTGGCCAATCTTGACTATAATCAAATCCTAAATTCAAGTAATTCCCACCACCTGAATGCATGACATAATCCTCTTTTGTTCCACCACCCTCCACCTGAGACGAGCACGGTGACTTAAGTTCTTCATTCATTGCCTTGTAATTTTTTCGACCCTTGAGTCGATTCTGAAGAGGGAAGTTGATCGACGTGTTGCTGTTCGTTCTGATGAGGGAAGTTGAGGATCGCGGAAGGGCCATACATAGCCTTGGCAGCTTCATCATAAGCTAAGGCTGCTTCAATAGCAGTAGAGAAAGTGCCAAGCCATAACCTTCTGCTTCTTTTGCTTTGTTGATTGTTGTTACCATATCCATATCCACCTGTACTGTTGATAGGCTCGCGAATTTCGGCTACCCATTTGCCCCAAGTCCTCTGTCTAACTCCTCTGAAAGTGCACTCTAAGTTTTCAGGACCACCTTTGCCTGGCATACACCCTTTTCTTGATCCTCTTGCTGGACCTTTTCTTGGGCTCTTTTTCGGCTCCTCAATTGTAGTAGCACCACCAACTTGTTCATTGTGGATCTTCCATTTTGCTAGAATATCTGCCACTGAGTTGTACCCATTGCGTCGTCTACGGGCGTTCATATATGCCCTGGAAACACACACATACACAATAATTAGAGCATTATGATTAACATAATTACGCTTCAATTTGTTTAGCTAGGCCGGACAAACATCAGTTCAGAATTCGCGTGAATTACGCAGTTACTCTTTCCCTGGATCACCTTCTTATGAAAATTGCAAAATCAACCCTATAAACATCTTTTGTAAGTTTTAAGAAAACAAAAATACACCCAATAAGTTGTCCAACATGAAAAAAAGAAAAGAGAAAAGGAGATGACTAACATCTAAGACTAGGTTACTCCCTCTATTATCGTCTAATCTAAATAGACTTGTACGTTGTCAAACTCTGCTCTTATGATCACTTATGTATAGGCTAACACATCTATACTAAAATATTAAAAAGCATTCCTGATCAAGTTTATGCGCCACGTAGCACTCTCCTTTAGTTGTGTCATTCCATGTCATCATTATGCACATTCAAAAAAATTAGAAACATGCTCCATATAAGATTCAACCACGTGACCTCAAATTAATATACTAAAGTTCTAACCAATAAGCTATGCAACATTAGATGATATTTCTTAACATGAAAATATTAATAACCCGGGTATCTCCCGGGACTAAAAACTAGTTAAAGAATTAATTGGTAAGAGCCGGTCCATTTAACTTAAGGTGGAAGTGCAATTCAAATGCAAAAAATTTAATCAACTTTCAACAGAACGCAATGTAAGAGTTACAATGAGAAGAGAAGTAAGAGTTAAAGTGCAAATTCTAGTATATACCATCTACCTATTTCCAAGTAAATTCGAGTGTATGTAAGAATCTGCATCGACCATGTAACAAATATATAGAAGAAACTTCTGAATGATGCACTAGAGCTAAGCTTTACATGAATATTCAGAGCAAGATTTACCTTCAAAAACTCAGTAGAAATAGAATGTTCATAGAAACTAAGCAACTACTTCTAAATCATACTTTCTCCGTTCCAAAATAAATGAAACACTCATCTCTTTTATACGAGAGCTTTTTGAGAGAAGTGCTAACGGACAAGTATAGTATAATGCAAGTTAAATAGTAAGTAACTAAAACAAGAAAGTTACACAAAAATGGGTGCATGAAGAATAATAAACGGACCTTTCAGAAAGATGAGACTCCATATATGTTGATGAAATAGATGGGATATAATAATTCTCTGTTATAAAAACTGTAATATGCAGCAAAGAAAGAGGGAGGTGGAAAAGCATATTTATAGGAAATATATAGATATAGTGCGAAGAAAGACGTGAGCATAAGCAGAGATTTTAACAACCTCTGAATTCTGTGATATATTTGGTTATGTGCGTGGCGGTGTTTGTAGGCTTAAGCTGACACTATAATCTATCCCTGTTTTGACACCTCACCTCTCTCACGTGCTCATACAATTCTTTCAGTTATCCCCTCACAAACTATTATTCCTCCTAAATTCCATGCTTGTTTCTTCACTAAATAATCCTTTCTTGAAAGGCCAACCAAGTTTTTTCTTGGTTTTCATTTGGGTTGGGAAATGATAAAAACTTTGCATCTATGGTTGGTCCTTCCTCTCTTATTAGATTACCTACTTTTTAAGATACCTAATTTTAGGAGAAATAATATGCGGGTCACAAAAAAGGAGAAAGAGAAAAATGGGTAAACTAATAAGAAACAACCCAAAAAAGAAAAGTGAATGAACCAATAAGATACGGAGGGAGTATAAGTGTGTTTAGGGTGATAATAATTTACAAGATAGTTATTGTTGAGAAAACCCCATATTTGAATTAAAAAGAAAGGATGATGATGATTGATGAATATATATAAGTTGGGAGGTACTCAATTGTAACCAATTAGGAGATGGATCGAAGCCATATTTGTATGTAGGGGTGAAAGTTATTCGGTTAAAAACCGAATCCAATCCAATCCAATCTGAATTAGTAATTTGGACCGGATTCGAACTGTGTTCGGATTGGATTCGGATTGAGATTTTTGCAAAATTGGATTTTCGGATCGGATTGGATTGAGGGTAATTGGATCCAAAAAATTCAATATAACCGAATAGTAATATGCCTTGTATTATGTATCCGGATTGGGCTTAAGTGCTTAACTGAATATTTTTTTAAAAAAAGCCCAGTCCGTAGCCCAGTAGCCCTTCAACCCTTCCCCTAAAACTCATGTATTATTGTGTTATTAAACTAAATCTGCTGTGTTGTTGTAATGAATTATCGCCTATACGTTTGTTATTAGTTTATTAATGGATTATGGGGTTTGTAATCAATTTTGAATATGCAAATCGTAAATCTACTAGACACATTGTGCTTGATTTATTTCATCGAAAAAAATAGAGTTTTAAAAATTGGATTTTCGGATCGAATCCAATCTAGAGTTTGAAAATTCGGATTGGATTGGATCGGATTCAAACTCTAATTGGTTTAGATTCGGATTGGGAAATTGAAATCCAAATTTTGTTTGGATCGGATCAGATTAGGCCCTAATTCAAACCGTACACCGAACTTTCACCCATATCTGTATGGTGAGACTATCTTTTGATGAAGGCTTGTGGAGTATCAAAGTAGAAAAGAGTGATAGACCGATAGTCTTTTGGTCATTCAAGCTTTAAAAAGGGGAAACTAAGGGTTCTAGACTCTTCTAGTGAGTTCCATTTAGTTATTGACGATATTTTATAGTTGGTTCCTCGTTTTCATAAGGTCATTTGGTCTCGTTAAACGTTCAAGTAACAAGGTTGCTCATAAGTTAGCTCATTTTCTACCTTGGGAAATAGGCACACGATGTTGGGTAACTGATGTTCCGGATGTGTTAGTTTGTATTGCTTCGAAAGATTTAATAAATTAATCCCCTTTGTTTGGGTTCCTTAAAAAAAAAGTGGAAAAAGAGTTTGACTTTAGGCTCCGTTCACTTCAATTGATCTTGTTTGAAATTATATAAACTAAACTTATTTTACCTTACCTTATTTTGTCTTAAAATACTTATTTGTGTGTTAAGTTGTATGAAATTGTCTAAAAATAACTCGTTTTGTCTAAGCTTGTCTGAACTTATTACGACTTATCGAATTTTGTTTTGTCTAAAATAAATCAAAATAAGTTGAAATAAACGGATCCTTAGTCCTAATAAGAAAGTGCAATAATTCAAATAATGCACTTTGGAGAGGATTTGGTCATTTGGATATACGTTGAAGTGTGAAGTGTCTTGCAAAAATAAGAAGAGGGATAATGAAATAAAAAAATAAAATAAAAAACCCTTCATCCTAATTGTTTGCTTCCTTTTCTTTGTTAGACGCAAATTTCCATTAATATATAAGATATAAAAAGAAAATCTATTGTGTGAGATGTTAAATTCATCATCACATATATATTATGAAAATATTAACTTTTTAACCAATTAACACTAAAGCAAAATTTAACATATTTATAGTCAAATTTGAATCTGGAAGAATGCAAAACAGCAAATGGAGAAAAATAATAATATAAATGGAGTATGAACTAGTGGGTTACCCACATAGTGCTACTTGGTTTCAGCTAGGGGTGATAATCGAGTGAGTCGATCGCGAGCAGGGCTCTGCTCGACTTGAAAACCTTGCTCGACTCGACTCGTTAAGCTCGCCAAATTCTTGCTCGACTCGTGCTCGTTAACTTTATTTTGCAGCTCGACTCAAAACTCGACTCGAGCTCGATTAGCTCGACTCGACTACTCGAAAATCATTTTTTTAATTTGTTATTTCTTTTAAACTCATGTTACTAGTTTATGAAGTATGATCATGGAGGCATGGACCATGAGGTAAATTTTAATTGGGCTTGGTAACTTGGACCTTATTTCTCAAATTTTAAAAACTTTTATATTAAATAAAAATAAATTCTTAGAAAAATATATATAAGAAAAAATTATCGAGCTGCTCGCGAGCTTAACGTGCTCGACTCGTGCTAGTTAAGCTCGCCAAGTCGATTTCGAGCCGAGCCAACTTGACTCGAGTTTTGACCGAGCGTTGACCGAGTCGATCTCGAGTTGCTCGTGAGCCGCTCGACTCAATTAGCACCCCGTTTCAGCAAGTGTTTTAGCGACTTAGATTTAATATTTGTAATTTTCGTCTTAAAATACATTACCCATTTTACCATTTTTGATAAGTGTGCATAATATGATACACATACGTAAATGATACTAAATAGCTAGAATAACTATTGATTACCTAAATACTTAGATGGGTAAATTGGACATAATTGTGTGGACAATTTAAACATCAAGATGATAATTCGTAGTAATCAGACATGATCTCAAACCTACAATATCAAAAAATAAAGTACAAATGCATAATACACTTTTTTTGCTCAAGTTCAAAACCAAAATGCTTTAAAGTCCAATTATAAACTTGGAAAAATGGTCAGTCATATTGGGTTTGGGCCGCTTTCAATCCCACTTTTTTTTTACGTCATAAACTTGTGCTCAAAACCTAATTTTTTCTTGCTGATTTTCGAGTCGGGTCAATTTTTGTCAAGTGTATTCACTATTCGTAATTCGTTGTGAAGTGATCGTGTCTTTATTATTCATTATTCCTAATTTTATGAGTTTGTCTTCCCCTATCGACTAAGGCATCTATGTCTCTGCCGGGTCTAGTGACTTTGCGCAGACCGGGTAAAAATGGTATCTTTAAACCTAAGAATCTAACTTCCTTCGATATAATGGTAAGCAATCTTGACCCTGCTACCAACACATGCTTAGATCAACTGGTAAGGGAGTTGTTCTAGCTTAACCAGAGGTCTCGGGTTCGAGCCCTGGGAATGCAGCAGAGTGTGTTGGGAGAGCTTTCCCCCCAATTGGGGCCTGACCCGGCTCGAATCCGGATTAGTCGGGATCCAAAAATAGATTTCGGAAACCGGGTATGGTTCACCAAAAACAATCTTGACCCTGCTTGTTTTTCAAAAGAAAATAAAGAACAAAAGGGATGACAATCTATGGTTGAAGAATTTGATGCACTCATGTCCTGCAATATGTGGGACTTAGTACCACAAGATGCAACTAAAAATTATGTTGGTTCAAAATGAGTTTAAAAGATCAAATATAATATTGACGGTTAAGTTAAGAGGTGTAAGGCACAATTACTCTCTCAAGGGAGCAATCACCAAGCAGGTATATACTTCGATGAAACTAAAGCCTTCTTGTTAAATCTACCATCAATTCGTCTGATGATTCCTCTTGCCAATTTGATTGTTTCGAATATGCCAGTAGATATCAACAATGCTTTTCTTTCAAGCTTCCTCACATGAGTTTTTTTTGGTAAGAAAAAAGAACATTAAGATATTCTTCGCTCGAGGGGAACTCATAATGCATCGGTTACAAGTATGGATGATAGAATATAATTATTACAAGGAAGAATGTCAAAAGATGAAGGGACTAAATGACCTATATATTAGATATTCAGTCTGCTGCTCCATTAGCTTCCCGAAAAACGTGTCTGGTGTGCCATGAATCAAACTGTTGAAGGAGGATTTTGATATCTTGGGTGATAGCTATTTGCCATGGGGATTCCAAATCCCATTGATGACGAGGAGGTTGTCTCCTTCTATGTGTATACATTGGATTTGCTTTTGAGCCGCGAGAAGGATGTCGTGATGAAGTGCCATGGCCACAGCTATGAATGTTGTGATGGTGCTAAGATTGAAAGTGGCAGCGTAAATTAATTATCCTGCGTGGTTGTGGATGATGATATCCGCTGCAGCCGAGGAATCACGAACTGGGCCGTCAAAGTTGTGTTTGAAGGAGTGAGTAGGGAGGTGGCTCCCAAACAACGAGAATGGAAGAAGATGGGGAGCGGGGAAGGGGTCCTGATAAAGGGGAGCCTATGCTCTCGAAAAAATCCACCTCTTTTCTGTTTTTCCTTCCTGATTGGCTAATTGGGCTCTGAAGAAGTCTACGGTTGTTCCACTTTTCTTGATTAAAAAAAATGGAGTTTCTTTCTTTCTAGATGATCTTGAGGAGAAAGATATATTTCGGGGTGGAGGGTTTTATTTTTGATGAATGAAAGAAAGGCTAACATTGTATTAGCGGGTAAAGGCCGCTTCCGATCCAAATGAAACAATGGGGAGCGCCCATAGGGATTGTGTGGAGGGACAACAAAAAAAAAAAAAAAAAAAAAGGTGGTATGTAGTTTGAGAAGATATGACAATGGGGCAGAGGTTGGTGGGGAGAGTATTCCGAGTGTAGAGAGTATCTCTGACTGCAAGACTATTGTGACAAATTTGCCAAAAAAAGATGTGACAATGTTTCTTTTGCACTTATAACCGATAAGCAAATAAGCATATAATGATCAACTATCAATTTGTTCGAGAGTGTGTTGCTCATGGTGATCTGGTTCTACGTTGTATACTACAGTACTAAGCAATGTTTGGTTTTTACTAGAGGTGATCATGGGTCGGGCCGGGTTCGGGCCGGGCCGCACAAAAACTTGCCCATTGTGCGGGCCGGGCCCAACCGGGCCAAAAATTGTGCCCAAAACCCGGTATTTCGGGCCGGGCCGATCGGGCTTTTGCGGGCCAAAATGGGCCGGGCCCAAAATTTAGACTAAAAAGTCTTTTTGGCTTGTCCAAGCCCGCCCAAAAAAAAATTGGGATGGGCCGGGCCCGGCCCGCCCTCGGGCCCAAAAAAACTGCCCAAGCCCGCCCAAAAACCGGGTCGGGCCGGGCTAGAGTTGATCAGCTCTAGTTTTTACATGTGTTTTCCTAGTGCAATTTAACGGGTATAGTAGTATAAGGGTAATTCTATAAATAGGTTATATATATATAAGTGACTTCATATGAGAATGCATACTTACATGAGATTGGATTTTACACGCTATAACTCCAATGAACAAAGTGATGTAACTCTAATGAAAAAGTGATGTAACTCCAAAAAAAATATTAGAAAAAAATAATTTCAAAAAAATAAATTTTTTTTGGGCTCAAGTTCTTTCGAGGGTATAACTCTAATAAACAAGTGTTGTAACTCTAATCCAATCGTGTGGTTGAGATTCATTCTCATTTCTCATGTAAGGAGACATTCTCATGTGATCCTGCCCCTATATATATATATATATATCCCATTAAAGATGAGTTGGATCATTATTTGCACAATTTTCTTTTGACCATCGTAGAATAGGAAGAATTCTTTGTTAACACGAGCCACCCTTCGTAGAAGGTAGGCCGCAATATGACTACTGATGCTTGAAAGGATAGCTTTAGGCTACTTGGTTTCTAACTTGATTTTTGTTTTGGAAAAATTGATAGGAACAGTCCCAACTATGGGCGTTCCGCCATTTTCAGTCCCAACTAAAGATTATTTCTGAGCGGTCCCAACTATGCATCATTTTTGCCAAAATTGGTCCCAGCAGGTCATTGACCTACTACAGTAGGTAAAATGTGTTTTTTCTTTTTTTTTAATTTCTTTTATTCACAACCCAATAATCACACTCCTTATCCTCCCTCCCTCTAAAAACAATGTCGGACACCGACAATTTTCCGGCGAAAACCCGCCTAATCTCCGGCACAGAAAACAGCCCAATTTCACCCTTCTCCATAACTCCCTCCACAAACTCCAACATTCCCACCCTAACCTTCGAGCAAAACTCCACTTCAATTCTCTCTCCTCATCCCTTCCTCCAATTAAGGGATGCGGAAGTGGAAGAATTGGCACCGGCAGCTGTGGATGATGACGGTGATGTGAAGTTGGAGGTGATTGAGAAGAGAGAAAGTGAGGGGAAGAACGTCATAGAATCGGAATCTCAGGAAGAATTGGTGGTAGAAGAAAAAGGAGGTGAGGAAGGTGAGGAGGAGGAAGAAGAAGGAAGTGAGGAAGGTGAGAAGGAGGAGGTTATGGGAGAAGGAGAAGCAGGCGAGGACGCGGAGGAAGAAGTGGTGGGAGAAGGAGGTGAGGAAATGGAGGATTCAGAGGCGACTGGTGATGAGGAGGCAAGACCAATTGTGGCAAAAGATGAGGAATTAGTGAAAGAGGAACAGAACCCCACTGCTGACACAGAAATTGATACAAAATCAGAGGTGATGAAGAGTGGTAGTGGCAGGTGGTGGCAGGGGGGAGGGGGAGGGTTGGCGGTGGTGGCGGGGAGGGGGGGTTAGCGGGGAGGTGGGTTGGGGGGAGGTTTGGCGGGGAAGGGGATGGTTATTCGGGGTTAGGCGGGGAGGTGGGTGGGAGGGGAGGGGTGGCGGCGGGGAGTGGGTAGCGGGGGGATGTGGGTGGGAGGGGAGGGGGAGGGGTGGGGAGGGGGTGGCGGGGGGAGGGATGGCATGGGAGGAAGGAGATAGGGAGAGGAGAAAAAAGGAAGAAAAAACCGACTTAAGAAATAAAAAAAAAATAACCTTGTTAAACAGCAGTAATCACCACCTTTAGGCCAATTTCAAAGAAAAATGATGTATAGTTGGGGCCGCTCGTAAATAATCCTTAATGGGGACGAAAATGGCGGACAGCCCATAGTTGGGACTGTTCCTATCAATTTTTCCTTTTGTTTTTTATGTCATGCAAACATTGTCTCTGATAACTTTCTTTCCTTAAGTTGGTTTTTCCATACATCGTAAATTTGATAAGTATTAACTTTAATTGTTAAATATCTCAAGTTAAATTTTAGAATTTCGACAAATGAACATTGGAGTCTATAGTAGGAATATTTTCAATTTTTTTTATGGCCATAGTGGTAATCCAAATTTCTTACTCCCTCCGTTCCATAATATAATCTTGCTTTTTCCTTTTTTGCACGGTCTCCAAGACGTACCTTTAACCTCCGATATCTCCAATTTCGTATTTGATAAAATATAATGAAATGATATTATGAAAGTACACATTGAAAGAAACCTAACAAAGATCCCACATGAAAGATATTTTGTTGTATATATTAATGGGAATATTTGGTCAAAGATTTTAAAGTTTGGCCTCAAAGAGATAAACAAACACTATATTATAGGACGGAGGGAGTATTATGTAAGTAATTATCCAATGGCAAATGTTGCCTTGATCCCCAAGAAAACAAGTGCAACTAGGAGAAAGGCTATAACAAGTAAACAAGGACAAGCAAAACCTCAACCGTTTCGCAAAACCGGCGGCCAAGGAAACGCCATGTCACCCCTTTTCATTAAACAAAGGGTTACAAGATATCCCACGTCATCAACTAACCCAAAATGATATAATGAATAATCACATTAATAAAGTAATAATATAATCATAGTATCAAAACTTTCTGCTACTATTCACGTCAGACAAACTACAGAAGGCAAAAAAACACTCTGGCTTTTCGTCTCAAATCCACTCTTATAAACCTTCAAACAAATTCATCTTCAAATTCTTTTCCAGAAACTTAAGTAATACCCAATTTAACAGAGAAGATTTGAAAAAGGAACCATGTCGTTTGGAAATGAAGACCAAGATAAAAGGTTGGTTGGTTTTCTTTGTTAAATTCTTGGCACCTTTTTTTTTACATGTTTTTCTTTCTTTTTCTATATTTGATGATTATTAATGAACTTTCTGTGTTTTACAAATTTATAATATGAAAGTTATATGTTATGTAAATGAGTATACTTTCAATGATTGTTGATTTTAACTACTTTTTTTATGTGTGGAGATCAGGAATACCCAGGAAAGGAAGAAAAGGATTAAGAATGCACGTATTGCAGTTTCAGAAACACTAGCAAAATGGAGAAGTGAGGAAATGCCTGATGATTCGTGCGAGGGGGAGTCTAGAACAAAGCGGAAACAGAAGCCTACGGGTTCGAAGAGGGGTTGTATGAGTGGAAAAGGCGGTCCAGAGAATTCGAGTTGCAGATACAGAGGTGTTAGGCAGAGGGTTTGGGGTAAATGGGTGGCCGAAATACGCAAACCAGCCTCCAGTGAATTAGAAAATAGTGGTAATAAGATACAACGTCTGTGGCTAGGAACCTTCCCAACAGCTGTTGAAGCAGCTTGTGCTTATGATGAGGCTGCTCGGGTTCTCTATGGCCCTTCAGCCATTCTTAATTTTCCTGACACCGGTTCTGAATCAACAGGTTCATCTGTTTGTGGACTATCATCAGAAAATAATGCTGTATCTTTAAAAACACATTCATTAGATTCTCTGCATGAATGTAGCGATAATAGTAAGCCTAAGTTCAGAACAAATACAGTAAAGGATGCCAGTAAAGAACAGATTGTTGATCCAGAAGGCAAAGTGAGAAGCAAGACAGAGTCTTTCAGTGCTGATGATATTCAGTGTTTACAGAAGAAAGAACAAGATGGAGCAACAAGCACTCAAGATTCGAAGGATAGTCTAGTAAATTCAACGGATGTCGTGGCTATACAACAAACAAGTCATGATTGTGGTGGAAATTGGCAGCAAGAGGAAGAAGGTTCTTTGGATTTGGATGATTTGACTGGTTTAATCAACTTTGATGAAGATTCTTTCAATTTTGGCCAAGTTGATGATTTAATCAACTTTGATAGAGAGTTTTTCAATTTCGGCGACTTTACTGATTTAATGAAATCTGATAATAGCAACACCCAAGAAGTGAAGAATGTCCTATTCCCTGACCTGTAGGTAAATTGTCAGACAGCATATCGTTCATGGTGTCAAAACAAGGCCGCATCGTATCGTATCGCCCGTGTTGTAAAGGTTTTCAAATCTACCAAACCGATATTACCCGCATCGTAAAGGTGTGAAAAACCCGCGTTTTAGGCGGGTTCTAGGGAATTCTCATGGTTTAAGCCGATATTTGGCGGTACGACAACCGTATCATCCCCATTCCCGCATCACCGTGACCGTTACCGCGATCGTGACCGAAACCGCATTTTCGAACTATGATATCGTTGGTTGAAGTGATCAATTTTACTGATAGCATCTCAGTTAGGTTTTATTCTAGCATAGTTGTACAAAGAGATACAATCTTCTCTCACATCTGGCGGTTCTGGAATTCTGGTTTATATTAAAATTTTGTCAAGTCATTGAGGAAGGATGATACAAGCAGGTAAGATAGGAGCAGATAACTCGGAATCTATACAATTTCTAATGCAATATGAATTTATCATATCATTGTACACTTTCTTTGTCCTCTCTTTAGCTGTATATGGTACATCCGTACATCAGTATAACGTATATGATCCTGATGTTTAACATCAAATTTCTAGTAGATTCATATCAATGGTTAAACAAAGCATAACAATTATTAAATCTAGATGATACTTTTCTTTCTGTCAGTATCTAGTTATTTACATATAGAAGCAGAAAAGCAATGATGTGCAGTTCCAAATAGCAGTCGAGAGTTACAGAAGTATGCACCTCAATGATTGTGACCTGTAACTGAATTAAGCAGCATACAATAGTCAATGGAAGCTCCAACAATGTGAGCTCCTGAGCAACGTAACTCTGTTAGCATTTGACTGTGGAAATGCTGCATCATACTAGATCATGATGACTTCATTGCTCAATGTCTCCAGAAGTCTTTTCTGCTGATGAAATTCAGAAGCAGTTCAAACAGGGCTTGAACGTGCCAACATCTGATCACCTTATGCTGGCATGGGAAATTGAGCAGCCTGATAAATTCAGTAGCTTAGTCTGATAAACAAGGCTAGCCACAAGGTGGACCATTGGACATGACTGAAGCACACCTGTCCCCTACTCCGATTCAGACCAAATTTTGTTCCATGGTCCGCTTTTTGTGCCCAACCTAGATACATTAGTATAAAAAAATATTATGAAAAGACGCGATAATGAAGGGGGAAAATAATTGTAAGTATGAAAGCCCCTTAGATTTCAACATTCAGCAAGCATATTATTGACACTAAAACTTATCAAGCAAAAGTATCTAACAGATAGATAATGGATAAATAATAACATCGGTTGTAAATCTTTGGTACAAGTATTACAGAAATTTCACCTCAAACTTCCAGCAACAACACGCAAGCTCATGAACATAAACAACCCTGCCCAGACCCCAGGGAGACCATAAACAGGAACACCAAGTAGCAGAAAAATTGATGAAAATAATGCAGCAACAACCTGCACCAAACACGATAAGGAATAAATTCCATCATTTCGGGTTCAAAAGCTTTGGACAAGATAAAACTACTAGGATATGGAATCAAGCTATCTTGAGAACTTTCTCTCGAAAACTATAAATACCGTAGAGTAGGCAGCATATTCAAAGTCTGAAACCCCGTAGTAGAGCCCGTCAAGAACAAATGCAATTGCATTGATTGGCTGTGATCCAGTAACAAACTGCAGAATACTGTATATATCAGGTGATCCGGTATATTCGATGTTACATGCACTCAGCAAAAGGGATTGGAAAATCGTTCTCAAGACCAATAATATTATCATACAACTAAGATTACACAGTATCCTAATTAACTACCAAAAGCATAATATAAATTGCAGATACGAAGAGAGGGAAGTCAAGTAGCAGAAATCATGAAATATACACAGGCAATTAGCATGTAAAACATAAATGTATGTTATTACATTAATCGTAGATTATTTGGAAAAATTATTAATTGAGGCACACGTTTAGTATGAAAGTGACCTCTAGCCCTGTGATTGAAAATGCAACTGACCATGCTAGTAGTGGATTTTTTGGTGCACATTAAGAATCTAAGCTTTCTAAACTATCTGAGACCTTCTTGTGACTCGCCATGTTACATTCTACTTGATCCAACTATCCATCATATTTGGCGGCTCATACAAAACTGGATGACCAAAGTAACCCAGATCCTGTCAAAAAAGAATTTAAGTGAAATCCTATAGTTTGTCCACAAGGCAGCAGAATGGTCAAATACACCCAAAGGGTAGGAACTAGAAAGTCAAGAAATAGAAGAGTGAAAAGGTTTAAAATCAACTTGGTTTGCCTCAATGTTGCAAATGACACAAACACATGGTACAACTTCTGTAACTGAAAAGGTAAAGCTGCAAAATCGACCAATTTTGACAAGTCTAGACGGGGGAACCAGACCCACTAGTTTCAAGGATCCCAAGCTGGTTAGCACTCTTCCTATACGAACAGATATTGGTTATACAAGTGCATAAAGGTGAACTGCATTGGAGGAGATTGAAAGAACAAACACCTCAGGATAACTATGGTCATGTTTCTGTCTTTCTGCTAAACCTTATACAGATAGATGCATACAAGTCCAACTTGACTAAGCAGTGACTCTGTACAGGTAGAAAAAGAAGGGCATAAGATCAGCTCAAACTGCCATAAAGTTTTTTATTCACCACAAAACAGAAAACGAAGTGGATCCAAGAGCAATGAGTAGATGGCTTATTATATAGAACCGAGTTCATACCAAGACGCCAGACCAGGCAACTTGCATGACCTCTGCATCTGAGGTGAACAAGTTTAGAAGCACTCCAAAACCAAGGAACAAAGTGGCACCCAAACCCATTCCAATTACAAAACCTATCTGTCAATGATCTCAGCAATGAAACAATAATTTGTAAGTCCAAGTTATATTGTCAGGTCTGAATGAGCAAGAGCATCAAAAGGAAAAGTGTGGGGCAAGTTAGGATAATTCCAACCTGCAGCACTCTATAAACAACTTGGCGTGCCTGCACGTAATTCCCTTGGGAGTAACCACCAGCCAGAAGAGCCTGTAAGAAGAAAGAACGTAAAAGTGAAGGCTTCGAATAACGGACAAATCAATAGACTTAAAATTGCAATTATCAGCAGTCAAGCAAAAGCCTAGGTCCCTTAACTATTATAGACACAGATACTGAATACAAGTAGAATACTAGCATCAAAATTTGGAGTCCGGGTATATACAGAGAAACTTAATTGGGACAACCTTATTGAATGAAACTGTTCCCAACTGTCCATAAGAAAATATTGTTTCCTTAAGTACGTCTTAAACATAATATCAGAAGAGAACCAGTTGTGACATCTGCTGCTCGCTTAAATCTATCAGTAATTTCTCCATAACTTGTCATCATCTAAAGTGGTAGACACATAGGAGTCTATGCTGATTCCACTCTGAATTACTATTTCTGGACTCTGCTTTTGACATATTGCCTCCGCATGATACCTCAATTTTGTCCAGAATTTTAGCATTTTCAGGAGGATAAAAGCAAAGAATTCACATACATAGAGTATCAGTCTAGCATCAGAGTCAGAACCATCTCTTCAACAGTTCAACTAACCTCATTCTACAAGAAACACAGCTTATCCGTGTGATAAACTGATAATGATGAATAAAAAGCTTTAAAGATCCAAGACAAAGCTTCTGCCTCAATAAGTAGAAAATGAGCAAAGACCCCGAAGAGCAACTCAAGAAAGTCTAAAAGGAGGATGTCAGGGAGAAGAATGTAATTTTCATAGATTCATCAAACTATCATATATTGAAATTTGAAAGGTAAGAGCTTAAACTAAAAGCGTACATATCAAAAAGACTCATCTTTTGCTTTTGATGGGCATAGCAATAAATGCATAAAAACCAGGACCAGACATGGAATATTAGTGATTGTAAACAAGTGTAATATCTTAGGTGTATGGTATAATTGTAGTAGGCTTTTATCCAGCATTATACACAAAGAATAAGCACAAGATAGTTTTTCACTCCATTAATTCTTTAATTGAGTTGGGAGGGGGTTTACCTGCCCAGCAAGTGCCAAAGCATCAGTCAACAATGATATAGTCAGTCAAATTTCAATACAAATTTGATAACCAGCCATTGGTACAGGACCTTCCCTTGCAGCCATAGATGTAGCTAGCGTCATGGGCACAAGGACTGATAAGGTCCTTCCAATCAAGAGTCCTCCTATAGATACAATTGAAGAATATTACACTGAGGAGGAAAGTTGTGAGGCTACTATGTATCACAAGCACATATAGATATCTTTCCATTAACATGACAAAAACTTGACAAAAAGAAAAACTATTGTGCACATCAAAATGGTTATATAGGCTGCCATTTCCTAAATAGCTAAATCATTCCACTACAGCTTCACAGCCAAGGATAATATTATGACACCAAAAGCTAAGTCCTAGATGGTCTTCATATGCATAAGACTTCTAGTTCATTACTAAGGAAAATTCTAGCTCTTTTGATCTCCAGCTAATACAGCTGGCTAACCATTCCAGCATTAAACTAGGAACATATAAAAACTGTTTCAATATCCAAACCATCCAACTCAAAAGTATACATAACCCACCAAGGCTGCCTTCAAATCAGCGTTGCAAGGATTTATACTTATACTCCAATTCTGACAAATCAACCCAATCATTTCACAAAATCAATACTTTATCAGCAGGAGCCTACCTGATTTAAGATATTGGAGAAATCTTCCACCGTCAATATTTGGAGAGGTAAGCGATACTTCTACATTCAACTTCCAGAGCAAGATAGAAGCTATCACATATCTAATAGGAAGAGTAATGAATTAGTATGATAGAGTTCCACAAGAAAAAGGCAAATGATAATCCATTCATGATTCTAGAGTTCAAGAGCTATGTTACAAAATTGACCTACTCAGCAATTACGGTGGCTATTGCTGCACCACCAACACCAAAGCCTAAGAAATATATCAAGATCAGGTCAAGAATTGCATTGAGTAGGTTTCCTGCACCTGCCAATCGAAATCACATGTCAAAACACAAAGATTAAAAGAGCAAGACACAAGTTCCTTATCTGGGAAAAGTTCAACCATAAGCACACTACAGAAAGCCAAAATAATAAGCATGTAAAAAACTCATAGAATGTTGCTGATCAGCTACTGGGATCCTTGCCTCCTACATGACTTGACTGTATGGTAAGTCTTACAGTAATCTACTTCATAACCTACATTTTTGCCGAATCACCGACATAGCCAATCATATCTAGCTCATACTTCAGTAGATAGAAGGTGAAATTTACGGAACAGCCAACAGAAACATCATGATGTTCATATAGTGATGAGTAAGTCAATAGCATATAAATAATAGCTCTTAGGATATGAATGTGTAATATCAAAGAAGATGAGATGGGTGTAATTGAAAATGATCTGAACAATGTTATTTCCTTCGTTTTGTTTTCCTCCTTTGTTGGACAAAAAGAGTCAAAGAGACAGACAGAGGAGAGCGCTCCAAGAACTGAAAATAAAATTCTTCACTATCTCTCCAGGCTTCAAGCCTTTAGCGCAGTGCAATGAAAAGTAAGCAGGGAACATTACTGAGAATTTAAAAGGCCGTGCCTGATACTGATTTGCTTTTATGTCTTCAAAAAAGAAGTTCTATGAGAATACTTACCAATGGCAAACAAAGGTGTCTTGGTATCTTTAAGTCCTCGGAAAGTTCCCTGTACAGCAAGTGCGATCACAATAGGTGGAGCACCAAAAGCCCTCATTGTAAGGAACTCTTCTGCTGGTTGGCGCATCGGTGAATCCTACAACATAAATAAATGTATTTGCTACTTAAGAACGATTGTCATGTTCATAGTGGAGGGAAGCACTTGATGTGCATTGGACAGAAACTCCATGGTTGAGATAATATTCAGAGATCTGAAAGGTATGAGACTAATAACAAACTGCAGGAAGTAAGCAACTGCTTGAAATCTGAACTCTAATTAATTTAGTAGATAATGCCCAGTATCTCCTGCAACTATAGATTCATTTCAAATTCATCCTAAAAACTAGTAGAATAGAGTATCATTTGTTGGAAGCATATTGTAGCAATTGTAATATGAATGAGAACTTTTCCTGTAGATGCTGCATATTATGGATGATTAATGTCAGAAAGTTATCAAAGCTCATCCATTAAAAGTTAAAACATTAAACTAAAATCAATAAAAAGGGAAAAGAATAAAACTATTATTGAGTCAAATACTCAAATTAATATAAGAGAAGTATAAAATGAACAAATAGCCAAGTCACACGTACAACAGATATACCCATAATATTCATTAGATATCCAGATCCAGCTGAAAGTGCGACAGCTTCAGCCAAGCCGAGACCTGCAGCAAGAATTAAAGACGACGACACTGAGGGAAGGACTTTTTTCCTTTTTCCATTATCTGCAATGTACAACGGTACAAAATAAGAGCCAGACTCCATGGATCAAACAAACACGAGGGCTTCATTATGAGTATAGACCTTGAAGGATCTTTACTTGAGTTAATACCTTGTCCAGCTTGAATGGAATTTTCATATTGCATACTGACTAATGCTTGCTCTTCAGCAATAAACGATGTTGTCACATTGAGCAAAGGAACATTGAACAATTTTGATACTAAGTTAAACACTGATACTGACACCCCAACAGCTGCTAATTCGACCGACCCTGCAGTATCACAAAGGAAAAAGCTAAACTTTGAATAAAACAGCGACTTCTATATACTATTCAGAAATCTCCAAACCTCTCAACATGAATTTCAATTATACAAGTCTATTCAATAACACTTCATTCCCCCAAATACAAGGAACAATAACACCATCTATTCACAGAGTCTTGTGCACTTGGCTGATAAGTAGTGATAACAGAGTTTGGTTTTATGTAACACGGCAACATAGCTCAATGATTACATGTGAGATAACACAAACATGACGCCACATAATCAGTTTATCATGTACTCCTAACCATTAGCATCATATCTAATGAAGTTTACCAGCAACACAAAATCACCATGGACCCAAACATAAAACAAGACAAGCTCACTCGAATCACTCGAATACGCCATCAATTACCCTAGGGCTTTGCTCATACATAAAAACTTGATTCAACAATTACACAGAGCCTAATTCCTTAATACCTTTGATTTAAAATAAGAAAATTGCCATCATATATACCAAATAATCAGCTGATTCTACAAAAAATGGAGAGAAATAATCAAAATTATGAATACCCAAATGACCAACAAATGCAGTGTCAACAAGGGAAGTGATGGGATCAGCAGCTAAAGCCAAGAGAGCAGGCAATGCAATCGACAATATCTCCAGACCAAGATCATCTGAATTCAGTGCATCTCTGCAATTTTAAGATTAACACAAAAAAATTAAAAAAAAATTGAAAAAAATTAAGAGTGATATTAAAACTTAAAATTGAATACTACCTGAAACGGAAAAGTGGAGGAAGGAATGAATTAGAGGGAGAAGAATGTGAAGGAGGAATTGAGGATTTGGGATTTTCCTTGGATTTTGGGGGAGAGCTCGAAAACGAAAAGAGGAATTAGGGTTTCGTTTGAAGGAAATTGAATTGAAGAAAGAACAAGTGTGGAGGTGATTGTAATGGCGAAAGTAAGAGTATGAGTGAAAGTGTAAGAGGTGATAAGAAGGAAGAGTAGTAGCCATTACAAATTCTCCAGAGGAGAGAGAAAGAGAATGGAGGAGGAGAGAGAGAGAGAGAGAGAGAGGGGATACCATATGTTTATTTTATTATTTTGAGAAGCAACTAATTTAACGGATGTGGTAGTAAAAATATCAATATCTCCTATAAACGATAAACCTCTAACAGTCTAATGGGTAGAGGACTAGAGGTGTTCACGGGCGGTTAAACGATATTTCGGCTTCTGTGCAAGAATTTTCGCCATTTTGCTTTGTGAATCCAGAATCGCCAAACAAGTTAACCGATTCTTCCGTTTGGTTTTCCGATTAACCATTAACCGTTATTAAAGTTTTATTAATTTATTTTACTTAATTTATATATTTAATTTTTACTTTTTCTCAACATAAATAATATAGCAACAAATTTAGATATATTTATTATTGTTTTAGGGTCTTCCCGCTTTATTCAAAAAATCGGTAATTTTAAGTTCAAAAATTGTTTATTTTGCCACAACTTAAGGATTATTGAATGTAAATTGTTTGAGGGTGGTTTTGAGTAGATAATTTGAGAAAATCTTGGGTACAACTATTAAACCAACCAAAGCGTCTTACATACGCCGGCCATATCTATAAATATTGGTGTGGTCGTACGCACGCGTGCTTATCACCCCATCAACTCATATTCAATTTGGTCATATCTCACTAGTTTCAATCGAATCGAGCTTTTGACCAGCGCGTTAAAAAGCTATCGAGTCAAATTTTCATCTCCAACTTGAATTTTCCCAAGATATTCAGTGCTGTGAGATATGGCCTTTTGAAGTTAAAACTTGTGCACAAAGCCTTATGAATAAATGGAGTTACTTGTATGAATATGTTTTTATTTTTTTTGAGGGACTTGTATGAATATGTGGTTACTCTTAACAATAAAAGAATGTAAGTGTTATAAATAAATGGTTTACTTTTATAACAAAAGAGATTACTAAGCAATTTACTCTTATGAACAAACGAGGTTACTCGTATTAAAAAAATCGGGTTACTTTTGTGAAACAATTGGGATCACTCGTATGATTGAATGGGGTCGTCATATGATTAAATGAGGTTACTATTGTGAACAAATGAGGTTACTCTTATGAATAAATGAGGTTACTTTTGTGAGCAATTGGGATCGTTACTCGTATGATCAAATAAGATCGTCGTATGATTAAGTAAAGTTACTCGTATGAATAAATGAGGTTACTTCTTTGAGCAATTAAAGTTACTCGTATGATTAAATAGCGTCATCATATGATTAAACGAGGTTACTCTTATGAACGAATGAGGTTACTCGTATGAATAAATGAGGTTACTCGTATGGATACATAAGGGTTACTTGTGTGAACATTGGGGTTACTCGTATGATTTAATAGAGTCATCGTATGATTAAATGAGGTTACTCTTATGAACAAATGATGTTACTCGTATGAAGAAATGGGGTTACTTTTGTGAACAATTGAGGTTACTTATATGATTATATAAGGTCGACGTATAATTAATTGAGGTCACTCTTATGAACGAATGATGTTACTCATATGAATAAATGATGTTACTTTTGTGAGCAATCGGGATTACTCGTATGATTAAATATGATCGTCGTATGATTAAGTGAGGTCACTCATATAAATAAATGGGGTTACTTTTGTGAACAAATTGGAGTTACTTCATATGATTAAATAGTGTCATTGTATGATTAAATGAGGTTACTCATATGAATGAATGAGGTTACTTGTATGAATAGATGGGGTTACTCGTATGAAGAAATGAGATTACTTTTGTGAACAATTGGGGTTACTCGTATGATTAAATGAGGTAACTCGTATACATAAATGAGGTTACTAGTATGAATAAATGAGGTTACTCAAAAGATTAAATGAGATTACTCATAAGATTAAACAAGATTTAAATTAAACGACATTAATTACTTGTATGACTAAACAAGCAAATGAGAAAATAATCAATTTACTCTTACTAATGAATGGGATACTCGTTTGAATAAATGCGGTTACTTTTTTGAACAATTGGGGCTGGGGTTACTCGAATAAATAAATGAGATTACTAGTATGAATATAAATGGGGTCACTCATATAATTAAACCAGGCTACTCATAAGATTAAATGAGGTTACTCATATATTAAACGACATTACTTGTATGACTAAATGAGAAAATGAGAAATTAGTCAATTTACTCTTACGAAAGAAAGGGGTTACTCGTTTGAATAAATGCGGTTATTTTTGTGAACAATTGGGGATACTCGTATGATTAAATTAGGTTACTTGAATAAATAAATGAGATTACTAGTATGGATAAATGGGGTTAATCATAAGATTTAACAATATTACTCACTTCTTGATCTCCTAATTACAATTACCAATTTAATTCTACCCAAATTTTCCTCCTTTTTCCTTTCTTCCATAAACACTTCACACTCCCACACTTCGCTTCTTTCCTCCAAAACTTACACAAACTCTTCTTTATTCTACTAGAAGTAATACTTCAAATATTTATACCAAAACTAAACATCTCAATTACAACACCCGACACGTATGGAGCCAAGTCTATCGTCACCAATGCGCATCCAGCGGCAACAATTGTCTTCAATAATTAACACACACAAGTTCTTTTGACGCATTTTATCCTCACTCATGCTTACCTCGAGAAATTTCCCAGTAGGTCATCCATCCCTAAACTACTACCAGCCAAGCACACTTAACTGTGGAGTAACTAAGGAAATGAACTCCCTAAAATAAAGATGCATCTTGTCAATATGAGTAATCTGCTAAACCCCTTTAAAGCAATCATGAGGGGTGTTATAGCTGAACCCTTTATTTATTGTGTATATGTGAGTTGTTCCACATTGGAGAAAGATGAGAGAAAATACACTAGTGGAGAGAAACGCAAGGGCTGCGTTTTTGGCAAGCAGACCCTTTCCGTAGCGATCCTTCACAACAAAGGGCCGGTTTTCACCATAACCGCAACCCTTTTGACCCAAAAAAATATTTTTTTTTTTTGCATTTTTACTCCTAAATATCAAGAAATTTACAACGCTTAACTAATCAAACAATACGAAATTATAAATTATAAACAAACAAAACGAAATTTACAATTAAACAAACAAACAAAACGAAACGAAATTACAAATTAACGAATCAACAAGAACATCAAATTAATTCCACAAAATAAAATAAAATAAAAAACCAAAAATACAAAATAAAACGCTTAACTAAACCTCAAATATCACAAGTAACAAATAAAAAAAAAACTAGATCAAACCCAAGAACTGATGCAGCGACGGCGAAGGCAACGCTCGAAGTAGAAGTAGAAGTAGCGAGTGCGAACGACCAAGAAGAGAAGAAGAAAGGGGAAGGGCAGGCCACGAGCAAGAACGGCGGCGCGGCGCAAAGACCAACAACCAAGAAGTGAAAGAGAAAATGGGAGCGGCGTAGATCTCGTCAACCGGCGAAGAAATGAGAGGAGAGAGAGAGAGTGGTCTGTCCGTCTGGTTGGCGAACCCTCGCCGACGAAGAAATGGGGATGAGAGGAGACGAACGACGAACGAGGAGAATTGTGGTGTTCTTTGCGTGGTGTTCTTTGCGTCGTTGCGTATTGTTGTGTTCTTTGTGTGGTGTTGGTGCGTGGTGTTTTTACGCCACCTGGATTGGGAAGGAGGGAGGAAGGAGAAGGGATGAGGGTGAAAGAGAAGGGATGAGAATGAGAACGAAGGGAGGCGATTGTGAAATTGTTGGTTGACGTGAGATTTGTGAGAGAGAATGAGGGAGAGGAGAGATAATGAGAGAAGGGATATTGTGAGAAACCACTAGCTGTTAACATTTTAAGCCCCGCTCTTTCAAAATTTCAAAAAAAAAACCCATAAAGGGTTGCGGTTAGCCCAAAAACCGCAACCCTTTGTTACTTATTGGGTTGCGGTTTTCGGCTTACCGCAACCCTTCACTAAAAGGGTGCGGTTTTTGGGCTAACCGCATCCCTTCACCTTAAGGGCTGCGTTTTTCAAAAAATGCAGCCCTTGCACCGTTGGCCTTGCTTTTTTTTTCCACTTAGTGATACCACATTATAAGTTAGAGGAATTATTCCTACTATTACCAATTGGTATTAATATGGATCCTCCTTTGGGCTTTTAAGTGGAGCGAACTCTCCTCCTCCTTATTGGATTGCCCATAACCGTTTTCTTTGCCTCAAACATATTTACAACCCCAACCCAAACAATATGGAGACTCAGTGGCCGATGTTGAAAAATAGGCCTTATAAAATCTATCTTACGGGTTTCTAAATTGTTTCAAAAAAAATCAAAGGCACAATTGTTTAAAAATAGAAATGCAGAATAACACCTATAAAATCTATCTTATGGGTTTCTAGATTTCCCAACAATCATGTCATACAAGTACAATAAACACATCCCTTTTTCATTCAGTTTACACCGACAAATTAAAACACCAGATTATAGAACCAAGATATATTGTCCAACAAACTTGCCCAAAATAACAGATACCCTAAGTCAATTAAACAAAACCCAAATAAGAATTCACTAAAATTTAAAATCCAACTTCATTCCTTTTAAAAAAAGAATGAAACTTAACAGTGAGATTGAAGAGCTTACTCAAGGGAACACTAAGAGATCCGAAATCAGATTCAACTTCATTCCTTTTCGTCGCCGGAAATTGGTGCTCTTCGAGAAGAATGCATCCTCTCTTGCACTCCTTCTCTCTCCATTTTCTCGAATTACACTTTCTTTAATTTCAATCCATTGATTAGTTCTCCAACACCAATTAAAACAATAATATTTCAAGGAAACTGGTGGTGTGATTCTTGAGTAGCTTCATTGGAGTAGCTTGTAAGAGGTAAGGATATAGAGGAAAAGAGGTAAGGAGAGACAAAGTTCACACGTTTAGGGAAAAAAGTAAGGAGAGAGAGAGAGAGAGAGAAAGTAGTACGGTTGCTGCATTTTTCTTGGTGTAAAGAACCGTTGTACGTGAGTACGTGATTTCCGTTTTTTGTTTACGGATTTTTAAAAAATTTGGGGTCCCTCCCCAAAAGTGAGACGCATTTTTGTGTCCCATTTTGGCCGGTTTAGGGTCGGGCTTGCATATTTAACAACCATTATGGATAGGTGTTACTTGTTATCCATCAAACTTAATACAACTCTCAAGTGTTCTTTTTACCTAACATTACACTCACTGACTTAGAAAACACCTCAAATATGTTATCTTTGCCTCATTTGCTCGATATCTTTGCCCATAACTGTAGTAGTGCCTTGTCGCTGCAATACTCGCGTTCTACGCTTGTCAACTCGTCGAACTCCATACCACCATATAAAACAATTTTATTGAACCCCATGTTTGTTGTGCACATGTGAGTTGTCCGACATTGGATAAAGAGGAGAGAAATTACCACATTATAAGCTAAATGAGTTACTCCTACTATTGCCAATTGGTTTTAGGATGGAACCTCACCTAGCCTTGTGTGTGGTCACTTTCTCCTCCAGTGTCCTCCTCCTTATTAGGTTGCCCATACCTATTTTCAGTAGTATCAAATTTATCAAATTGGATAAATCAAACTTATGATTAGTGAATGCAAACTAGGTAATCTTGTGGAGGGTAAAGTCTATATTTAGAGAAAAGGGCCGACCAGAATGATAAAGTGAATTACTATGGTGGGCTGGTGGCTAGTCCTCTTAGCTAGCTCATGTATCGCATATTGTTTTGAACAATCATACATTGCATACACATAAAACAAACAAAAAGTTACGAGTAGTTATTATATTTAATATCGCAAACATCCCTTGTTTACAATATTTATTATACATTTTTTTGCTTTTGGTGACAAATGTATTATACATTAACAACAAGAAGCTAAGCTGCCTTTTTTTATTGGACGTCACTTTGTTGGCCGTGACAGGAAAAAAGTGATAAAAAAACTTATCTTTATGCCAGGCAGCTTCCTAAATTTAGTGTTTTATTTTATTATATCTTCCTAGATAACATTAAATTCAAGGGATTGCCTGCGATATACTTATTTAGTACTGTAAGACTAGCCAATGATAACACCCTTCATCATCTGAAGAGTGTTCCCGACTGACTTTGGTGTTGAGCCAAAGAGTCTGCGCGCATTTTCAATTTCGTTCAAAGTTTCTTTGGCTAGCTTTATAGCGTCAATACCAACTTGTTGCGTCACCTTTGGAGGGTTCTTAAGGTAATTTCCCAAGGGACCTTCAATGTACTTGTAAACATTTACAATCACACCTTTACCCTCCTCAACTACAACGCTTATGGCACCGGCTTTTAGTGCTTCCTTGAAAAATCCAGACAATGCCTTTGGGATCATTTTTATCATTACTCGTACCATCTTTGATCGGAATCACTAAGATTTTTCAGTCCTAGACAACTGCAAAACATTCAAAGACAATTTTACTCAATTGTTGCTGCCTAATTGCATCTCCAAATATAACTCGATGTATGACATACAATCATACAACAACTACAACGAAACATTAGTTCCAAAATGGGCTGGGATGGGCTAACATGAATCCGCATAATTAAGAAATCGTCATTCAAGTGCATGCATGTCAATCTTGGTATGGTGAGTCGGTGACACACACACATGTATAACCGGCCATGTTTGCAGGCCGGACTCTTTGGAGGGATGGGGGATGGTAAGGGAAACCTCACGCTGAAAGCGCTAATGGGATTTGATCTCATGACCTTGAAATCATGAGGCCAAATCTTTACCACTAGGTCAAGCCTTACTTGATATTTAATTCTTTTCAAATAGTGACAACAAGATAGTGAATATACCGCTAACAGAAAAATGCGCGTGTAATAATGAGCTACTTTTTTTTTTCTTAACCAAATAGTTAGTAATCATGAGTTACTTACTTGAAGGAATTGCTTCCTCTCTAATAAGCCAGACTCCAACAAAGATATCGTGTGCAGACTGCAGATTGTTGTATATTTTGTACGCTGAGATGGATGTATTTATAGAGCAGTGTTTCAATTTTTAACATAAAAGCGAGAATAAAGAGTTTGGTCAAAATTTCCCCGAATCTTGGTCTTCTCCTTATTGGCTCTAAATAATTGCCAAGCACAAAAGTATTTGCATGATGAGGAATAAGTTCTGCTTGCCACTTTTCTTCAATTTTTAATTTTTATTTGTATTCTTATCGTTTGCCAGGGCCGGCCCTGAACATGTCCAAAATGGGACTCAGAACAGGGCCTCCCTTTTAGAGGGGCCTCAAGTTAAAAAAAAAAATTAAATCAGTAAAGCCCAAGGCCCAAAAAAATGCAAAAGTACTACACTTCATACGCGCATATTACCAAAGAAAAAGATTTCTCTCTCCTCACTCTCTCTTTGACTCTTTCCTCTCCTCGATTTCCTCCATAACTCCATTAACCGTTGGATCTTCTTCATTCTTCGAGATCTTCCTTCTCTCTCGTTACCCGAAATTGGCGAAATCAAGCCCCAAAACTAACTAGTCACTTCTTCCTCTCTCTGTTCTTACACGCTCACGCTCACCGCTGCGAAGATGAAAATTCGCATCACCGAGATCTTCTCCAACGGGAAAAAATCAATTCCTACAATGGCTATAAATTTACAACTTTCATCTCCTCTCAATTCACATCCGAAATTCATAAATTCGAGTAATTATACTTTTCTTAGTTTAATTTTGATTTTTTTTTTATTTTCATGATAACTTTTGTAAATACCAAATTATCCCAATTAAATAGGCGAATTGGAATTTCCCTTTAATTTATTTTTGTGCAGATTTTGGGGTTGGAGAAGGACCGACTTTGACGAGTTGGGGTGGTTGAAGGATAAAGGGTATTATTGTCTTGAGGCGTTTGTGGCGAATGGAGTTGAGGTGGCGTTGAGGTTGGCGTGGGTGAATGGTGGTGGTGGTGGGAAGAAGAGAGGGGTGAAATTGAAAGAGAAAGCAAGGAATGTAGTTGGGTTTGGGGTTAATGTGTATTGGAGGAAGAAAGGGTGTGTTGATTGGTGGGGAGAGGTTGGATGATCGGATGAAACGGTTACGGACCGTGTTTCGGATGGTTTTGTCTTGCAGTTGCCAAAGCTGCGTATGGTATTTCATGCTTCTTACTATTTGGTTATGTTGAATTTGCATTGCTTTGTAGTGTGGTACTTGATGTTGCATTTCTATTTTATATTGGTAATACTATAGAATAGTAGTAATGTAATGTTGAATTGATATGGTAGAATGACTTAAATTTGAGTATTGTTTTGCTGATTGCTTTAGCTGTACCTATTTATGTTGTAAATGTAAGAATGTTATGCATGAACAAGGTTTATTTTTGTGGTATATGGTGGTAAGAGTAAAATGCAATCTGGTAGTTTTAGATGAAATGATTAGAATGATGTCGGATATTAGTAGTTCTAGGTTGTATAGCCTGCGTTATATTTAGGTTGAAATGATTAGAATGATGTCGAACCTTTGTACACGTGCCTTTGAATTTTTTTATATAAGGGCCTCATTTTCAACTTTGAGCACAGGGCCTCCATATTGTTCGGACCGGGGCTGTCGTTTGCCCTTTCCTTTGTTATCAGATTCTCTAAATTTCTAACCATACTACATACTACTTTTCAAAGCCCATGCCATGCAGAGTTATTTTGTAGATTTCGTTAAAAGTTATACTCAACTTGTATATATATGAAGTAGTATAATATTCTAAGGTTGTTTATTAAAATCTGTTAGAATATATATAAATATTCCGACTTCTAACTTGGTTTATTATGATAGTGTTAGTGCTATCTATCTCTCTGGGAATCCTGTTCAGCATCAACGCACTAAGCATATTGAAATGGATATTCACTTTGTTCGGGAAAAGGTAGCTCGTGGCCAGGTTCGTGTTCTACAATCTACATGTCCCCTCTCGGTTTCTGATAGCCGACGTCTTTACTAAGGGCCTTCCTTTAGTTTTGTTTGAAGACTTTCGGGACAGTCTCAGCATTCGTCCACCTCCCGCTTCGACTGTGGGGGTTTGTTAGAATATATGTAAATATTATGTAATCCTTGTATTTAGGTAACTGTATATTGGTTTCCTTGTTTATAGCCTAGATTGACTCTTAGTCTTATGTATATAACCTAATTATGATAATGAGAATAATCAAGGGATTATATTCTTCCAAAATCAAACTTTTATTTTTTCATCATCAAAACTTTTTTTTTGAGACCCCTCCTATGGGCTACGCTCGCACATGGTCACTCACTCAGAGTCCCAACAAGTCCCAACCCCCTTCCCCATTGATAAAATAAGAGAGACGAGTTCACTTTATTATAACTAGTTTTATATGCACGCTATGCGTGCGAAGTCGGAGGATGAGTAGTAAGTGCTTTGCAGTTTGTTTGATCGGTTTTCTTCGTTTTTATCTTTATTTTTGAACTAATAGAGTGGTAGGTTTTCTTTTCCAGTTAGAGGTATATTAAACAAAAAAAGTGGACACCAAAGTACTCATGAGGAGTTGATATATAGAATAGAGATACTTTAAAATATACGCAATCCGTTTATGTCTTTCTTTAATTTTTTTAAATCTCTAATAACTATGTTCATATCAAATCAAAGTCAAAAATCACCATGAGCAATAAATCAAAATAATTTAAAAGTTAGTAACAAATTAGAACAAAACATATAAATTTTTTATAAGTGCATATCTGTTAGATGTGTGTGTGGATAAACAGTGAGTAACAGGATATTAGATCTTCCAAGCACATATTAGATACGCTTTCCTATAAGTTATTTACCGACCCACTAGGAACAACAGAGTATCACGGTAATACTTATGAGATACGAAGAAGAAACATTGAATCTTGGTTGTTAACAAGAAACAATCCCAACAAAAGTTTGTAATCTGATTTTGTTTAGACAAAATACAAGAGAATAACATTCTCTAAGCAAGTACAATGGAAATGAAAATAATTTTCTCACTCTACTTATTCCATATGTGATATCTCCCTATATATACTAGGGTAGATTTACAGAGGAAAAGCTTGAAAGCACGCAACTATTCAGACGAAAAGACAAGCACCATTTCGCGAAAGAAATGCATCGTCAGGAAAACTGACGACTTGGAGCTGGCGCTCCTCTTTGGAGCGGGCGCTCCAGGAAGGAGCCGGCGCTCCTGACAGGAGCCGGCGCTCCTCAGCCCTGTCAAGAATTTGGTTCTAATTCCAAATCCCTGCCAACTTTGAGCGTGTGCTCTTCTGTAGAGCGAGCACTCTACTGACTTGCCTTCTCGTTTTTCCTTCTTACTCATCACATAACATCAACGGAGACATTTAAACTATAAATGTTCCAACAATCCTCCTCCATTTATAGTATAAATGCTTTGAAATCCGTACACTTGCAAATTACACAAAATCAACTAAACTTGTGCATAAATGAAAATGTCTTAAAGATTGAATTTCCACTTAGTACAACACACTTTACAAACTTTCGATTGAAATGATTGACTAAGCATTGAATCACTCAACCATATGAAAATTTGAAGATGTTATACACACAAGCTTACACAAACAATATTGTCACATTTGACTCCATTAAAGGCCTTGAGTCCATATCCACATTCATGAGTGTTCCTAGTTAAGCCCCAAACTAGGTGAAGCGGCCAAACTTCTTACTCATATAGGTAAACCTTCTTTAACATGCTCTCGCAACCGAGCAACTAACCAAAGGTTTATTAAGAAATTAATCAACCTCCAACATTGCGAAAAACAAGCACTAACATTGGGATGTAATAAAAATATTATAGTGCTCCAAATTACAAACAAAGTGGGATCCTCATTGAATTCAAGATCTTGCGTTGTACAAGACGTGAATTGAGTTTTCTTCATTTGCAATTTACTTAATAAAGGCTTAAAACACATCCCTACTTTTATATAACATAACTTGAAAACAACTTTGGCCAAATTCATCAAGTTAACAAAACATATAAAAGTTCATTAACGCGACTCCATGTTTATAAAATCACAAACACCACAATGTCGCAATCCAAAATATGTTGTGACTTTCCATTATAAACATTACAATATCATTAATCATATGTCATTGATACTCATTGAAGTATATCACAATAATTAATTAGTGATATGATGCAAACACTTCAAACATCAATTATGAACAAATAACATGTTAATACTAAAATTAAACAAATAAATTAATATTCTTCCCCATTTTAGTATTAACAAATGAACATCTTATCTATTTAAACCAAGACTTGTATATGGAAACAACCACATAAGTACACTTCTTGGATAACAAGGAATTAACCTCCTCCATGAAATACCTCCTCCAAGAAGAAATATCATCTTCTTGTAAGAAACAAATCCCTAAACCAAGACTTAACTCACACCAAATTATCCTTCTCAAACCGAAGAACATATTTATTTTCACATAATTCCGTCTATTAAATGGATTAGATCAAAGACAATAAACCATTATCTTCCAAGACATTTAATAATTTCAATTAAAACAAAATCGGTAAAAATCATATGTATACAACACCAAATTTAGACAAAATTTCATTGTCCCCAAATTTAATACATAACCAATTTATACAACCGATTTCCTCAAAATCATGAACTTAATGATCTCATAAATTGAAATAATTAATTACCATGTCTTTCATTATACTTTATTCAAGTATAATACATGTCACTTTAAAAAGTGAAAAAACTATGAAATAATAACATTCCATAAATCATAATCAATTTCTAGTATAAATTTATAACATGTTAATACTAAAACTAAACAAATAAATTAATATTCTTCCCCATTTTAGTATTAACAAAACATATAAACACTTATACTAGTGATTACCACAAAATCATTGAAATAAATCAATATTTTGATTTTCCAACTTGTAAATTATAAACATCACCCAACTTTATATAAAATTGAGAAGAACATTTAATACTCATTTAAACCCCATGTCTAAAAATAAATATTCTAAATAACATAGAATCACATTTATAATCATAGACAACACATAGTCAAAATAAAGTTAAACACATAGCCCATACAAGGATGGCCTACTAACAACAACATGTTTATAATTTTCACAAGTTCATGTTCATGTCAACAATTATATACTTAACAAATTATAATTAACACATTTACTTTAATAAAACAAACATTATAACTTGTCCATGAGTATATAATAAAAAACATAATTAGTGATTGTAAACCACTAACTATAACATGATCAATAAATAAACTTAATGATCATCATATTAATACTCATACCAAAATCATGAAAACAACATGTTGATACTAAAACAATCAAATAAATTAATATTCTTCCCCATTTTAGTATTAACAAAATAAAAATTTTCAGATTTTGAAAGAGTTTAATATAGCATGATATTTCGATATCATCAAAGTCATCTACAACCGTTTTAGTTATGAAAGGGTGCCAATGAGCCATTGTCAAAATTTGACAAATTATTTCCTCAAACGAAGTGAGATGTTGTACATGTTAGAACCACCAACAAACAAAGGAGACAATGATGAAGGAAACAAAACTACCAACTGTCATAACAAATCAACATTAACCTTGTTGGCACAAAATGGAAATGAATTTTATTCCATCAAACCTTTCATCTACCAACACTCATCAACATTATTAACATTGCTAAAGATGAACGAATTCACCAACAGTTGGTGATTGAGAAAATCCACGGCTTCCTTTTAATTAATTAAGCATGAACATTCCTAATTAATTAAAAGACAATAGTATTATCTAATACTATAACATGTAATTCTATTATAATCCACACAATAAAATTAATGAAGATAATAGAAACTTACAATTCCATCACTCCCGACTCCTTGTCTTGTAACATTCTTCTTCTCTTTCCAATTAGCAATGGCATTCCAATTTCAGAAAATTAGAAACATCTCACCCAAGGAAGATCCAATTACCCAAGGATTAAATAACTTATAGATTGTTAGATGTGTTTGTGGATAAACAGTGAGTAACAGGATATTAGATCTTCCAAGCACATATTAGATACGCTTTCCTATAAGTTATTTACCGACCCACTAGGAACAACAGAGTATCACGGTAATACTTATGAGATACGAAGAAGAAACATTGAATCTTGGTTGTTAACAAGAAACAATCCCAACAAAAGTTTGTAATCTGATTTTGTTTAGACAAAATACAAGAGAATAACATTCTCTAAGCAAGTACAATGGAAATGAAAATAATTTTCTCACTCTACTTATTCCATATGTGATATCTCCCTATATATACTAGGGTAGATTTACAGAGGAAAAGCTTGAAAGCACGCAACTATTCAGACGAAAAGACAAGCACCATTTCGCGAAAGAAATGCATCGTCAGGAAAACTGACGACTTGGAGCTGGCGCTCCTCTTTGGAGCGGGCGCTCCAGGAAGGAGCCGGCGCTCCTGACAGGAGCCGGCGCTCCTCAGCCCTGTCAAGAATTTGGTTCTAATTCCAAATCCCTGCCAACTTTGAGCGTGTGCTCTTCTGTAGAGCGAGCACTCTACTGACTTGCCTTCTCGTTTTTCCTTCTTACTCATCACATAACATCAACGGAGACATTTAAACTATAAATGTTCCAACAATATCAAGGTAAAAGTAAAAATAAAAATCAATTGCAATTAACAACAAAGAATATTATAGCTACAAAGCCCAAAAAATATATATTGGCACCTTTTGCACCTACTGGGTTGATATATTCAGCTTGAATCATTAAAAGAAAAAAGCCAATATATTCAGCTTTTACATATAATTAACAAAAATCATGAAATAGTGGGTCGATAAATTATTATCAACACTTGCTCATCCTCTCCTTAGCAGTTAGCATCCCCATTTTCTGTCTCTAATAAATCATTTAACTCTCTATCCTCCCTTCCACCACCACAACAACCACCTCCCAACTTGTCATAGTTTTTCCTCAACACCACCTGTCAACCGTCCTCTTCCACCCCCACAGTCCACAGATTATCCACTACCGGCATCTATGATTGAATTTTTGGTGATATCTATGATTCGTTAATTGGTTTTTTCCTTGTTCTCCAAAGAAATGATTTGCATTTTAATATTAATAAGACATACCTTTTTGCGATTTTCCTTATTGATCTTGCCATTGCAGTGTTTGTTGCTCTTGATTGCCAATGGTATTTCACTTCTCTTTGATTAAAATTACACAAAAAAGAGAATGTGAGACCTTAGAACTGTATGAGGAACAAATCATTTTTTAAATGCTTTAGAATTACCTGTTCTTGGTTCTCTTTTAATAGTTGAGGGACTTGCGTTATTCCTGTAGAATTATGTTCTCTAATAACATACACTGCTTGTTCTAAATTCTAAATTGTCGATTGTGTTTTGGTTGTTTTATTGTGGTTTGGAGGTAATTGAAGGGAGAAGAGGAAGAAGATGAGGCAGAGTAACTGTCATGGAGTTGTGCGTGATTTTGAGAGGAAGAAGATGAGGCAAGCTTAGAATCGTCATGGAGTTGTGCGTGGTTTTGAGAGGAAGTAGAGGAGCGAGATAAACTATCGTGGTTTCAAGAATTGTTTTTAAAGGTTAATCGGGTGCAATTAAGCTGGCCGTACGGTTTTTATGTTTTTTCTAAATTTACCGATTAGTTGAGTTTGTAATATTTGGGGGTAGTTGGGGGTATTTAAGTAAGCTTTGGGTGGACACCAAATCCTCAGGTGTTCACATATAGAATAGAAATTGAGAACAGGGAGAGTAATGAGTATGGCATTTTTCAATTCAACTTATTTTTTGTGAGGTTATCTTATCTTTTCTTTAACTTTCTTGAGTTTTTTTTTTCTTTTTTATTTTCTCTTACTTTTGTTGAACTTTTCTTAATTCTTTTCAACTTTCCGAATTTTTCTTAACTAGCTTGTGAGAACTTTATTTTTGAATTTTGTGCTTAATTTTGTTGAAGTTTATGATATATAGCGCACAATACATGTGAGCTTCCCACTTTGATAAAAGAAGAGACGAGTTCGCGTTATAAGGCGGAGGGCGGCTCCCCTTATTGCCGTATGATTTTAAGATAGAAACTCCACTATCTTGTGTTTTTTTTAAACTTTTCTTAATTTTGTAAATTACTCTAATCTTTTCTTACCATTGAATCTCAGTCTTTTGCCTACTGCAATGTAATCGCCTTTAATTTATGCCAAGCACAAAAGTCTTTGCTCGATGAATAAGTTCTGCCAGCCACTATTGGTCTTTTCTACATTATTTTATCTATTCATTCAACTTGTGCATGTGTGGGATCTTTCTTATTTAAGCATCTGCCCCGAGCATCATTTGTTCTCAGGTTCTTCAAATTTTTTAATATACTGGATATGAGAATAGTAATCAAATATTTCCCTCAATGCAGAATTCAGGCTCCGTTTATTTTAGAAGAAAACGATTTTCCTCATTTTTCGTTGTTTAATTGAATAAGGAATTTAAAAAGGAAAAAAGTAATAAGATGGAAAATACCATATTTTAAGCCTCGTTTACTCCTACTATTGTTGATTGGTTTTAATATGAAACCCATGAACTGTAAGTGGGCCAGAACTCTACTCTTCCCTTATTGGGTTGCACAAACCCATTTTCACTTCTATAAAATTTATCATGGTAGTAGCTTTCCAAATTCCCGAATAGTGGTGTACTCGATAATGATGATGACACCCCTTAGGTTAAAGCCCGCTCAAAAAAATTGTTTTTGAGACCGGATAAAAAAATTGTTTAAGCCTTCAAGTGTTAGCTTTGGTATAATAAAACATAACACCTATATCCGAGAGGTTGACCTAGTTTGTTAGTGGGCCCTTGTTTCCACATCTATAATAGGAGTTTGATTAACTGCCACTGCAAAGTGGGATCTTCAAATTCCCCTCTCACACCCACTTGCAAAGGATAATAATAATAATAATAATAATAATAATAATAATAATAATAATTGTAACACACAAATTTTCGCTCATAATTTCTTCGACTTATTTTACCCTTCATTATTATTTTTCGTTAAAATTAGAATGTTTTACTCCTTAAAAAGATTTTATCGTATGCATTATTTGTTTTTCAACTTTTAAAATGTTATATTTATATTATTTATTTGATTGAAAATTATATATTTTATAGTATTTAAATTTGCACGTTTGAGCTACGTTTATAATATTTTATCGACTTTGTAACGCGTTTCGGACTGGTTGATGTTGCGGACGCATGGACCAATCTATTTCTTTTTATGAGGGGCAAACTGTTTAGATTTTTGAGGGAAGATTTTCTTATTTTTAGATTTTGTAACACCCTTTTTAATACCCCATTATTAACATAATCATAGCCCATCAATTTAGCTTGTAACCCCCCATTATCTCCTTAATATTAGCCACCTCTTGGGTGCATCTTTCGACAGAAAATTCAGTAGCTGTCTTTTCCCCTGCTACCGTGAGTTTGTAAGTGAAAGAAGGTTGGAGTTTCATCTTTTATCTCTCACAAAAAAAGTCATCCCTTTTTGCTCTATTCTTTCACTCTAAAAATACCTATCTTTTCTACTCTTATCTTGGGATTACTAAGCTCTTGTTGGAGTTGCTAGGAGGTGATCACTTGGAGGACGAACCGGCGAACGACGAAGGGAACTAGACGTTTTTGCTTCACTCCTCCAGTTGGCCCAGGTAACTAACGGCAATCTTAGTACGATTAGAATCCGTTTGGGATTTATTTAGTTTTAATGGGTAATTAGTTTGGGTTAGTATCATGCTAGAATTATGGGTAGGGAAAATTATATATATGTTAGGGTGGTTATCTCCTTGAAATTTCCTGATTTTATGATTGTTAGAACGGTGGTTTTGTAGTGTTGTTGGAGTGTTTATGATGAGCCATGTTTATAAGTGGTGTGTCGTTGTGTTCCATTAGAGAGATGAGTGAATAGTTTATTGGTGTTGGCTTCTGTTGGATGTAATGTTGTTGTTTAATTAGTTGTGGTTGTGGTTCATGCGTGAGAAGCGTTCTTGCGCCAGACTTGGGATAGTTTCTATCCCTATAAATCTTGCCTTCTCTTGTGTGTTTCGATGATTTCATGAGGCATGCAGAAAGCTTAGGTTGTTGTTGCATTGTTGTTCAACGTGTTATGTATTACCACTTTAATAGTTTTGTTTCTTTCCTTCTTTCTTTTCCTTTGGTTTTATGTTATTATATGAGTTACTTAGTTTCTTTTACTTTCTTTTATTATATGTTATTCGAGTATTATATATTAGTGGCAGCTTTCATTAAATCTAAGTTTGTTTACCAGTTTGGTGTGAAATGTGTTATATGCATAAGAAGTATTATGCTTTGGTGTTAGAAGTGTATTGCTTTCAATATATCTGTGTTTTGTCTGTGACTATATATGAATAAATTCATTATTTTATAATATTTTGGTTTGTTTGTATCAAATTGAGGGTATATAATGTTGTACTTTTATAAATCAATATCTAAGTTGTCGACGTTTCAAGATTCGAGGGAGAATAATACGTCTTTAGTACCGTTTCGCCAAGAGTTATGTACCGGGGTATTATAACTAACGCTGTAATTAACCTTGTACCTAAACTCAGACAACGAGCGTGTAGTGGTTGGAGTATATGATTATACATTGTATTTGGTGTATAATTATGTGTTTAAGGAAGGTTTTTTTTTTAGTTGGCGAAATGATTTTTATTAGTATTATTTATTATTATTATTTTGAGATGAGTGTTATTTTGAATTGAAATTTTGGGTTGCGATCCTTGATTTCTGCTGATTTGGTGTAAGACCTTAAGGGCATCCGCTTGAGTTGATAATGGTTTGCTGATGGTTATGAGTATTATTTTTGTTTAAGAGCAAGATTATCCGGAGGGACGTAATCCCGAGGTGAAGAGCATGCAAACCATATTAATCCTAGGTATACCTTGGTTTTGTTGTCGTCCAAGATGATGGTGGGGACGTAATCCTACACCGCATCGGGAGTATGGCCATTCTTAGACACAGGCAGTAGGGAACGTAACCTATAGGCTGTCTGGAGGTTGCGATCTGACATTACCATAGGAAGTGAGTTGTCCACTAGCGTTCAGCTCTCTCTCTCTCAAACTGACTATATTATTTTATTATATTAAACATTGATGGTTTATATTATTGATCCATGAGTTTATATGTAAATTTATTTATCCATTGTTTATTATGTTATCTATACACCATTGGTATTTTGGCTTGCTGTATTGCTTTGTCTAAATGATTTATATTATTATTTGAGTTGTTGTCTTTATGACTTATCTATTAATGCTTGATAGCTCCTATATGGATCCCTATATGGATCCTGATTGGGCTGGGAGAGCTGTTAGTTACTCCCCACTGATTGTGGATGTTGTTGTTACATTTTGCAGGTAAAAATGAAGAGTAGCTCTTTTGGGTTGTGGGCTGTGAGGGAAAGATTTATTAGGCTTATAAGACATCATATTCTATTTCTTATTTTTTGTTAGATTGGGTTTATGAGGTTGTTTTGCCTCCTTTTGGATATTTGGTTTAAATTAATTTGGGATTTAAATTTCAAGTTTGATTAGTTTGTTATGAACCGTAGAGTGACATATCCGTCTTGACGATATTTCCGCTATCGTCTTTTCTTTAATAAAATGTCTACATTGTCTCTATTTTGTCTTATCAAAGGATGGAGTGTTACAGTTGGTATCAGAGCAACCCTGCGCCCGCGTGTTGGGGTGACCCTAAGGCTGTCAGGCCGAATATTAGGAGTCCTCGGGCGCCTAGTGGGGGAGGATTATGGGGCCGCATTGTCATAAGGAGCGACCCGCAGGTCGTCGATCGAATATCCGGAGTCTCCGGCGATCGGTTTCAGTCGGGCGACCCACAGGTCGTTGTGGCCGAATATGTGGAGTTCTCAGGCGCAACGAGGGCGTTGCTGTTCTCAAGTGGGGGTGTAATACCCCTCATGATTGCCTTAAAGGGATTTAGCAGGCTACTCATTCCAACAAGATGCATCTTTCTTTTAGGGAGCTCATTTCCTTAGTTACTCCACGCTTAAGCGTGCTTGGCCGGGAGTAGTCCGAGGATGGGTGACCTCCCCGGGAAGTTTCTCGGGGTGCGCATGAGTGAGGACAAAATGCGCCGAAAGAACTTGTGTTGGTTATTGAGGGCGCTTGTTGGCCCGGATGCGCATTGGTGACGATATACTCGACTCCGTATGGGTCGAGTGTTAATAATAATAATAATAATAATAACAACCAGACTTAGCCGATAGAAGATAAAATAACTATCAAAATAATCCTTTTTGGTGCTAAAGAGAGGCTATGCCAAACACCAAGAAAACAGAAATTAATTATAAACTAATGAGGGTGCGCATGAGTAGGGGTGATAATGAGCCCGACAAGCTCGCGAGCGGCTCGGGCTCGGCTCCGGTCAAAGCTCGGTCAAAGCTCGGCTCGTTGAAGCTCGGCTCGAGCTCGGGCTCGGCTCGAGACTTTAACGAGCCGAGCCGAGCTAGGCAAAGCTCGGCTCGTAAAGCTCGTGAACAGCTCGATTATTATTTTATACTAAAAAAATATTTTATATTAAAAAAAATATTTTCTATTAAAAAATTATTTATATATATTAAAAATTATATTAAGTGTTTTTTTTAAGATACTAACTAAAGTATATATTAGAAGAAAGATAAAAAGAAAAGGTAAAAGCAATTAAACGAGCTCACAAGCCACAATCGAGCTCGAGCCACAATCGAGCCCACGAGCCGAGCCTGAGCCTATTCGAGCTCACGAGCAGAGCCTAAACGAGCTCACGAGCCGAGCTCGAGCCGCAAATTCTAATCACGAGCTCGAGCCGAGCTCGGCTCCCCCAAGCTCGGCGAGCTCACGAGCCGAGCCGAGCCCATGAAAAGTTAAACGAGCTCGAGCCGAGCCCAGTGCTATTCGGGCTCGGCTCGCTCGATAAGCACCCCTACGCATGAGTGAGGACAAAATGCGCCGGAAGAACTTGTGTTGGTTATTAAGGACAGTTGTTGGCCCTGGATGCTCATTGGTGACGATATACTCGACTACGTATGGGTCGAGTGTTACAATAATAATAATAATAATAATAACAACAACCAGACTTAGCCGATAGAAGATAAAATAACTATCAAAATAATCCTTTTTTGGTGCTAAAGAGAGGCTATGCCAAACACCAAGAAAGCAGAAACTAATAATAAACTAATCATGGCCATGCCACACCACCAATGTAGTAATATTTTTCTCCATGAGTCATGACCCTTCTCAACTTTGAAAAGTGGTTCTAACAAGATGGTGAACTTGTTAGTTTGTTCCACACCTCGATTACCTTTATGGTACACATAAATAAATAGCACTTCCCAATCATAATTTGGAGTTAGATCACGACATGAGGTGATTAAGTGTACGCATTCTACCAACAACTCGTGAATGCTTAAGGCTGGAGCCAACTTTAACATAGTATAAAAAAGGATCAAAAAATAAAAACAAAAATAAATAAGATTTCTCATCTTCAACGGAGTCCCAGGTATCATATCTCATTTAAGGCACAGAGCACACCCATCCCATATGATTTATACTGGGTATTGCACCACCACCTAAAGGTTGTGCTGCTAAGCGCAGCTAACCAATATATGATGCTGTTTCTAATCAATTTAACCTAAATTTTACTGATAAATAACTAGAGATTATGATGAAATATACATTATCGCTGAAACTAATAGTTACCCACCTCTTATCGATAAATCAAAGTTGCGCAACATCAACATACAAGTTAAATTATCACAATTTTTAGGAATACGAAGTACAAGATTTTCATTTTTATGTAGAGGTACTACAGTACAGTCTAATAGTCTATATAGTCTATACCCTCTACAGTCTAAAGACTTCAAAATTCCCGCCTTGAGCACTTTTAAGCCAAAAAACATTGCAAATTTCCACCCAAATACACCTCATTCTCACCAAAAGGAAAAAAAAAACCTAAATCCCAAAATTCACCGGAAAAGTGACGAAATCTCGCCGTCGACGCCGAATGGTGTCATCATGGCAGATATTTTCCGACGCCGGAGATAATTTCCGGTGGGAAATATCTCCAATTTCTAAACCTTCTCATCAAGATAATCAACTTCACTATTCTCCTCCTCCTACTACTCTCCCTTCATTCCATGATGTTTTGGTTCAAGGTATTTCTTTCTCTCTCCTCACGCAATTTTTGTCGAATTTGATTTTGCTGAATGTTGGAAAATTTGCGCAGGTTGTTCGAAAATTTTGGAGGATTGTGATAAACGAAATGTTGATGATGATATTCCGATGTTTCGAACTGGATTGGGGAGCTCTGTTGTTATAAAGAAGTCGTCGATTGCTAAAGCTTCTTCTGTTCTTGGCGATGATTGTATTAGCAAATTTGATACAGGTTAGGGTTTTAGTTTTAATTGAAGTATTAATTTTATATCTTAGCTCAGATTGATATTAATGTGATTGAAATTTGGGAATTGGATTTGGTGCTCTAAATTTTACTGTATTATAAGCTAATTATATGCAAGAGTTACTGATTACCATTTGTTAACATTATTTATGATACTTCAACTCTTGTAATTAACTTTAGTACTCGTGTCGGATATTTGATACTACGACAATGATTTGGAATGGTTACCAGTTGGTTTTCACGTGGACACCTCAAATTTCAATTATGTTGATCTGCTCAAAACTGCGCTTGGGATAAGAAATTTAACAAGAAGTAGCACACATTCAAAAGCCTGTTACAATCAGACATATGTTTTATGAAGGTTGTGTCTCCGCTCCTGTGTCCAAAAGTTCGAGCTTCAGCGTGTCTGCCACTTGTATATTTAATCATATCCGACAGTCAGTGTGTTATAGCAGCATAGGTTATCTTTGATATTTCTTGCGTGATGTTTCTTAGATTTTAGTGAACAAGTTGGACCTTCTTTGGCGAGTGTTTTTTCTGTATTCTTCCAAAAGGTTTTTCTTTATGCATTCTATATCATACATTTTTTATTTTAAAGGAATAGTGGAATGCGACACATAATTGGAATGTAAGGATTGGAGCGGTTCATCCAATCAGATTAAAATGAGATGTGTACATGATTTGCTTAATAGGTTCCTTTGTTTTTAGTATTACAGTACATGTAAATTTGTATTGAACTACTTTTCAGGGAAACCATGTTTTAAAGGAAATGGGTTCAGTTCTCCAAATTCCATGTTTCAAACGGGCTCTGGGAAGACAGTCAATATATCTTCTACAGGACTTCTTAGAGCTAGAGCGTTGTTGGGTGTTGACGAAAGTAATAAAGAATGCACCATCCAAGGCTTTGAGCCTGCAAAGAAGAAATTTCGTGGAGTGGACAAGTCTACATTTGAAAAAAGATTGCATTTACAGAAAACACAGATGGGGATCAACAGTATGGGAACTGAGAATGATAAACTCTGCGCAAAGGTTCCATTCCATTTGAAGGGTGATTCACCAGGAACTGAGTTGGTTGATGAAGATGTTGGTGAACTTCTACGACCAGAGGTGTCTAATTCTACCACCAAACAGTCTGCAGTTAAGTTCCATACTGCAGGTGGTAGATCTGTTTCAGTTTCGAGGGATGCTTTGCAGCGAGCAAGAAACCTTCTTGGTGACCCAGACATGGACAGTCTTTTAAACGAGGGAGATGCAGATGCTTCCATGTTTTCATTTATGAAGTATGGCAATTCTGATGGGAGCCTCTTTAACAAAGAGAACAAGACTGATTCTTCTTATCAATTTGAACAAAATCCAAAAATCTTTGTATCACCAATGAAGTCATCTTCAAGCATAAAGTCATCAGAAGCCAAACCAGAGACATTGATCTCAGGGACCAATTTGATGGGGAAATTTGATGCTGAGGAAAGCATCTGCAAATCAAATGGTAAACTATCCTCATATTGTCCGACCAAGAGTTTGCAAGCAAAGCCCCTTGTTCCTGATACAGTACTGCAGCACTCTATGGGCATTGGTTCAGGTCCAGATTTTCATAGATTCTCAAAGCCATCCGGGGGGGCCACTTGTTGATATTACAAACACCAGAGGCATTGACACTTCAACTAAGAAAGGAACAACCACTGAGATAAGGAGATTTGGAACAAGAACTTCTGCTTCTCCATTCAAGATGCCAAGAAGTTCAAAGTTCATTACTCCTTTAAACTGTAACCTTTCCTCGGCGCCTAACGGTGAGTTTACGAAATCATCTGATGGGATTGACAATATTGAATCATCCATCCCCATTTAACAGGCTTTTCATGATTCAGGATTTCCCAACATGGAACCCGAGGCTTCAAATTCTCAAAAAGGGTTTGTACCCGTTATCCATTTCAGTTTCCAAGATTATATGTCAAGGAGTTTTTTAAAGAGCCTCCGATCTATCCAGATATGGTAAGCAAAGGTATCCTGATTGCATTTTTACATCTAATGCTTCATATACTTTTGCTGAATGTTTCATGGAACTTTAATGAATATAGCTGGAGCATTTATCAGAGCAAGTACGGCAGATAAATTCTCGAGCTTCAGAGAAATACATATTTTGTGATGGATCCCAGCCAGTTGGTGCTGAAAATTTCTATCATATGCTGGTTCAGTCGGGAGCTCGTGCAACATGCATCAAAAGAGTAAATTTATATTTGATTATCCTCCTTCAGTTCTTCCCTCTACCTAGACACAGACTACTTGTTTTTGCAGAGGTGTATTATTTTTGGGGATATATAAAATTTGATTCTTGGCCTAAATGGATGGAGTGCATTTATATCTAATATTTCCCTGGACTTCTTGTGCTCAAACTAGTTTTTGATGCTTGCATTGTTTACCTGGTGTTTTAGTATTTTACCAACCAAGACATGCAGTATGATGAACACCTCATCTCGATAAGACTACAACAATAACAATGACAACAACAACAACGTTAGAGCTTTACTTCCATCAAAATGGGGTCAGATGCATGAGTCAAGTTACTATAAGGACATTTATGTTGATGTTTATACTGTGAAGATTGATTGTGTCGGTTGGTTACCTATAGAGATTATCAGAGACCTAGCTTGGCTAACCCCCCCTTTCACGGGATGGCCATGAACCCTTTTAGCGGAAGCCACTTTTATAAACTAGTGACATAGTCCTCGGTGCCACGCCGCCTCCAGAGATTTATGTGATATTCAACTTTTGTTATATGAGGACAGTCAGGAGACAATGAGATGGACCACATTCTGCTTTGCAGATTTAAAAATCTATGGAGATACAAATTATATGGGTCAGTTGAAATTTAGTTTCAAATTTTCTGCTTTCTCAACATAGTTGGAGAACATATTTCCAATACTAAGCTATTATGAAGCTGAAGCTGCGTTGTTAGTTGTTACTCATAAAGTTTATTGGAAATTAATTTTTTTTGTATTTCCGGTAGGTGGGTTGCAAATCATTGCAAGTGGATTGTGTGGAAACTTGCAAGCTATGAGAGGTGTTATTCATCTAAATTTATGAAGAGATTTTTAACTGTTTCAAATGTGCTTGAGGAATTAAGATATAGGTAAATGACAATTATGTTTATTGTCCCTTATTGACGTAGGAGCTTGAAGTGCTTCCAGGTGACATCACTTTTTTTTTTCAATCCACTTTTGCAGATATGAACGGAAGTTAATCATGGTCAGCGCTCTGCAATTAAGAGAATTTTAGAAGGGAGATGCATCACCTTCTTCCCATGCTGGTGCTATGTGTCTCTGAGATTGAGAATCTTAGTACAAGTATGGCTGAAAATAGTAACAATTCCAGAATAGAACTGACTGATGGGTGGTACTCAGTATGTGCCCAGTTGATGTCTTGCTATCGAAGCAACTTGCTGCAGGAAAGTTATTTGTGGGACAAAACTACGGTATTGCATTTCTGCTTGAAGCACTCCTTATTTTTTCGAGCGCACTGTCATTGAAACGGCAGTTTTTTAATGGTCATTTGTCCTGTAGATATGTGGAGCTGGTTTAAATGGCTGGGATGGACCTGTATCTCCCCTCAAGGTTTGGTTTTCCTTCTGGTTTTCTTCAAGACTTAGAATAGCTGAGTACTTCCGATTTGTTCTCAAAGGGTTTCTCAAGACTTCTACTTAAATCTCAGGCATCACCGACGATTAGTTTAATGCTGCATATAAATGGGACGTACAGAGCTAGCTGGCATGAACGTTTAGGATTCTGTAAGTGTCATTTAATGACTTACTTTTCTTCTCCCATAGCCTTTTGTCCTAGCTTAGTAATAGTCTCATGGTCTTGGCACTTTGTCTGATTCTATTTTGAAATTGAAGGTAGAGGGGCATGTGCACCTTTGGCATTTAGATGCATCAAGGGTAAGGGAGGTCTAATCCCTAGGACCCTAGTTGGAATTACAAAAGGATATATCCCGTCCTTTACAAGGAAAGGTAACTTTCTCAGGTTGCTGCTGCACATATGAACAATATATATTGCTTTTTTATATTTTAATTTAGATCGAATCTGTTTTCTATAGGTTGAAGGGTGGAGGATGTATTGTGAGGTCCGAGAAGATGGGAGGCTTCACTTACCCAGCTTTACAACCAGAGGTGAGGTTTGTCCTGTCGTTGTTGGTTAGATATGTGATTGTTCCTCTTTGAACTAATGATCATCTTTTAGTCACCGTGGAATTACTGTCACCATTTCACTGTCATTTTGGTGAGGTGAAATTGTTTCGCTTTTCAATCAATGATCACTTTTTAATTACGACGGATTACTTGTGTGTTGTGTTGCCATTTGCTTTGCCATTACTGGTGAGATGCCTAATTGTTTCCTTTCTGGTTCCAATGATCAGTTTTTTAGTCACGCTGAATTATAGTCGGCATTTTATTCCATGTATCATTCTTAAATTAGTATAATCACTTGAACCATTAAAGTTTTGTCTTTCATGATTGTTTTCATTGGCTAATCTTATCTCGACACCGTACATGAATATAATTCTGCATAATTTTCTATTTTTATATCTTTCCCCCTATCTTGCAAGCTTCTCTGACTTAAGGCATATACAGTTAAAGGCAAAAACACAAAACCTAGTTACACCAATTGTTTTGAAAACCATTGCTATCTTCTATGAGTATTTTGAATTGATATATCGTAGTAACTAAAAGTTTAGGTTTCGCGAGAAGTCAGAAAGTATCAATTAATTATATAAATACTATACAAATAAATGATCAATTCGGCTGACTATTTCTATAAATATAAAGCTCGGGATTTGGTGATGCAAGTCTGCACAATGACAGCAGCAACCACCTAGCTATCCCACCATTAACACTTGGCAGGGTCTAAGAGTAGAGAGCTCTGGATGAATGCAACCTGATCCCTAATAAGGCCGGATTAGTGGGGAGATTGGTTCCGAAAGTTTTGCTGGAGAAAGGTAATTAGGCAAGGAAACATTTCTTAAGTTGAAGGTGATAGAAGATATATTCTTAAAACACACTGGGCCTCCAAATCTTGGTATATCCGGAGCTGTATATTGCCAGCCTTTATAGAGATGCTGTGGATATTTTGTTGTGGTTTTTCAGACTCTTTGATGGGGGATCCTCCCCAACCACTCCCCCCCCGGATAAAATTTAAAAATTTCGACAATGATATCCAAAATTTTGTCCTAAGCAGATGGAAATTTTGCACCATAGCTTCTTTAAGAACATATATACTTACCAGTATATTAAAAATGCTTCATACTAATTGTCTCAAGCTTATTCGAGTAGGCGGACTAACATCATAGAAGGAATGACGTGCCGGACTTCCAGAGAGGTCTGGTCGGGTTCTTTGTACAGAGAATGACTATGACAATGAAGGAGCAAATATCTTGAAGATGCTTGAGAGTGCTGCTGAACCAGAACTGTTGATGGCAGAAATGAGTTCTGAGCAGCTAGCAGCATTCTCCAACTATCGAGCAAAAGTGGAGGTGTGTTTCTGCTTTTGTTTGATGAGAATCTAGATTATTTTTGCTAGCTAATTTACTGTCCTGACTATAGGAAACCAGGCAGTGCAACATGCAGAGATTGGTCGAGAAAGCACTTGAAGATGCAGGATTAAAGTGCTAGAGAAGTCACCCCATTTATGCGAGTAAGGGTTGTTGGACTAAGAAGTAGAGG
>CANSZD010001952.1:740000-974961 GCA_947648045.1 Beta corolliflora | reverse complement strand
CACCATGGTGATGGGAGGTGGATCATGTTGGTATTGTTCTGGGGAACATTGTGTTCCTGGATTCTGGGGTAGATCCTGCATTAAATCGATAGGTAGTATTTCGACCGGCCACGTTGTGTTCTTTGGGATCGAATCGGGAGTCGGTTGGGGGCGATGTGAAGCTCGGGTTGTTTTCCTTCGAGTGCCATGTTACTCACGTGCGTAGCTTTGAGAATGTAATGTCCCGAGGTAGGCGCAGCCCTCCATTTTACACCTAAAAGCTAGTGAAAAGAGTTTAGTGTGTTTAGAGGTTAGAATCAGGAGTTGGAGTATAATCTACGAGGTTGAGTCCTTACAAATCTCGAGAAACAGAGAAGCGGCGGGGGGTGTTCAGGGAGAAAGCCCTCCGATGGCTTTAGTCGATTGAAGATTGAGGTAGAGAGAAAGTGAGTAATTGTAGAGAGAGATGCTCTGGTTTGGTTAGGTGAGAATTGAATACTGGCTCGTTGATTGGGCTGCTTTGCTTTTATAATGTTGGGATTTCCAGGACGGGAAACCACTATTGAGGGGAGCATCCATGTCTGTAGGAAAGTTATGCTCCCTTTTATGGTAAAGTTAACTGCATGCAAAAAGTGATGGGTCACTTGGGATAAGGCCGGTGAATCTTTTGGTAGGCTTTGCATAGCTGCTTGTTGGACGGATCGGGGGTCCAAACGCATCTGTCTTCATTAATGCTCCCATGGACCGCCTGACCCCCTTAATAATTTGAAGAACTTGACCACTCTGACGGGATGGAATTGATGCATGTATATATTCCAATTGTGGAGCATTGATGACAATTTCCATGGACCGAAACCGGCTGTTAGCACTTGTACCGAGGAGGCCCGAGGTGGTAACATAGCGATCTAAGTAGCCCCGAAAAAGGCGGCCCCATCACCAAAAGGAACATGAGGCTTCACGACAGTGAAATGAGATGTGATGAGCTTCTATCCCCCCTCCCAACATTCCCTCCGAAGAAGGATCTACTGCAAATTCTCTTTTTACTATACACACTTTCTTTTTTGCAGTACATTCTCTTTGTACGCCATATACAGTTGTTTTACGGTTTTGGTAGCATGAATACCCTCTACTTTGTCAGACTTTTTCCACTTATTCGATTTTTAATATTTTAACCCACTTTTTAGTTTCTTTCTCCACCCTTTCCGGTTCTCCCTTATATTTTTAGACTTCCTCCTTGGTTCTCCCCGGAAAGTGAAGTGAAAAAACTAAAAGAAAATCGATGGAATGTAGGTGTTGTTTATCTTGCCTTATTTTTACTTATTTTTTAAGGATAAATCCTAGATAGTTACTTTTTATATACACTTTGATTTAAATATACAATTTTACTCAAAAAAAAATTAAATAATTATATTTAGTTTACCAAAATCCTAATATATCATTACCATAACAAATTCAATCCAAAAATCGTTAGGAGGGCCTGGATAAGCGGATTAGATTTTCTACACTTTTTTCGCTAATCCCTACGATACTACATAAGAATATAGCTATTTCTTTTCCTATATCTCATAAGCTTCATCCCAAATTCAAAATTATTTCCTAATTCTCTGAAAATAGTTTAGGAGACAACCACTATTTAGTTGATTCGACAACTTTTAGGATGATTCAAGGACACACAATTGTTTCAAAAGATAAAATCGATCATTTCATAAATTAGGGTTCATAATTTGGTTTTTTTTCAATTTTTGATTTTCTTTTAACAATTCTTTAGTTCTTCAATTATTTTCTTGAATGGTTATAATTGTTTCTTCCTTTTCTATCCTTGTAACAAATTAGTAGTCAATATAAAATATTTAGGAGATAACACATTCAGCATACTACAAGTAGAAGAAGGATGGCTCAGCGAAAATTAGCTACAACTGTGAGGTTGTTTCAATGAAGGATATTGAATCATAAAGAAAATGAGGACATAAAAGGATCTATCAAATTTGACATGGAGGGTGGGCTGAATTGAAGAGAGAGTAAAAGAGGGTGAAAGAAAAAAAAACGAAGGGAAGGGAATGAGATTGAGAGCTAAAAGAGACAAAAATAAAGAAGCGAATTGAAGTAGGTCCTACTAGACAAAATTTTGGATGAAATGCTATTAAGTGGCGGCAAGAGAGGAGTATTGGGGTTTTATAATGCTTTATCGCCGTGCCCATAATATTTATTTTGGCTGGGTGGGAGGCTGCCATTATGGCCATTTGGGCCTCGAAATGGAGCGAGTGAGCGAGAAAAGTAGCGCTTGGATATGCAACGTCTGGCCGAGTAATCTGGCGTTATATGATGAATGCGGTCACTGCGATTTAAAAAAACAAAATGCGATTGACTTTAAAATTTTTATTTGTACAAAAAAATGTAGTTATACGAGACAAAATTGATTGTAAAGACCACTTTATTTTTACCTCTTTCGTTGGAGGAGCTCGGGAGAAAGCTACAAATAAAATTAATCTAGAAACAACATGTGCGATAATATATAATGAAAAATCTCAAAGGAGACAGATGATTTTCACAAGAGTGCGGAAAGATATCACCACGTATTTTTAGTTGCGGCCATTCGAACTTTTTTACGTTTCTTAGGGAATGACTTATTTAGACGTTAATATCACCGTATGTGGGTGTAAGTAAAAATTATAAAATTTGATATTTGGGAATGGAGCGGAGTGAGGCGAATCTATAAGGAGCACACTGACTACATGATGTTTTTAAGCATATAACGGTACGGGATGTCCTAGCGGGAAGTTGGTTGATGAATAGTGTCCCGGAAGTATTGCAACTAAAGAGAAAACAGGTAGTATAATTTGCTATCCGAGAAATTTTTCGCTGGACTCATTCGTTGAAGCTGCAGCTGAGGTTGGGACTTTGGACTTGGGAGGGGGAGGTAAATAATTCAAAAATCGGTTAATTAGAGTTTGCAAGTGATAGTGATAGTGATAGATGCAAAAACGAAGATTTGGAGGGAAAATGGAGTTGCTGAAACTCTCCAAACTCAAATTCCAGCTTCGTGCCTTAATCTCCGAGGTCAAAGATCTCCCGTGTAAGCTTCTCTCTCCTCCCTTCTTTCCTTTCTCTCTCTCTCTCCTCTTTCTCTCTCTCATTTTCACTTCTACTAATATCAGGAAACCGAACGATCTGCTACCGAAAAACTCAATTTTCAATCCAGGTTTTCATTTCAATTGAATTCAATTTCTCTTCCATTTTCTCCTTTTTCAGCTAAATAATGCTTTTTCCCCAATTTTGTACTGAATTTAGAAGCAGAAGCAATTAGAGGAGGAATCTGGGAGGAAATTGAAGGAACTGAATCTGAATTGGCTTCCTCGATTGAAGCGCGGAACAAGCTAGAGAAAAAGGTTAGTTTTGTAAAATTTGCAGCAGTTTACACACAAACTGTTCGACGGAAATTCCTGTGAGAGATGCTGTGTTTATGTTAAGTATTGTTGTTGATACAGGTGAGTTATCTGCAAAATGATAATGCTCTGCTTGAGAGCAAGCAACAGGAGTTGAATGCCACAATACAAAGCCTTCTTCAATCAAAGGAGCATTTTGTAAATGCTTATCAGGTTTTCTTTGATCGCAACTTGTCCGTATTCATACAAGACCATCATATTCTTAATGATCTCATTGTTCTATACATTATAGTAGGTGCCCTTTGTAAAGAATATAATGACAATTTTATAGTTAAGAGAACTCAAATAATGATTAGGTGGTTTACTTTAACAATATGTTAGTTGTTCTCATGATTCTAAACGCGTGAAAGTAGTACTACGATGATATATTATAGAACCACCAAAAGTACCAAAAGTGTTGGTGTTACTAAGAGTGATTACGGTAGGGCTATGGAAGGTTCTGGTTGTATTTTTGTATCACCTGTAGACTGTAGTACTCTTGTGTTTGCTTTGATTGTTTATATGGGAACAATTAAACTTTTTGGGAAAAAATTCATATGAAAATTTACTAGAATAGCCTTGTATTGGGCAGCTTGCCCAAACCAAGGTATGGGCTTATCACTCCTCTTATAAAGAATAGTCTGTGCAGGTCCTGAAAGATAATGTCACTTTAAGATTGATGTGAAAACATTAATGTGTTCCTAACTGATATCTTCGTTATTTTGGTATGAGGCAATTAAAATTGAGATTGGTCGGATAATTGACGAGAGTTAATAGATTCAAGAAGACACTAGTATATGAGTTTATTCTAGAAATACAAATTTGTGGTTTCTATAAGCATTCATATGCAGGATGGTCAAAAGATTAAATATATTTCTAGGTACATGAGACGTGCTCTTTTAGAATCTCCCTAGATTTTATTGTGACCTCTTTGTTTGATGAGTTTGAAGTTTGAATTTTGGGTTTAATTGAGTGTTTACCTCATTTTTGATTTAATTTGGTATGGAGAGGAGGACTTGTGAGTTGGCATATTGCATCTACTCGGTACTCAGTTCCTTTAAAAACTCTAAGAGTGAAAAACAATATCTTCACATTGTATGAAGTTAATGATGCCGTTTTTGCTTAGTTGAAGAGGTTACAACACTTAGGACAATTGATGAATCAATCAAAAGTTACATGTATATTTTAAAATAGTTTTTGGACACTCCTCTTTATATCAAAACTAAGCTTCTCCAAGCAATATAATCAAGTGTTAATAAGTGCTTCAAGGTAAATTATGAGGAGCTCTTTGAATGATCCTTGACAATGGCATTTGTATAAAGATCTGTAAGTTGCTTTAAAAGTTAACCTTTGTCATTTGGATGGATAAAGGTTGCCTTGTTTTTAGTGATTTTCTCCACCACCAATAATCTGTGTTCACTTTGAGTTTTCTCCCCCCCCCCTTCAACCCGTGTTCCTTTTCCTCCATAGCAATGTTCAACCTACAAACTTTAGTATACTAATAATGCCAATATATTCTTATATAGCTGTGAGACAGTGCTGGTCATACCTTGGACGATTTGTGCATTCTGTTTGTATGATGGTATCCTTGACTTTTGCTTCAATGGAAAGTTTTTCTGCAATGTTCTCTGCTTTTGCTCCCTTGCATGTATAATGTGATATTTTTCAGTTCTCTAGGTAATATATTAAATCTGCCTGTTTATAGTAGTCTAGATGGACTTTATGCCCTTTGGTACAGAGGGGTTAAGAATAATGCAATGAGTAACTTTCGAATTTGTGCTCAGGAGTCAACATATGATTTGAATCGTTCAATTGAAACAAGAGATCGGAAACTCAAAATCTTCTCTGAGAAGCTGAAGTCTCACTTGCTACTGTTCGATTCAATAGAAAAGGAGGCCTTATCTGTAAAGCAAGTTGTTGATAATGTGCGACATGTTGTTAATGAAAAAGAGGAAGTAGGCATGTACCAATGTCAATTCTCCTAATTTTTTCTTTTCCGTCCATTCACTTTATGAATTGTAAAGTGTACTCAATTTTGTAACATTGATTGCCTTATGAATTTGATGCTTTTGTTTTTCCATCTTTAACAGTGTCTGGGTTTGCATGTGCAGTAACTGGCTTGAAAAGAAAGTTCAACAGACTTTCCGATGTCGAGAAAGTCTTCATGGGTAATTGCTATTCTCAAGTTTGCAAGTGGGCCCTTCTGTTAATGGATTCAGACTGAATCAGTGCTCAATATTATGTGCTGTGCAGAAAAAATAAGTGAGATGGAAAATAGGCTTGGGAAATACAAGGACGAACTCCAGAGAAAAGAAAAGAATATTTCTGAGCTAGAAGCAAAGCTTGAAGCAGAAATAGCTAGTAACAGAAGTCGAACACAAGTGGAAACTATATCCTTCTGATCAATCCTTCTTGTTGTGCATCTTTAGTAATTGCTTGAAGCCTTGAACACTTTGACCATTTCCACCTTCAGAAAGCTCTGTCAAAGAAGGAAGCTGTCATACAGAGTCTAATATCAGAGAAGCAGGTACATAGTTTTAATTTTCTCTCTGTAGTTTGCATTTTGTTAAGTATCCTTTTCGTCTGATTACTATTCTCTCACACTCTATTCTTTTTACGACATTAAAATTCAGGCACTGGATTCGGAACTGAAGAGTTTAGGAGCTGTCCTGGAGAAGATCCAGCAGGCTTTCAGAGATATGAATGAGGTCTTTAAAGTAGCTGTCCTAATTCGTTCCCCTGTTTTATTCTATGCCTATATTACTTTAGCTAGCAACTTCTACATATATGTATCGTCATAGTAATTTCTTGATTGAGCATCTATATGTTGCATGGATGAGACATTCTTATGGAACGTCATGAACTTAAAAATGTCGCAAAACAGTTGTGGTATCAACAATATTATATTATATTTTTCACAGTAGGAATTTAAAGGACCTGCTAAACCTTGTGAAGACTGAAGTATTGATGTAGCTCTTGAATTCCTTCTTCATGCACATATTCTTGGTAACATTTGATGATATATCCTTGACTATCGTGACAAATCCCTAAGAACATGCCATTATGGAATCCTCTCTTGAGATTTACGGAATGCTGCATTTCTCTGCAACTGAAATGTACTGATACAAATGATCAACAGGACAAAGAAGCATTCTTAACAATGGTTAAAAGCAACGGAAAATCGATCCTCGAGAGGAAATGAGAAGGTTGACTATATACCTCTGAAATATATCATATTGGACTTATTAGAGCTTCTGCTTTGTGTCATTATCTGCGTGTTAACTGATCTAGCTTTCAGATTATAGCAGATTTTATTTAGACCACGTATTCTCTTATTTATTTTATCAGAACATCTATTTACAGGAGTATTTTTTTCGATGGGACATAATACAGTTTTCTGGATATCATTTTTCATGATCAACATCAGGAGCTTGTATGACATATTAGCTTTCCTAATAATGTGTTTGGATGAGAGGAGCTGAAGAGAAAGGAAGGATAGGGTGAGTGTTGGATTCATTTTTCTTTAAATGAATATAGATTTGGAAGAAGAGAAATGGAAGGATACAGTTTCCTTTCCCTATTAGTAAACAAATCTCTGTGACGTTGGAAAGATTTGAACGGAAAACACAAGTCCACACCTCTCTCCCCTCCTCTCCCTTCCCCTTCTTCTCTCTCATTATCCTTCTTATCCTCCACTTTTGCTAACTAAGCACACTGTAAATACTAGAGCTTTGCTGCCAACCTCCCCCATTTCCGAAAAAGTAGAAAGAAAGGAAAAAGGATATGAAGGAAAGCAGTAATAGAAAATGCTTAGCTGGGTTTGGGACTTAGTTGGTTTATGTTAAGAATCCTATTTATATTTTCCATGTTACTTTTTCTGTGGGAACTCTTGCCCTTGCAATAAATCTAGGAATTTTTTATCTTTATTGTTTGCTTGCCAGCTAGAGTAGGATGAAACAACTTATGTCATTTTGTTGGGAGGGGGTTCATTGTAAGGAAGTTGAATACTTGGCTTATAAACCTGTGAATGTGCTTCCTTCCCTTGTTTTTTGACACATATTGAGCCTCCCAGGATTGAAGATTTTATGATTGGTACAAGGAAAGATTCTGAATCTCTGCCTGCTTTGGAGGGCTTTGCAGTTTATACAGGTATTACTTGATTGTTGAACTGTGGTATTTCTCTTGCTCTTGTTTGGTGCAGTTCTCCAATTAGAATGCTTAAATAAAGCTATGTATCTGTTGATATTTTCTTTGCGTATTCTTCTCTTATCTCTTTATATTCAAGATTGCATATTGGTTGTTTACTTGCACTAAATGAAAATTTTCATTCTTCTGACCTTAAAGAAAATTTTTCATCCCCAAAGCAAATTAAAAACACAATGCTCCTCTTTGAGATGTGATGTTCCGGTGAAATGTCTAGATCACTTTTCATGGAAATAGCTCAAATTTCAAGCTCAGGGCCATATTGTATTTTATATTATAGTTTTAGTTTGCTTTAGCATTCTCATTAACATGAAATACATGTGAAAGTTCTACATTTTGTGAACATATTTTGTGGATGGACCTAGTTCTAGAAATGATAGAGTTGATCCTGATGGACAAGACACGGGAAAAGATTCACTGTTATTGGCCCATAAAGTGTGTATGCTTCTTGAAGTTTTAGTTAATTATTGCGAACTAGAATATGATTGTTGCATTTCCAATCAAGTGTTTGGTGGAAACAATCTTTCTGTTATCCCTAGGGTAAGTTCATAAACAACTTTTTTTCCTACCATGCTTGGGGTGAGAACCTATTTAGAGGCCTTGGCGTAATTTTGATATTGATATTGTCAGTCAAGACTGGCAATTAAGAATTTTAAGAAATGCAAACGCACTTACTACCATATGTGGAAATTCTTGAAAATTGTTTGAGGACTTTCTTTGGCTAATCAAAATAATTAAACTGAGACTTCTTTACCCTAGACGTGAGTGGGGTTGGGGCTACTTACGGAACATAGTTGTTTCCAGAAGTTTGTCTCGTTCCAAGGTGAACAGATCTATGGCAGCTGTCTCCTTTATGTTCTTTTGCAAAAATTGCTTTTTCTTTTCACAGAGCTTTCACAATGTAATGTGTGATACATTCCCTTTCACAGATATGCGACAGACAAATGATCAGGAGTCCCGTGCTGAAGAGGCAAGTAGATCTTTTGTTTATGAGACATAGAAGGAAACAGCTATCTTCTTCTCACATGTAGTAGTGAATATAATTTGAGGTATCGTGTGATACAATGTAGCCTGCTTGCTCTACAACACAGTCAGTTTGCTCTGGGCCTGAATCAACTACTACTGCTCAAACCAAGTCGATTAATGAAGCAAAGGTACAGGAAACTGTATTTGATTCCATGATTTTATTTGCTAACTAACTTTTGTTGTGTCATAATTTAATCTGGATGACAAGGGGAGATATGTGGAGACATATGTCTATTGCTTTACATTTTTTGAGTGAAAGTCCCACAGAACAAAACTAACCATTTATAGAACTTGTATTCAATACCAAAGGTGTAACAACACACTCTGGGAAATGAGATTTCCATAATCCCTTACCGTTAACCCATCACAATATGACATACAATGAGCAAGCTCATGGGCAACTTTACTACCATCCCTACCTACAAAATACCAAAAAAACATTGTCGAGCTTTTCCACAAGAGCATAAATGTCCTCAAGACCTCAAGGATTATATGGAAAGAACTCACACCTTCCTCTCTAATGTATAAACTATTAACTATAATCTGGCAGTCAAATCACGTTCTTCAAGACCGCGTCCACAGCCACACACATAGCTGGCCACAGTGCTATTAAGTGGATCAAAGCACAGAGCACACAGCCCCCTCCGCCGATCTTGCCACCATGCCAAAAAGTGTGCCAACTTCACCCAGAAGACCCACATCAACATAAAATTTTGCGAAGTTTGTGTTGGCTACCACTTATGCTGAACCTTCTCATGCACCCTCCTCGCAGCAGCAGAGGCTCCCTGCAGCTCACCCATCAGCTTTGAGATATATGCTATTGACACCTTTAGTGCATCATGCTGCCACCTGCTGTGCCCACCCCAGACAACCCAGCAGGTAGTCAAGAATTCATCAATCTCAGCAGCCTGCTAGAGCCTTGTTAAACACCCAGTAGCCTGCTCCAAAAAGTCACTCCCATGGACCTCTAACACCCCATCATGACAATGCATTGTCTATTGTTAATTAGATTGACGTGTACTCTGGTATATTGAACTCTGAAGTTGTCACCTAAGTCTCAATTTAGTGAATCTCCTCAGGAAATTGAGATTAGCTGATTTTGGTCATTCCCTAACTTCCATGCATATATATGTATATATACTCAATTTTTTTTTACTTGCATGCATCTTTTTCTTATGGATAGTGTATCTGCACAAGCACAGCATGCCAGGTGGAATCTGAGTGCTCTACTACTCATGCAGAAACTTCAGAGCAACCTGGCTAAGTTCCCACTAATGATACCACATACCATGTATGTTTCGATTTATCATCTTGCAAAATATTTGGAGTTTGCATCTTGTGCTAGAAATGCTTTGTATATATATGCTTAAACACTTTAATTTCCCGTTGGTACATTCTGAAAGTAAGAAAAATGGGTCGGGAACTATGGATGGTGTCATGGGGGTGGGAAGAATAAGGGCTGAGTGTCATACTACATGATACTTTCCAGCCATGCTTAGAGTCTGATAGCTATGGAACATAACCAGTTGAGACCTCACTTGATTTTTATTACTAGTGTGCTTCTTGGATGATGGGTGACAACACACACTCTAACACCCTATGACGGTGCGTTCTCTTCACCTTATTTTACTTAATGTATCTGAACTGAACTTTTCCAAACTTATTCAACTTATCTGCTCTCATTGAAGCTTATTTTCTAAGCTATTAGAATTTATTGGACCTAATCTTAGTTTATTGGACCAGAAACTTTTCTGTATGGTGAATAGGACACACCCTTAGTCTAAGTTGCTTTGTAATCTTAAAGCTAAAAGCCTAAAATTGAGTTCGCTCATACATGTTCGTGGAGAAAGATTTTATTGAATTCATGGCCTAATTCCTAATCCTTTTCTTTGGGGTGGAAATCCGAATTACTATGTTTTGATGAATATCATCCTTTTATCTCATCTCCCAAATTTTTACTTCATTTTGTTTGGTGAAGACAGGATAGTTAAACTGCATGCGTTGGAGTATGGTGGCAGGTTTCATCAATTTCAGCCACCAAGTATTCATCATAGTGTTATGCATTCTGGTACGTTTAAATATCTTTTGGGGGTTGAGGTTTGGATATTAGAATTTGCATCTGAGCATCTCAAAGATTTGATCTGAAGCTGGACATCCTTGCAACTTCAACTATTATTATGATTAAAGCTGATTGCTTAAGTTCGTGTCAATTGCACGTCATTGGTGGGTTCCATGATCCCGTTGGGATCTGAATGTCTTTCATATAACTAGGCTTAATTATGTGAGATTATAAGATGCAGCTGTTCTTCTGAAGCATCCTACGTCCATATTCAAAGAAATGTGTAGAAAGTAGTTAGATAGAAGTTTATTGGATCATGATGATGTGATGATGACGAGGGAACAACTTTATTCGAATGAAAGAGAGAGTTTCATGTTTCACCTTATTGCAATTTACTAGAATGGAACAGAGAGACATAGGTTTTAATACTAGTATTATACTAGTGTATAGACATATAGTTTTAGTTTGCAGTATCTGATCAATAGATTTTTCTTGAGATTGGAATGAAACGATTTCCTAAAACGGTGTTTAAAAATAAATAAAAATTCCGTTTGGTGCTCAAAAAAAAATTTCTCGATCTGCCATTCTAATTAGTCTGGATTTTGGTTCGTATTATTGATTTTCCAAAATGGTGTCTACAAAAAAAATCTTGTTTTAGAGTTCAATAAAAAATAATAGCGCAATCTGGTGTTCGTGTATTAATGAGTTGTTGTATACCCAATACTATTAAAAAGTTATGATTCACTAGAACAAACTGTTGGTTTAGTAAAATAACAAAATTTTACACTATATAGCAATCAACTTGTGGCATTGGCAAGCATAAAGGAATATAAACGTGCATACTTTATACTCTATGAGTCTTCAATTTCACTTCTTTTTCTCTTATTAACATATGACATAAATCGAGTTAATTTTTATTACATTAGATTAGTTATGGACCTTTTCTAAATTAATTTAGTTACAATTTATTAGGAAAGTCCTTGTAGTTTCATATCTCAATTTGAATTAACTAAATGATTACAGTACTATATCTGTTCGATTATATACTAGGAGTACTCATTTGTTTTTCTCAAAGTTAAATACTTGTAAAAGTTAAACAAAAAACTCACCAATGTGAGAAAAGGTATTATGTGAAATGTTGTTAAATCTATCTCAATGCATATATAAATTCAAAGTAAAAATCTTTTATATTTTTATTAATACATATTAGAAATATATGAACCATTAAAGATGTTTTTTTGGATATTGTAATTTGTAAGCTTGTTTGACAACAGTTTTTTAAGTAGCTTTTAGAGTTTGAATCAAGGTCATGTATGGCAAAAGTAGTTGGAGTAGCTGTTAGTTGTTCGAGTAGCTGTTAGCTGTGTGCTAGTAGCTGTCAGCTTTTAGCTGTGAAAGTAGCTGTTTGAAATATATGTATTTGGTAAAAGTAGCTGTAGAGATTCTAGAATATAAAATTGGCATATTATTTAATTATTCCCTCCGTCCCGGAATAGTCGAACACTTTCCTTTTATGTTTGTCCCAATTAGTTTGAACACTTTCATTTTTGGCGTGGTCCCACTATTAATATATTATTTCTTTTACAAATCTTTGGCCCACATTCTACCTTTTTATCAATAAAAAGTTACCCAACTTTCTCTCTCCCTAATAAAATATACCCACCAACTCCTATCACATCTACTTTTTAAATAAAATAACATTTGATAACCACACTACAACTTATCACCTTAAACTATGTGTCCCAACAAGTGTTCAAATCTTTCTCAGGATAGATGGAGTATACTATTAATTTCAATAACATGATCAACTATTTTATGGTATTATGAACACAATGCATGACTTTCTTTTTTATAATAGATAAATTTTAGTTAAGTTCAATGTTCATATTATGATCAAATTGTTTAAATTTTAGCTTATTCAATGTTATATTATGAACAAATTGTTTATCTTATTAATACCCATTTTAACAACCTTGTTGACAAAATGAGTTATGCTATAGAAAAATTCTTAATTTTAGCCAACATAAAAAGTCGCATGTATCTCAAATTCTCAATCCATCCTAGTCAATATATTATGCAAGCAACTAAACTGAAATAGGATTATTTCTTCCTTTGTATTGTAGACAGGTCATTTACACTAATAATGTTAACATGTTCTAGCCACTTACTACAACACACACTTTTTTTTTTTGGTGAACATCGGTAGCTAAATAGATTAGTAAGTCATGGCAAAAAGCCTATTACAATCATCCGAAACAATATCTTGGCAATAATTAGGGGGATGGGGAAAATGCCTAATTACATTCAAGGTATTACACCCATTTCGACATTCATGGGCCATCTTGTCCGCCACTTGATTATCTTTCCTCCTAACGGATACAAGGCTCATCTCCCGAAAGTAGTGCCGCAACTCCCCCGCAATCCATAATAATCTCACTATATAAGTCATCTTGTATATCATCATAGCCATTAAGTAGGTTCACCACTTGCTGACAGTCCGAATGGAGTGCAACATGGGACATGTTCGCCTCACTCGCGACCTATAGCCCTTGGCGAATGGCCATCAGCTCTGCATATAAAATGTTAGTAGCATAGGATAAACAATGAAAACCAAAGCGCCAATTCCCTTGATTATCACGAGCGACCCCTGCAATGCTTGTTTTAATTATAATGTCCACAAAGGAAGCATCAACGTGAATGTATACCCATGGTAAAGGAAGAATTTCCCTAAAGTGAGGCTCGACATGAGGGGCAGAGGTAATGGATGGTGAGGCGTTCAAGTATTCCAAAGCACGATTGTGAGCACGATTCTGAGTAACACTTGGAGGGGGTATGGGTTGTTATTGAACACAAAAAGATTTCTATTTTTCCAGATTTCGAAACACACAAAGGGGAAAAGGGTGGACCAATCCAAGTTCCGGAAGCTAAATTGTAGGGCAAGGTTCTCAATAACCCATGAGCCCACCATTTGGGAATTCCAAAAGGAGGGGGGAGGGGCTATAATGTTCCAGACTTCGGAGGCCTTTGGGCAATCTCTAACCACATGAAAAGAGTCCTCCTCCATGTTTGAGCATGATAAACACTCGGATGTGGAATAATATTGCGACGATGGAGGAAGCTTCGTTGTGGGATCCGATCCCACCATAATGTCCAAATAAAGAACTTCACCTTGGGTGATACATTAGCTTTCCAAATCCGGTCACTCCCAATCGCGACAGCCCTAGATTCAACAATTTTTGAATAAGCTAAGGCAAGACTAAACTTTCCCTTTTGGACTAGCAAGGAGACACATCTATCATTTCGAGGAGGGTAGGGTATGTCGATGGACCTAATCCGGTCTTGAATAAAGTATGGTAGAGGAAATGAGAGGCTTTGAAGGTCCCAAGAATTGTGTTTAATAAACGTTCTAGCTTTGATGTTCATTTCATGGAGCATGATGGGGCCATAAATGAAGGAGCGTATAGAACCTATGCCAAGCCAATTATCTTCCCAAAAATCAATGGTGTTCCCATCCCCAAGTTTCCATAACATATTTTGATTGACCAAGGACATTCATTTTTCGATATTTTTCCAAATCTGGGAGCCCTTTTGATACACAATTTGGTACCTATCCCTAAAATATTTAGAAGTTATACACTCTTTGGCTAGAGAGGGAGGACCCTGACACATTCTCCAACCTAACTTTGCCAGGGTGGCTAGATTTAGGTCGACATGACTTCTAATGCCCAAACCTCCCATTTTCTTGGGCAGGAAAGTGTGATGTTGGCCAACTAAATGGATTTTCTTTCTACCCTCAACCTCACCCCATAAAAAGTTATTGCAAATTGAATCTAGCTCATTAAGGGTTGCTTTAGGGAGACGAGTGGCTTGCATATAGTAAGAAGCAACAATGCTCATGGACGACTTGATGAGAATAAGCTTACCAGCTCGAGAAAGAAATTTTGTTTTCCACATGGCTAACTTACGTCTAACTTTATCCACCACAAATTGAACTTCTCTCTTAGTAGGTCGTTTGTGAGATAAGGGGAGACCTAGATAGATACCTAGGTTCTCGCTTTCTTTAATGTTCAGAGTTTCTTGGAACAGGGCTTTATGTTCCAAAGGAGTGTTAGGAGAAAAGGACAAACGACTCTTGCCCTCATTAATTTTTTGACCTGACAAGGAGCAAAAATTTCTCATAATCTCACGAGGAGCAAAGGTTGTGGACTCATCTACTCTTCCAAAAATGAGTAAATCATCAGCAAAGAGGAGGTGTGAAATAGGCACCTTGTCTCTTCCAACCCAAAAAGGAGTCCACGCTTTATCAAGACATGTTCGGTTAATGAGACCTGAGAGATATTCAAGACAAATATTGAATTTCACTTTCTCTCACTCTTTCTCCTTCACAGGGAAGAGAATTTGAGATTGAAGCCCTTTGCATCGCTTATGGTGGGTTTCATATGGTTATGGTTAGGCGGCGGCGGCGGTGGGTTGGCCTTCTCATTGCTTGTTGGTGGTCTGTTTTCGGTGCTCTATTTTCTCTCTCATCCTCCGCCTCTCTTTCTCTCCTCCCCTCTGTTAGTTCATCAGAGTCACCACTCACCATAACAACCACCTATGTCTCTCTCCCGTAATACTAATGACTTAAATGGCTGCCGCAATTACCACCACAACCTCCGCCGCTGTTGGCGACAAGGAGAAGTTTTGAGGCAGACTCGACCTCTTATGCACCTTCAATTTATATTGGTGATGATGTTCACTTACAAAGAATTATTGCAAGAAAAATATGGATTTTCCTCAACATTCATTGAACTGTGCTAGATTTGGAAGGAGGCAAAGCAAGAAAGAAGATGAAATCAGGAATTTTTTGTACTTTTTTTTCAACAAAAAAAAATGAGCAACGCTACTTTTTCCTCTCAAATGTTATAAATTGTAACGTTTGCCAAAAGCTATCTAAACACTACTTGAAACTCTAACCACTAGTCCAACCTCTATCATGCCAAACACTTAATTAGTGTTTTGACTTGGTCAAAACACTAAAAGCTAGTTCAAAAGCTGTCGCCGAACCCTATGGTGAAGAGTAGTGGTTGGAGTAACTTAGTGGTTGAACTATTATTTTGGAAAAGCTAAAAAAAATTAGCTTTTGGGATAGAGGTACCTTTTAGAGTAACTTCTGAAGAAATAATATAGTTCATTTTTGTTATTTTTCTAAACCAATAGCTCATTTCACTGGAACATAATTGTTTTAGAAGAAATTGGTATTATATATAGCGATTCATCAATAAACCGACACGGATCTATTGTGGAGTCATTTTTTGTTGAACACCTAAGCGGGAAATTCTTTTTTTTAGACACCATTTTAAGAGATAATTCTTACCAACCAAAATCCAAACCTATGCGAACACCAAATGTGGAATTATCTTTTGTTGAAATCCAGAACGATATTTTCTTTATTTTTAGACACCACTTCAGAAAATTACTCAACTTTGTTTGATAACTTTACTGTTTTTGCAACAAACTTTTAGTATTTTTTCCTCCTCTCTAAATCCTCGATTTTCTCTACAAACACAAATCCTCATCAACAATTGTCTCTTGCTCTTGTTCTACTTCGACTTCATTCAAAGTTCCATCTCTTCTCTTTTTGCCTCACATACGGAGTTCACTCATCCCCCTATCCCAAACTCAAAAACATAATAGTATATATCAACTAATCGGAACAAATACTGATATGGTAAAAGAACAATGAAACTTGTGGAATTGGGTGACACTAGGGATGTCAGTGGGTAACGGACCCTACCCGGATTTGTGGATCCATATTCATTTTTAGCGGATCTGGATCCTCAAATTTTGGACTCTACGGAACCGGGTAGGATATATATCCTAGTTTTTTAAAACAGATATAGACCGGGTCCTAAATTATACGGATCCGAATCTGTTTACCCTTTTTAAAAGTTATTTTAAAATATATAATTAAAAGGGTAAAACTTAATGTTACTTATGCTTGGATTTGTTATATTAAGGTTGAATGATTGTTTACTTCAACATCGACAAATGAAGATGCTAAATGGTATTGTTTTGTTCTTCAAAATCTTTAAATATATATTGTGAAAATTAGGGTCGTTTGAAGAAAATATGTTAGGATCCGTTTGGACCCGGATGCGTAGGATCCATTGGATCTGGATCTGGATCCTCAATTTTATTACTCTGCGGATCCGGGTTGAATATGGATCCATGCCTGAAAAACGGATCTGGATCTGGATCCTAGAGGATCTGTTGTATAATTGGAGTCACACTCGAACTATACAAGGATAGAAAATAACCATGAGAGATTGAATCCACAAAAACACTCGGTTATGGCAGCCTTTTAGGTCACTAGGATAAGTCACACCACCAAGTAATCTAAGAGGATCCTAAGAACACAAATTAGTTTGCCAAAACTAATTAAGGATAGGCACTAACACTTGATTCTAATCCAAGAAATCAAAGTAGAAAGCAAGAGATAAACACACGGTTTTTTTTAAGTCATAAAAGTCATGTCATTTTATTTCACTTCATCCGGTTTATATAGGACTTGTTACAACTTAATTTTCTGATATTTAGACAACTAAAATAATTAACAAAAATAAGAAATTAAACTACCACTAATACATGTTCGAACATGGTTTAAAACATACTAGAAGTGGGCAACTAACTAAACAACTAACTAAGCCACAAACGGCTAGTGTGCAACGTGCTCAAGGAGTAACTTCTTCTCCTATAATTGTGGCGCCTTTCTCCCTCCTTGTGCGTGCCTTGTTACTGTGATTCAAACACTCCAAGCATCACTAGGATCCCACTCTTGCACGCCTAAATAATAGGGAGAGTTGTTGCTCTTGTTGGACGTGTGAATGAGGCTCACTAAACTCCTATTCTTCAGGTATTTGCACGCTACTCATCCATGTTGCTGCTTCCTTGTTTCATTTAACTTGTTCCTTTACATCGTATGCTAAGGAAATGACGAGCTTACAAGGATTACAGGGACCTATAAGACTCCATTAAAACTATGAAATAAATACAACTCAAAACAAACTAATATGATAAACATATCGTAGATGCAAACAATGAAGGAAAACAAACAACTCCTATGGATTTAAGGACTCTAACTTATTCGAATGAAAAAGAAAGAAATAAAATACTAAGCTAAGAACTCGAGTACATTAATGGATGAATTAAACACCTCCATGAAATAAGCACTTAACTCATCAACATTAATAAGAAAGATACAATCACCCACCATATGGATGAGCTTAGTATCCTTGGACAGCAACAATGGTGAAGCATCATCATCGACATCTCTAACAGGATCCGTCCAGGATCCTACCCATTAACATCTCTACAGATGGCCAACACAAATGAGTGGGACTCAAATTAATACCTTTATAAATCGATTACAACTTTGTACACTTTTCAACTGATGATATTACATGCAATTTATGAGGTCACATTATATGAGATACTCCTAGTTACTGAGTATTCCTTACTCCCTATAATCTGTATTGCACAAATCTGATACTATATTATTTTGATAAGTGCAAGTGTGCAACAAAAAGTTGAGTAGCTCCCTACTTCCCTATAACACACGGCATCTCGTTGAGTTGGGCCACAAATTACTTTTTCAAAATTGACAGAGGTCAGAGGGCAGAGAAGGGAAGCAGGTAGAGGGCCAGGGACTTCGACAAGCACTCTGTTAATTACTCGACAAACATCTATAATGTATAAACTGGACAACTTTTGACTATGGTGAAAAGTTGCATTTGTAAGAAAATAAAATTTTGTGTATCCTTATGATTTGCACTGTAATTTCCAAATTTTGATAAGAAGAATTGACTTTCTTTTTTAATTTCTCCTTGTATAATTGTTGTTATCACTTTGATAAAGGATGTAAAGAACTAAACGTGAAAGAACCATCTATATTTTCAATATATCAACAATTAAAATATCCTTATCAGATACTTTCTCCAAATCAAAATATGGTTTATGAAATTATATATACAATCATACATATACAGTGAGTGTGAAAAAATTAACCTACCATTAATCTAAGTTTTTAGACAGTGATACTTATTCTTACTTTTTTTTTTTTTTTTTTTTTTTTTTTTTTTTTTTTTTTTTTTCTTTTTATTTTTTATTTTTTAATAATTATATAAAAAAAAAAAAAAGTATACATTATGTCTCTAATAAGCGTTCTAATGTACTCCATTCTTTGTGATGGCTTTTCTCCCATTTCCGTGGTTAATTTACTACCCCTTCTTGGGGTCTTGTCCCCTCATATTTATCATGGTGGGTTTGTTTGTTTGGTGTTTTTGTGTGGTTATTGTGTATTGATCTAGGGATACAGATATGGAAACTTTATCTTGCAGATTTGTGGAACTTAGTGGAGCGTTAGTCTAGGATTGTCGATCTCGAGAACCAGTTATGTATTATCAACCTAAAGACTTTAAACCAATGGAACTCTCATAAGGAAGATGAAATACATCAAACTGAAGATTGGAGCTGATCGGAAGCGTAGCTAATATGTCTAGGTTTTTAATATTTGTATTGTCTTTCTAGTGACTCCATGGGATGATTGTAAATGTCAAAAGTTTTATTATCAATGAAATCACTCCTCCCCTATTTCTCTTTAAAAGAAGGAAGAAAGTTAGGACACTCTTTTTCTCATGTTTAGAAACGTTTTGTCTATTTAACCAGAGTAAAGGTTGGTTCTCTTCATCATATTTTTTCTCAACTTATTTTATTTTTTCTGAACTTATTTTATTTCTTCTTAACTTATTTTATTTCTTCTAAACTTTTTTTCTTGAACTTTTCTTATTCTTTTTATGAAAATAAGCAAAAATGAGATGAAGACACCCTACTTAATAAAATCTCCATAGAAAACAAATTCACTAGTGAAGCGAAGGTCAAATGTAAACGCTTTACCCATATGAAAACTTTTCTTTTAAGAAAAAGGGCAAATAAAAAGGACATTTGAGCTGAGCACATGATTGATTGATCAAGTCGTTGAGGTATTCATAAAAATAATTTTCACTTTCTTGTACAAATAGTGGTAGTAAAAACAAACACTAAACACAGTCCATATATAAAAAACAAAACACGGAAAAGGAGGAAAAATAGAAATTGCTAAAATACATGAAAACAACAATATTGACAAAATTGGTATAAAAGGTTGGCTAACTAACAAATAACTCTCGCTATCTTCTGTACCTTTCTAATTATTTCTAAGCCACTAACAAAGATCAACAGCATACAGTGAAATCCCTGAAATTTATAATGAAAACAAGAAATCCACACGCTTACAGTCAGAATTATGCACACGTGGCACATTACTTGCTTCTTTTTTTTAAGGTCGGCACTCTTCTTGTTCTTCTTCTATTATGTCTTTTGAGTCTTTCCCTCCTCCAATCCAGTTTAAGTGAAATAATTAAGATTATACTACCTTTGTTTTTTATTAGTGTATCCATTTCGTTAGGACACATTTATTGATACACTAATTTAAACCTTAATATCTTTAATTATCAATAAGCAAAAATTACAAAAAAGTTGATATTTGTATCATACATATGAGGATGAATCTAACAAAATTTCACATAACTATAAATCACGAGAAATAATCAAAGTCATGTATGTAAATATTGTCAAAAGTCAAAATAAGTAAACTAATAAAACCGAGGGGAGTTTATATTAACGGCCTGTTTGGTTAGTGGTTAAATAGTGGTAATTGTAATAATAATTAGTGTAAATTTGTAAAGAAGTTCTCATGTTAATGACCATGGGAATGAAACTTTATCACAAAATATGGGTTTCCCTTTCTAAATTTTCATTACCACCCAATACCACATTCCCAAGTGGTAATGGATAGTAATGAGATTTTAGGAAGAAAATGGATATTTTGGGATGAAGTAGCATTACCAATTTACCATAGGTAATGACATTGAATTTATAGTATAAATTTACACTATAATACATTATCATATTCATTCCCATCATTTATAGAACTTCTATAACCAAAGCGGATCTCGGAAGGATAGTAAGTAAGTAGTAACGAACTTTTAACGCCTTGATTAAAAAAGAAAAAAGAAGAAGTAACGAGTACGCTAACGCGGCTAGTCTACGGCTACAACTACCGTAACTGACTGAATCTGAAATCTCATTTCTTGTAGTTCCTGATATCACTTCCTAAACCTATCAGTCAAGAGTCAAGACTTTCAACTAGAGGAAATTATTTGAGAGTTGTACTAGTATGAGCTAACTTTGACTTTTCTTCTTATTCCCCTCTCTCATAATCTAGTTACCAAATTTTCACATTAACATTAACATTTGTTTTTCCCTTTAACATCAACTTTTCTCTAATTGAATAAGTCAACTACTATGCTATGTACTAAGTACTTAAAAAGTCTTGCTTTTCATATAGTTGTTTCGTTTTAAAGTAGGATGAAACATTTTAACTTTTACACTATTCACGTCTTTAGTTGATCGTATTTTGTGAATTATACATAAGGAAAAATATAGTTATGTGGAACATTATTAGATTCATCCCGCATCTAGAATCAAAATATCAAGTTTTTTTTCAATTTTTACTTATAGAGTAAAAGAGATATCAATAAATAAAGTTACTTATCAATAAGCATGCTCGGAAAAATGATTCAAGTAATATGTAACAAGTGAAATATTTACAAATCTACAAGTAACTATGTCACTGTTGAATCTGTCTAGTTTCGTCTCAACAAACTTTGACCTTATCATTAAAAATTAAAATATTAATAACATATTATGTGGATCTGGTTAAATGCGTCTTAACAAAACTAAGTCAACAAAACATAGCTTTACCCCGATAAACAAGTTGTTCATTCTTAGACTTTAGTGTTTTTTTTCACTCTCACAATTTTCACCCCCACGATACACACATGCGCATATCAGGAGTAGAAAGTAAGGTGTAAAACTGCTTGTTCCTTAAATTTTTCAGTAAGGTTAACTCTTTTTTAAAGTAAATGTTTCATAATAACATCACCACTTACATTATGCCATCTTTACCTTATTCAGGTTATGTTTTCTTTCTTATATTATATATCCTCTTTTTATCTATCTTTTCCCTATTTTTTTTCCAAAGTTGGCGGTTCTTTTGGGCGAGAGAAATTAAAAAAGTTAGAACGAATAGAGGAACTAATTACAATGAACTAAACGGACGAATCGAAATTAACCGAAAAATAAGCGGGCCGAAAATAAGTCCAAAAGCACAGGCCTAACCTTGTGTGAAACCGTACATTTTGTTATGAGCTTATTTTTCAAAATGATAATGGGTCAGACATTCCTAGATCACCTCTGATCCCATCTATTATAGAACTCAAAATTCAAGCGGAATTCAAATTTAGATTGAGAATTTTATTTTGGAAATTTATATCGTAAAACTAGTATTTTAGGTAATTTCTCAAAAACTCCTACATTTGTACCTTTGAGCTAACATCCCAACTTGTAAGACGTCACTAAATCTGATGATTTTGAGGAAACGTAATTAAGGTAAAGCATGCTATTAAAACATCCTCATACGGTCATACCCCAAAATTCCATTAGAAGTTTTCATCTATATAGGCTATGTTTGGTAAAGAGAGCTTTGGGACAAATTTAAAGGTTTGAGGCTTAATATTAAAGAATTTGGCTAAGTCAATTCCTCTAATTTGAGTGTTTGGTAAAGAATAGCTTGATATAACGATGCCCCAAAAGCTTTGAAAAAGCTAGGGGTGGGAGAAGCTTTTTAATGTTAGAGGTTTGGGAATAAGTGGGCTTAAACTACATTTATGTGCTTCAAAGTTCTTTAAAATTACTACATTTACCAAGGTATCCCTAAATCTAACATATTTCACACCTCCTTTATTCTTTCTCTATGTTTAAACTGACTATTGCTTCTCCATTATATTTATGCTCTTAATTATCACTTCATATCAAGTGCAATTCGCACAATAATTTATATATAGCTACAACTAATAAATAGCTTAATTTAAAATATAGTTACAACTAATAAATATCTATATATATGCACAATAATTTATATCTAATATTTTGCAAATTATCAACACATATATGAATATTAAAAAGTTTAACATAATGACTAGTGTTGAATTTACAGATGTGATTTAGATTATTATTTATTGGTATGTCTTATTGTCAATATATTTTACCAAACAAATCCATTTTTATAAACAATAAAAAGTAGAATAATTAAATTATGCCCATTACATTCCTTATTGGTCATTTTTACACAATCAAAAGAAGAATCATCTATTAGCTTACTTACCAAAACAACTTTATACAAACAACTAATACTGATCACTTGAAGCAAATAAGCTATCGGCTAATTAATTGTCAAATAGGGCCATAGTATTTTACGATATGGTATAAAAAAAAAAGAACAAGATCGAAAAGAAGAAAAAAATATGATAAGTAGAAGGAAGTTTTAAAAAGTATTGTGGGTGCAATAATTGAATACAATTCCGTGTAACACCCAAGTTCATATAGGTTGCGAGTTGTCATCAAATGCACATCTAAGACCCACATTTGGCTCCATAAAATAACATAAGTCTTTTTGGTGCATTTTATCCTCAATCATGCAACACTACTCGCAGCTGAGCACATTGTAGAATTAAGAAGCACCTTATTATCGGCATCGGTAGTATATCAAATATTATAAAGCAATTGCGGGGTATTACATTCTTTACTTTTATAATGTAGTCCTAAATTCATTAATTTTCATGATCTGTTTTACAAGTTGAGGGTTACCAGATGAATATATGCAAATTAAGGAGGAGGTCATTTGAGAAAATACATACAACACAGTGTTATATGGTATAAATTCAATTATATTAGGAAAAATTGACCCCATAAATTCCAAATTTGAAATGTCTTGTTATATAAATTCAAAGTAATCTAATTTTTATAATCTCAAACCTGTGGGTACCATTCTTATACTAGTCTTAAGTGATTTTTAACCTATATCACATTATATATTAAGCTTGTTTTATAGGTCAAATTAAATTGGATTACACCTTGAAAGAAAGCAATTTAACTTTGTTGTATCCATATCTTTAAAAAGAAAACTAGTCAACACAACATTTTAATGACTCCTCTAATAAGTAATGTTTTTTTTATATACATTAGAATTAGAATGTTAGATCTAGTGATGATCTTTTTGACAATATCTTTATTAATATCATAATTCACTTACATTGAATTCACTTTAACAATCATCATCAACATCAACCTAACAACCAAAATAAAATAAAAGTAGCAAAATCAACATAATTAATCAAAGCAAACAAAAGAAAAAAGCTCCATTAATAATTGAATTAATATTATTATTCATTAATCAAAGAAAAGAAGCGGTTGTTCTTGTTCTTGTTTTTAGTAGATTTGTTACAAGCCTCTTCTTTTATATTTCTTCATCTTCCCTCTTTCTTCCGCCCGACCCACCCATTAATATCTTTTCCCTTCCAATTCACGTTTTGCTGCTTTTTTTTTCTTTCTCTCTCCTCTCTCTCTCTCTCTCTTGCATTGAATTCATTGATTTCATTATATTTGCAAATACCCAGATTATTTTTTCCTCCATTTTTTCCTCTCCTTTTTTCTCTCTCTCCTTCAACCATAAAAAAATCACATCTTTTTAGAGAGAGAAATTAAGGTGGGAAAAGATTTAATAAGATTTAACCCACAAAAAAAAAAAAAAAAAATGGGAGCTTGTGTTTCAACACCAAAAGTTTGTGTTGGGAAACGATCAAAGAGGTCAAAGAAGAAGGCACATCATAGTAGTAGCGCTACTACTAGTAGCAATCGAAAGAGAAGAAAAGCAATTAAGAAACGCGTTTCTTCTAGATTATCTGATCGTTCTTTAGGAAATATAAAGCTTGATAATAATAACAATATTAATCAGAATTCTAAGTCTGTTTCTTTCCCAGATCGATCTTTTACCAATCCCACCTACCAAGGTTCGTTTTTTGTTTCTTCTCTTATAAAATTTGAGTTGGATTTATGTTTAATTTGATGTATGAAGTTGTATTTTTGTGTGATTTGGTTTTGTTTATTGTGGGTTGAGCTAATTTTATTACTAGCATTGAGGAAAAATGAAAAAAAGGTGATGTCTTTTGTTTTTTAATTGTTGATGTGAGAGAATGTGCATTGATTTTTGGTGGGTTTTTTCTGGGTGGCAGTGGTGTTTGTTCACTTTTTTGCTGAAGAGTTAAATTTCTCTCTCTTACTTTGTTTTTATTTTTTGGTAGTTTGTGGTTGTGTAAAAAAGGGAATAGTTAGATGGGTAGTATTTGATTAATGTGATTATCTTTTTATTTTTTTTATGATTATCCAAATTTGTAGAAGTACTTGATTATGCTGTTTCTTATGCTTTTCTCTATCTGTAAGCTAGTACCAAAAGTGGGTTGGTGACAGTGATTTTCTGCTTGAATCAACTAAAGTTAATAGCTAGATTCATAATTAGGAGCTAAATTTAGAATTAAAAGTAATTGCTACTATTGGGTGCTTATAATGTGGCATTTGAGTACCTGAAGTTTAAGGATCAAAATCTTAGTTGAGAAAATTGAGGATTATAAAGCCTACTGAGGGACTTACTAGCAGATTACTTGCAATATCTTTAGTCTTAAATATACATGCACTAGGATGTACCAGCTACTACCAACAATGAGGACTTAGTACCTCTGGCTAATTGTAATAGTTTGAACTAATATGCTATGAATTCCTCTATTTCAAAAATAAAAATAAAATACATGCACTCTCATCAAGCATCGATGTTTGACTTGATAGAATTGGCTATGGGATGAATGATGATTGAATGCGATTTAGCACAACGATTCCTCTCAAACTTCGCCAACTTATGGTTAATTGCAGCTGGTGGTGTGACTCGTATGAGATTTTGGGGTTATTTGGAATGTTGGTTCTTGTGAGGGACTATAGAATCGATCCAATAATTGGACTGGCAAACTGATATTTGGTTATATGTAGAGCTTGTGTAACACAATGTTGTCCTGTACTAAGTGTTAAAACAGACCATCTGATGTGGAAAGGATTATGCAAAGGAGGGGAAATTAGTGTTTATGTTCACTTGGTGAAATTTACCCTTAAAATTCTAAGCAACAGCTAAGTCTTTGTGCAGTTGAGGCTTTGAGCCATAACTTATGTTGGTTCCATTATCACCCGAGAAGCTATCAAGATTATGCTGTGTTACTAGTGAGAATCAGCAACTGATTTTTCCACATGAGTAGATGATTGGGACAGCAATAAGCTAAATTCGTCCCAAACATTATGAACAATGATAAATAATGCATTTTGTTCCCGTGTATTCTGGTGTGTGTTTCTTGCTGGCCATAGTTGTGGCATTTTGAACTGATAACCTATCTATTAAGTAGCAACTGAATAGACCCAGATGTATCTTGCGCATGGTACAACCATGACTACTTTATACTCATTTGAAATTATCTCAATCTGCTTACAAGATATAGTCTTGTGTGTGTAGGGTACACCTGAATTTATGATAGAAATTGAGCTTATATGGGAAGCTCGTAGTCTTAAGTTGCATCAGTATACTAGGGAACTGTATTTTGATTCAACATAGGTCTTTGCAGATCATTGTGTGGATCTTCTCTCGCATTAAGTGTGCTTATCATTGTCTTAACAGGTAGTGGCGAGGAGGCATGGTATGATTCGGTGATGATATTTGAGTCTGACGGTGAAGAAGATTTCCAAAGTGTTCCAGACGGTATGTTTTTCCTTTTCTTATTCTTAGATGATTACAGCTAGAGGTTCTCCCTATATATCTTAGTAGAAGATATTGATCGATGCAGATATAGTATCTCGAAATTCGCATGAAGTACATTCTGCTCGGAATTCTTTGAGCGATCTTGGTAGAAATTCAATGGAAGCAAAGCACCCAGTGTACCTTGATGAAATATCCTCTTCCGTGGATGAAAGCACTGGCAAGGAGGATAAAATGTTGGATAATTGTGGAATAATTCCCAATAATTGTTTGCCTTGTCTCAATACTTCTACAGCCCCTTCAATTGAGAAGAGAAACTCGCTTAGCTCTAGTCCTCAAAGTTCGAGGAAGAAGGCAGCCCTAAGACTCTCTTTCAAATGGAAGGATGCTCCGCCCAATTCAAGATGTATGCACTTTTACTTTCTGTCTATTGAATGTTGTATGTTAAATAGTATATCTTTATGAGACTTTACTAATATCTGAAATTTACTTAATTCTTGACAGTTTCCTCAAAGGCGCTCCTGAAAAAACCAATAGCAGGGTCTCAAGTACCTTTTTCTCCATTAGACAAGAAAATCATGGATAGTTGGTCACCTGTTGAACCTAATTCCTTTAGAGTTCGTGCCCAAAATTTTTTTAGGTAAGACTAACCTTGCTAGTCCAATTTTTTTTGGTACTCATGAATCACATGCATTATCTAGAATATTGATTGGGAACTTTAGATCTGTGCCTGCTTATTTGACTATGAAGCCGTGCCTTTGTGTGCCAGGGATAAGAAGAAGGATTTTGCGCCAAATTATGCTGCATATTATCCTCTTGGTGTTGATGTATTCTTGTCCCCAAGAAAAGTTGAGCACGTGGCTCGCTTTGTGCAACTTCCTTCAGTAAATTCTTCAGCAGGTTTCCCACCCCTTCTCATAGTAAATGCTCAGGTAATGAAACCCTTCTTTTGTGAAATGCCAGTCTTTTAAATGAAATGCATTGTCTTGTTCAGATTAACATTATCTAGCCCTTGTTTGTCTGCTTGGGACAATCGTAGTAGACGGAGGAGCTGGAAGCTCTGTCATTAGGTGATTTAAGATTGGATTGTACTTCTATTCTTTATCAAAGAGTTCCATCTGTAAGGCAAATGTCCAACTCTTTTTGGAGACTTAGTTTTCACGGAGCACCTGCAGAGAACTATAAGGCCATATGCTAAATGATTTATATTTAGTATAGTATTAAGATGTGGAAACATCATTCCTGCTATCCTGAACTTTTTTACACTTGCATGAGATCTTGAGTTCTTATGTTTATTGAGGATCATAAATGTAATGTTGGCGGTTTACTTATTCTTTGAGAGCTGGAAGAAGTGTGACTTAGGCAGTTAGGCTCCATTTGGTAGGACAAAATATTTTCAGAGGAAGATTAATTTTCATGAAAAAACATTTTCCAGGGGAAATACAATTGTAGATTAGGTTTCCTTTATTTGGTTCCTTGCATTTTAAGTTATAGAGAACATGAAGAATGGAAATGAAATGGAGAGGATTGATGAGAATTGAGAGGAAGGAAAAGGAAAGTGAAGAACATGGAGGCATATGTGGCAATCTTTCCACTTAGAAGGAAACACCCTTGGGTGTACTACTTTCCAGTTTCCACCATCTGAGGAACGATTATCCACCCTTTACGAACCAAACAAAGACAACGGGAAAACCACTTTTCTGGGAAATGTTTTCCGCCCAACCAAACACTCTCTTAGGCTTATGGGTATTAAGGACAATAACAGTTTGATATGCAGAAAACCTCACTCTGTTGCCATTTCTTTGTACTCTTAGAGATGCTATGATCTAAATGTATATCTATTAAGCATGTCAATTTGCATTGCGTTTTGTTGAATCTTAATGAACTGAAGTCCTGCAGTTAGGCATCAATCTATGGTTGCTTATGTTTGGCACATCCTCTCTACTCAACTTGTTTAGAGTTTCACTTTTGATATTCTCAGCTTTTCTTTTCCTGGTGTGCAGGTGCCATTATATCCTCCTGCATTTTTCCAGAATGAAGCTGATGGTGAAGGCATTAATATAGTGATGTATTTCAAGATTAATGAATCTTTTTTAAAAGAAGTTCCGTCAAGCTTTCAAGAAGCTATCAGGGTAATTAGTTCCGACTTCCATATTTATAGATCTATTTATTTATTTATTGTAAAATATAATTCTGAATGTAATACAGAGGCTTCTTCTTTATGCAGAAAATGATGCATGATGAGGTTGAAAAGGTAAAAAGTTTTCCTATGGACACGATTGCACCTTTCCGTGAACGGTTGAAAATTCTGGGTCGCCTTGCCAATTTGGACGACCTTAATATAAGTGCAGCGGAGAAGAAGCTTATCAATGCCTATAATGAAAAGCCTGTCCTTTCTCGCCCTCAACACGAGTTCTTTTCGGTAATTCATCTTCCCTAATATGTATCTCATGTTAGTTATTCAGTCTTCTTAATTCACCAAATTATTACTCCAGTGCTCCATGAATCTTATCACCTATTGCTAATATTCTGCAGGGAGAAAATTACTTTGAAATCGATTTGGATATGCACAGATTTAGTTATATTTCAAGGAAAGGCTTTGAAGCATTCATAGACAGATTAAAGATGTGTGTTCTGGATTTCGGACTCACTATACAGGCAAGTTTCCACTTCTTTTACCCTAAAAATGTAGAATACCGCCTTCTTTTACAAACATATTGTTTTGTTGTACTAGGTTATACTACCCAAACATCTCTCCTTTTTTCTTTTTCTTTTTTAAAGCAATACGATACTTATAAAAGAGAATCAGACTATTAGAAAACCATTTCTTTGAGAGTTTAAAAAGCCATTATGAAGTATGAAAGAATTTGTGGGTAGGGTTTCATTCTAATTGGGCAATTGTGATTTTAAGATAAAAGGGGTTCAAATGAAGCTATTTTTATTAAGTAAAAAAATTTCAATTTCCAATTTCAATACTATCAGTAATTAACTTGACACAATTATACATGCATATGGGTGTATCTATCAAATGCTTTCAACATAAGACTTGGGAAGGAACTTTAATAGATTTTGGAAGGAAATAATAGTAGTTTTTTCTGTTTTAGTAAACATGTACTAGATATTTCCAGTTTTTTCTCTCCCCCTTCCCCTTCATAGACATATAATTTGTAATGTTTTTTTTACTGATGTAACCTATTTTGCGTTGTATAACAGGGAAATAAAGCTGAGGAGTTACCGGAGCAAATATTATGTTGTGTACGGTTGAACGGACTCGACTACATGAATTACCAGCAAATAGGGATGGGTCAAGATCCTTTGTAGAATTGATTTATGCTGGAATAGTGTAAGAATAATCTATGTGAAAATAAAATTATATTAGAAAAAAAATCTAATTTTGCAGAAGCATATGTTATACTATCTCTGTGTGTATAGTTCTGAAAAATTATCAGAGTTCCCATAATGAAGGAGCTGATGTTCTTTTTACTCTGATGCACATGCATTGCGCATGTATGACAGAGTCATTCCCATGCATATGATATAAAACTATAGGTTATTTTAGAATTTAGACATAGTGAAATATTGCCCTACCTGTAATTACATTTCTGTCTTGACATAATGATGAATGTATGGCCCTTTGTTCTGAAGAAAAATGAGCATCAACATAAATGGGTACTTTATTACTTATGGAGGTACATGAATCATTTGGAAAGATTGGGACATCACCTACCCATAATTATAGTTTTTCCCTGATATAAATGATGGATGTATGGCCCATGTTCCAGAATTGAGTACTCCATTTCGTTTTAAATCATTAAAACATTAATATCAGCAAGAATAATAATAGTATGTATGTCCAAAGAAAAATGTCTATGAACTTATCCAAAAATTTCTATCATATCAGGAACCAAAATTTCTCTAATGCAAAATCTTACAAGGAGGAAGAGGTTTTCCACATAATCCTCGGTTACCGGAATAAGAGCTTGGTGGAAAACCACTGAGCGGCTTACCATTCGGAATTTGTCCCTTAAGAAGATTATCTGATAAATCTAAATATTTCAGCTTCCTTAGCTTCAAAAATTCACTTGGTATTTTCCCATTTATATAGTTTCTTTGCAACTTCAATATCTCCAATGAAGTTGCATTTCCCAATGATTCTGGCAAGGTTGAGTTTAACTGGTTGCTGCTGAAATCCAAGGTCTTCAGTGATCCCAGCTTCCCTATGGAAGTTGGCAATCCACTTTTAAGAAAATTGTGAGATATATTTAGAAGCTGAATTCCAATTTGAGATCCTATACCGATATTCTCATGCCCGCTTGAGAAACTGTTGTCTGAAAGATCGACATATGTCAGAGACCCGCCTGAAAATCTGGTCTCCAACTGGAAAACCTTTGCCATTGATCCTGTGAGATTGTTCAAGTGAAGATCGATGATACCCAAGTTATGTAGATTTGTGATCGTGTCTGGGATATCTGAAATGAGGGAGTTCCTAGACAAATTCAAAGAATAGAGCTCAGTTAATTTCCCAACCCAAGCTGGTATATTTCCTGTCAGACTGTTTTCTGACAAGTCCAATTCCTGCAATGCGCTTGGTGTTGCTCGCAGGACTTGTGGAAACTCGCCTTGGATTCCGCACCCTGCTAACAGAACCCGGGATAGTGATGGCAACCGAGCAAGCCACTTCGGGAATGATTGAAGGGTTAGACGGTTGAATGAAAGATCGAGGATCTGCAGGTTGTTGAGCGTTGACATCTCTTGAGGAAGAGGTTCTTGTATCATGTTATGTGATAGGGTTAAGAGAATAAGATTAGATAGCTTTCCTATAGATTTTGGTATGCTTCCAGATACGAGATTGCCATCAAGATATAGCTCTGACAAACTTGATAAATCTCCAAAACTAGATGGTATTGAACCCTCAAGTTTGTTATTTACAAGTGATAATCTCTTAAGCGAAGATAAATGCCCCAAATTTGAGGGTATATTCCCTGTTAACTGATTGTTCTGCAGCCTCAGGAAACCAAGGGAGGGCATATCACCAGTATTTACTGGAAATGAGATTTTTCCTTGCAGAAAGTTGGTGTCAAAATAAAGAGTTGAAATGGTAGTTAAGTTAGTTACAGAAGCTGGAATCTCCCCACTCAGGCGATTATTAGAGAGATCCAGATCTTTCAAAAACCTTAAGTCCCCAATATTCTTTGGTATAGAACCATTTAGAGCATTGTCACGAAGGTCAAGTGTCACCAGATTAATTAAATTTGAAATAGTATCAGGGATGAACCCAGAAAATTGGTTAGAATACAGAAGTAATCTTTGCAGATTGTTAAGAAAACCAACACTAGAAGGTATAGGTCCATAAAACCTATTCTCTTGAAGTTGGATTTCTTCTAGTTTTAACAGCTTACCTATACTTACTGGTATCTCACCACTCAGATTATTACCATACAGAAACAGCTTTCTGAGATTTGTGAGGGAAGAACCAATAGATTTCGGGATGTTCCCAGAAAGACTGATAAGCCCTCCAAGATCAAGGACCTCGAGGGAGGTAAGTAGCGTGATTGAGGGAGATAGAACGCCTTCCATCTTCGTTTGAAGGATGAAATCGTCAGTTGAAATGAACCCGGGAAGATTGATTTCTGTCACTCTGAATGTAGTATTGTCACATTGAATCCCTACCCAATTGCAGCACCTTTCACCTACCCATTTTTGTAGTCTCTCTGAAGTGTCAAGGTGTATAGCAGATTTGAACTTAAGTAGGGCAGTTAGGTCATTAGGGTTGCATGGTGAAGAAATATTTCTTGCAAATGCAGGGCAATAGAAAGAGAATGATAAGAGGAAGAATACAAAGTGAAAGGACATGTTTATGGGCTAAAAAAGGGGATGAATGTGATTTAGATTAGTAGGAGCTGTATATAAAGCTTAAACAGATTTGAAACCCTACCAAAAAGGAAGAGTAGAGTATAGTATGATTTTAGGTGACATATATGTTTCTTCTTTAATCTTTACACCTAGTACTGGTCTCAAAAAAGGTAATCTAAGTTGTGATTTTGATGCCTTAACTTTTTCTTAAAAATAATAGTTACAGGAGTCAAACAAAGGAATCCAAGGATTTGTTAGATTTGTGAATATTTGTATGTGTAATCTTTTGTGATATGTAGCCAAGAAAAAAGCTATTATTCCTCATGTTCATGTTATGTGAACACTTGGCTAACTTTTCTTATATTATACTATCTGTTATTTGAATTTTGAGATATTGATGTATCATCATTTGTTTGTTTATGATAGTGATGCACTATTAAGTAACATTAAGATGTTTCAAAACAATTATTGTAATATTTTCTGATATAGTAAAGTTTTGATGGCACACTTTTGGGTACTCATGGAGTCATGGGACATGGGTAGGCTAAAACCCCTTGCAGGCAAAAAATGCTTCCCATTTTGATATGCGTGTCATATAACTCTCTTTGTTTTTTATTATTTATTTTGTTGTTATTTATTTCAACTTTTGCATATTCACATAACTCACTTTAGCTATATTTTTTACAAATATATAAATCCATATGTTATTAAGTAAAATGTTATTAAATGTGGTTTAATATATATTTGTAAAATATCAAATTTTATAATTTCTTACTAATAGCAATAGATCGTAATAAATAGTTATAGATAATTAAAAATATTAATGATACTATTTATGTATTGGCAAAGTGGATTCTTTAAAAATCAAGGGAATATTTTACATGGAATATATCAAAACCTGTTTTGGAGTTATCTAATCATTTAAGTTTACTCATTCCAATGGCTATTATGAATTTATTACCTCCTTTGTCTTTCTCTTTGTAGTGTTCAATAAAGTCCAAAGCATATTTTTATTAAGTGGCAGTTCTAATGTCAGATCTTTGGAATTAATCTCTTTAAGGAACATGCTTTGCATATATATACTATGTATAGATCAAGCCTGGAAATGCAGGCACATGTTAGAAAAAAGCTTCAGCAAACTGTGTATACATATATTTTTGTGGACAATAATACAAATGATATAATTACTTCAACATAATGTAAAATCTGAACCGTCTGATCAGATCCTGTATTAAATGTCTGTGCATGTGATGCATATCTCAAGGCTGGATCTGACGGCTAAAGTGGCTACGTGAGCCCCGGATCAATAACTTCTGCACATTTTTATAACCAACATGTAAGGATTTTTATATTAACAGTAGGTTTAGGCTTTTCAAGAAGGATTAGACTAATCTTCTGTCCCTAAAAATAAAAATAAAAAATTAGACTAATCTTCTGTTCAGAAGAACAAGCTAAGTGCAGTTTCACAAACATTTTTTTACACCAACAATAAATTATTTTGATAAACTACTAAACTAAGCAGTACTGCAGTGATATGCTCCCTCTGTCCCTTAATAGATTGCCCATTTCTCTAATACACGTTTGCCAATGCACGTTTTGTATCGTTAATATCTTTAATTATATATTAGTAAAAATTATAAAAGTTTGATTTTCAACATGTACACCATGAGACAAATCCAACAAGACTCCACATGACTATGTTTTATCTTATATATTGGAAATTATTTTTGAGGACTTTCTTTACCTATAAATAGTGCACAAATTAAAAATGGGCAATCTATTAAGGGACAAAGGGAGTACTAATTAATGACAGTCTCTTCAAGGCATTTGATTCATGCTCAACCTTGTTCTTCTGCTGCTGCCTGCTAGCATGCATGCACTTCATTTGCTTGTTGGTATATGAAAATTTTTGCTCCTACACTATTGGTAAATGGTAATACTTTATTGCATGAAGTTGAACATACACTAGCAACAGGGAGTAAGATATAGAAGTAACAATTATAAATTTATCCGTTTTATCTTTTCCTAATCTATTTCAGAAATTGCGTGTTTGACCAATATGATGCAAGTAAAAGAGAATGCAAGAAGTAGAAAAAGTACTTGTTAGACTGATTTTCAAAGCCGTTGTAAATCTATATCGTCGCTATAATATGACGATGCCAGAGGATTTAGGGATCGGAAACCTAGTGGTGACTTCTACTAGGAGAATTATCTAGAGTTCAATACTTCACTAAAGCAAGTTTTCAGTATTGGATTTGTTGATCTATAAGGGAGCACAATTTCATGAGATTTCATGTACCAAAAGACTTGGGGGAAAGTTTTTAATTTTGTACTTACTGTCATTTCATAATATAACCTTCATGTTTTCACTCCTTCATGTAATAATCCTTACCTAAAGTGAGTTATGATTTGATTTTGGTAGTTTTTCTGTTCGAATTTAAGAGGATTATAGAGTTAAGATTACGGGTTGCTACGTAATAAAATATACGGATTACATCATAAATTAATTATAAGTAACAATTGCATAATAATTTAAGAGGATCAGAGATTTTCTTGACTGGTATGAGTACAAGACAACAAGCCAGAATAATTGAACTTTCTGGGTTTAGACTTGGAACACGCCCTTTCAAGTATTTGGGAGTTCCAATCACTTCAAAAAAATTGAAAAAGGCCGAGTGTGAGTTGCTTGTTGAGAAAATGTGTCACGTAATTAAAACTGGAGCAAGAGGGAATCTCTCCTACAAAGGGAAGACTACAATTAGTGAATGCTGTCCTTATGTCTATCTCGTGTGTATTGGTGCCGATTTTTATCCTCCCTAAATCCATCATGAAGCAAATCAATGCGATTTGTAGGAACTACCTATGGCATGGGACTTGGGACAGTCAAAAAGCAAGGGTATGTGTCTTGGGATGAGGTGTGCCTTCCTAAAGTCAGCAGGAGGTTTGGGCATTAGGAACATTAATATATGGAACCTAGCCGCAAAGGGGGGAGACAGTTTGGGCCATAGCTCACTAGAAAGACAACCTCGTGAGTCAAGTGGGTTCACTCTATATATATTAAAAATCAGATCGGGTAGTTTACAAGCCTTCTCAAGGGGCTAGTTGGGTTTGGAAATGTATTTGTAAAGCAAAAGAAAAAGTGATACATCATGCTCGATGACAAATGACCAAGATTACAAGATTAAAGGGGTTTACACCACCTTATGTCCCGAGGTTCAAGAAGGGCAATGGAGTGATTGTGTGTGGAATAGGTTCTCTATTCCCAAGCCACGTATTCAACTTGTGGTTGATTATGAAGCGTAGACTCGCCTCAAGGCAAAGATTAGCACAATGGGGTGTTGCTAATACTAATACTTGCCGCTTATGTGGATTAGAGGAAGAAACTCACTCTCACCCGTTTTTTGAATGTAGTTTCAAGGACTCAATGCCTCCGAGCAATTCTTCTATGACTGGACATCCACAGGTCTATGCAGAATGTATATAGTTACCTGACATGGATCAGAAGAAATTACAAGAAATCAAAATTTAGAAAGAAAGTAGTGTATGCTGCTGTAGCTGCAGTTTGTTACAATATTTGGAGGTGTAGAAATGACAAGCTATGGAATGATAAACGAACCTCACCTCGACAAAGGTAGTTACTCATCTCAAATACACAAAGAAAAATAGGATTGTACGGATTTATGGAAAGAAAATCAAGGCTAGTGACCTTAACTGGTTCCTAGGTCTATAGTTTGTTGCATAGTTCTTTTGGCTAGTCTGTTAGCCTGTTAGTTTTTAGCTGCTAGCTTAGGATGGTCCTTCCTAGAAGGTTTATCCTTGCTAGTTTTGCTTAGGTTGTAAATTGTTTCTTGTGAGCAATATATTCTTTCTTACGTTTCAAAAAACAATTGCATATTTTCAAAAAGTTATACGATGCTAAATCGGAGGTCGTGTCAAAGGAAATGCTTCAATAGTGCTTTCTCTCAAGCTAAGCTTCAAAAGTATAATAATAATGAAAAATAGTAATGGTATAATATAACGATTATTTAACTACAATAATATAAACTTTGGCTGTTTCACCCGTAATAATACAATTTATATAGTGTGTGTGCTTCTAAATTACTCCGTAGTAAAATTAAAATAAGGTCTTAATTCATGGAATTGAAATTGGATCCAATAAAACGGCTTGAAGAGTCCAAAAATCCATTTTTTTATTAGAAAAGATAATTCGCTCGAAGATCAACCCTTATAATGCTACTAGCTCAGGGAACACGAGCCGAAAGGCCGGAACCTTGTATAAACACCTCGAAGATAATTGGCATGAAGACTTAGGTCCCGTTCTTTTGACTTATTTTCGCCCGCCCGCTTCAATTCACCTAATGTTTTAATGATTATATTGGTTTTCAATATTATTATTAAAATTGTTATTATTAGTAATATTATAATTATAATAACAATAAATTTTTATTTTTTTATTTTCATTATTTTTATTAATTATTTTTATTATTATTAATTATTTTTTTTTAACGGGAAGAAAATATATCATTAATAATAAGCCAAATGGCACATACAATGATAATTAAGATCTAAAAAATACATATTTAGCAAATTGCAACAATTTTCACAATGGAACCAATTAATTTTAAGCATACTGAAGACGAACCCAACTCCACCGCCGCCAAGCTTGACGCGAAGCAAACAGTACTTCGATGTCTTTGCATCTTTCCAAGTAGAGACCTTCACAATCCGATTCCCGTGATATAATTGTTCCCAATGACGAATTGCCGAAAAAACCTAAACCCTTATGGATCCGGACCATCTTCCAAATTATTGACACCATGAAAAATAAGAAAACTCATACAAAGCATGTAAAAACAACCACCAAAAAGGGGACAAAAACTCTCATGCATTTAAAACTTAACGTAAGAAAAGCAATAAAGAAGATAATAACACTAAAATAACACTAAAATCAAAGGAAAAGGGTCGGAAATAGTCTAATTTCCGAAGAAATTAGACTATTTTCGGCCAAGGAGGCCAAGAAAATTTAAAACCCTAGAAAGAGAATTGGAGAGGGATAGAGGAGAGGAAACGGGTAGGGTTTTGGTGCCGAATAGGGTCGGAACTAGCTAGTAATATTATTTATTATTATTATTATTATTACTAATTATTATTATTGTTAATATTATTAGTATTATTATAATAATATTATTCAATAATGATAATTATTATCAAAACTACTAATATTAGTGTTATTATTATTATTATTATTATTATTATTATTATTATTATTATTATTCAGTTTAGTTTCTGTTAGTTCAGTTCAGTTCAATTCAGCCCAATTGAGTCCAAAAAACGGGGCCTTACTGCTACCAGCCTACCACTAATGATTTGAACCCGGCAATACCTTAGAATTCAGATGGTACTCCATTAAACTACCAGTACCACCTTGTTATTTTGCTGCAACCTTACTTCGTAATTGCTTAAAGAAAAAAAAAATGGAGAAAAGAAAGTTGATGAAAATGAAAGGGAGTGAAAATCTAAGAGGTCGTCTTCTTCTGTCAACACTTTCATCAACTCCAATTGTTATCGACGATATTCGATCAACTGATATGAATCCTGGTCTTCGTCCTTACGAAGTCTCTCTTCTTCGTCTCATCCAAAAAGTCTGCGATGATTGCTCTGTTATCATCAATGAAACTGGTTTGTTTCTACTTTCCTTTTATTTTTATTTAATTTATGTATTATGTATGATTGATTGATTGATTGATTGATTGATGCAGGTACCAAGTTGACGTACAAACCAGGGATTGTGATGGGTGGCAAATATCTGGAGCATGATTGTGGGTTGAGTCGTTCAATTGGCTACTTCGTGGAAGTTCTCATTGTTCTCGGTTTGTTTGCCAAGAATCCTCTTCAAATTACTCTTAAAGGTACCTTTTTTGTGATTTTAAAGTTTTTTCCCAACTTGAATTTAGAATTTTATTTTGGTTAACATGAATTACTAGTGTATATGGTGGAAAAGGGGTCGTTTTTGTAAATCATTGATTTCGCGCTCATAGTATTAGTCATACGGCCATACTCCCTCTGTATTTTTTTTATCTTTCTCACATAAAATCTTGACACTATTCATAATTAGAGAAAATCTTCTAAATTTTTGTCAATATATAAAGAAAAATATAGTTATGCGGCCTTTGTTTGATTCGCCTCACCGAAAGACTTTACTAATATTAAATTATTATAATTTTTACAAATATGTAATGAAAGATATTTAAGGTCCAATAAAGGATTGACAATCGCGTTTAGGGAAAGATAAAACAAATAGAGGGAGCACTCATACTATTTTATTGGGGGTTGTCAAATACTACCTCCGTCCACAAAAGTTCGCACCATTTCACTTTTTTTGCTTTATTAAGAGTTTGTTTATAGTTGGTAGGTAATTTTGTTGTTTTGTATGTGGGGGTAGGGGAAAAAGTTGGAGGAGTTATGACCGACCCAATTACTTAAAAAATGGAAATGTAGCAAATTTTTATGGACTGATATAAAAGGAAAATGTTGCAAATATTTGTGGACAAAGGAAGATTAGTCTTTGACTTAAGCCAATTAGTATAATGGAAGTGGGGCTAAATAATATAAACCACAAAGAGAGGTAAATTGTAATGACGGTGATCAATAAAGGAAATGGCTGGCAAGTCTACCACTCCACATTTGTACCATACCATCTTGATTCTTGTGAACTGTCCTTTCTAGTGCTTTCCCATGGACTGGTTCTGAAATTTACAACTCTTTTCATGTCAAGAAGGTTGCTACTTTAAATTTAAGTGACATAAGTTATGTTCCCATCAGGTATAACGAATGATTCAAAAGACCCATCTGTTGATACATTCCGGTCAACTACCTTGAACATTTTTAAACGCTTTGGAGTATCTTCACAAGGTCTGGCCTTGAAAATTGAGAGCCGTGGGTTACCTCCTATGGGTGGTGGACAAGTAGTTTTGTCTATACCAATTTTGCACACTAGTTTAACAGTAAGTCCTACTTACCATTTTTTTTGGTAAGAGGTATTACTTAGCATTTGTTATCTTATCTTATCAAGTAGGTTTATCTAATATTTGTTATCCATGTAATGTATGTTATCTAATGTTTGTTCATCTCATATACGTCATTCAGGCAGTGAGCTGGATTGACGAGGGAATGGTAATGCGTATTAGAGGGGTGTCCTTTTCTACTCGAGTATCGTCTAAGTCAAAAGCACTTATATGTTCTGCTCGTGGTATTTTTCAATAATTTTCTTCCGGATGTCAACATTTTCATTGATCACAAGGCTGGTGCACAAGCTGGAAAGTAAGTTACCGCCTTCTCTGCTTGTAATTTCTCCTTTAATCCTAAAGAACACCTTCTTAAGTGTCTAATGCATAATACTAAAGACATCCTTTAGAGTCATGGATTTGATGTGTAAGTACGTTTTCCTTTCAAACACTACTAGTTTCACTATGCATGATGAGAAAAATAGTGAGACTTTTTTTGTGGAAAAGGATTTCTGAGTTTTCTGTTTAATTAAGTTATTCTTGATGTTTCCCAGAGAGACTTATTTTTTATTGGATATTCAATTTTGATTCAGCTCCCCGGGATTTGGGGTTTCATTGGTTGCTGAAACCACTTCTGGATGCTGTATCTCTGTTGATACTGCTGTCCATCGTCCACATAATGAGACAGCTGAAATGGAAGATGGTGTAGAAGTATATTCGAGATCATCTGAGGATGTTGGTGTGGACATTGCTTCCGCTTTACTTGGTGAAATTGAGCAGGGGGGAGTGGTAGATTCAACACATCAGGTTTGTTTTCTTAACATACAATAGATAATCTTATGTTATGAAATATGCAGTATAACTTTTAATTAGTGTGTGCCCCTCAATCTGCTTTGTCTGGTAGATCTATTGACAGTGTCTCACTGGCTTTGTAAGTGTTTTATTTGTGTAGATAATTTTTTTTTCTTAAACTGCCTATAGGATGTTTGGAAGGCATTTCTTTTCTGTTTGTCTATATATAAGGCAAAACCTTCATTGCTTTTGCTTTATTTGGTGATATAAAGCAAAAGAATGATGGTTTCTGCACTCTGCTTATAAAGAAGAATCGAAATCTTTATAGTTGCATTACTTGGTGATGCAGAGCAAAGGGGTGATGATTTCTACACCTAGGGTTGAGCTTATAGAAAAGCACAATTATTTATAGGTTATGTATTGTTTGTGGTTCTTGCTAGCTATTAACTAGATTGGTATAATTAGCACCATTTTTCACATTGGTTAATATGTCGGAAGATTGTAAAATTGTCTTAATTAGGGAGGAAGGTATTTTTCTCATTGATGGAAATTGAAGTCGTACCTCTGTAATCTCATGATGCAAGAAGGAAACTTGAAATTTCCTTGTTTCATCATTTTTGAGCCAAAGGAACATTTTGGAACTTTATTATAAACACACACCCGGCATTTTATAATGATGATGGTTAGGGAACTATCTAGTATTTTGTTTCAACCACAAAATATTTGGGCAAAAAGGATCCTACACAAGTTTGTAGGATCCTCAGGGTACGCAAACCATGGAAAAATTGGAGTTTTGGCCTTTTTATGGAAAAGAAAAAATAAAGAACCTTTAAAAATTTTCAAAAATAACTAGCAGTTATAGCAGGAAGGCTAAGATGGTTAGGCTTTGTGCATGATGTGCACCATATACACTTATGTATGGTCTACTAATTGACATTTTCGATTTTAACTTATAATTGATCTATGTCATTTAGAAGTTTGACACATTCTTCACTGGGTGTCCAATTTACATGTAAGCTATGTTACTTTCAGTTTATGAAGCTTTGTTCCTTTCAGCTTGTTTCAGGAAAATGTCATTGATAGATGTAACCAAGTGATCTCAATCTAATATGGATCTTAAGACTAATATTGATTTTTAGGGGTGGATTAAGTGCGAGCTTAAATGCATTATAAGTCCTAATAGGTAAATTGGTCACCCGACTTTGTTTTTTTTTTTTTTTGGAGGAGAAACAAATTAGGTCTAGCCCCTAGGATAGGATTACAGCATCCTTACGGATGATGGTAGAAAACAACAAATCAGAAGAAGAAAACACAATACAGTAACGAAGGTGCATCATGACCCCTATGAGCCATAAAATTCGCCGCATTGACAACTTCCCCGTAAGAATAAATTATACACCACTTGAAACTTCTTCAGCTCCTTAGCCGAATCCATAATCAAAGAGATTATTTCCCAAGGTGAGGCGTAGCTAGAAATAAATGATTGTTTTGACTGTTGTCTGTTGGTCACCATTTTTCCTATTTTCTTTTACACGAATGCCTTTCCAAATTATTTTAGCAACAATATCATCATACTTTGATTTTAGTACCTTATATTGGTAAGTTTACATATTGGAAACCTCTAAGAACCCATTACACTAACCAGTTTTTTACCCCCTATTTTTTGCTTTTTCAGGGCTTGCTATTTATTCTATGTGCTTTGTGTCCGCAAGATGTTTCAAAAGTTCGAGTTGGGAAACTTTCTCCCTATGGAATAGAAATTTTAAGGCTTGTAAAGGACTTTCTTGGTGTCAAATTTGATATCAAGCCTGACCCTTCAACGGGCACTACTATGCTTAGATGTGTGGGATGTGGTTTGAAAAATCTCTCCAGAAAGCTTTCATGAAATGCAATTTATCGTTTGGTGGGATATTTGATGGACTGATGAAGCAGGGCTTGTGTCGTCGACCCCGTAAAGGAAAATTGATATGGATTTGTTTAGTTTTGTCTTTTCCCAAACTGAGAATGTATTATGGTTGAGTTATTATCTGATGAAGTATATGTTCGACAAAATTGAAATATATTTGATGGACTGATGAAGTATATGTTCGACAAAATTGAAGCTGACAATGATGTTTAGGAAAAACATGGAGGTTGAAATGGAAATGAAGGCATTAAAAGCTAAAAACAAGTCTGATAGTTTGTGATATTTTGAAGATCTGAGTCAAAGTTGGTGGTACTACATTCACCCAAGTCATAGTTCGGTGTTACGGCCAATTTTACCCCAAAAAAATTAATAAATTAACGAGGATTCCCCGTCTCCCACGAGAAAATGGAGCTTCGGCGTCATTTATGGCACGTGTTGTACCCAAACCCCATAGTTGGTGTTTTGGTTACTAGTCCAAGTTCGTGGTGTTGGTTGCACCCGCGTCATAGTTTGTGGTATTGACTGTTGAGACCAATTTTGCCTATAAAAATAACCCGTGTATATCACAAGCTTCAAAAACTAGTTCCATCACTAAACAATGTTCGACATATAGACACCACCAATTGCCTGCCTTCTAAAAAAAAAAAACCCACCTATCGCCCCTTTATATCTCTTCCTCCATATATAATATCTTTCTTTGGCCTAATACTCCCTCTGTAATTTTCTTTTATTTTTGACATTATTCATAATTAGAGAAAATCTTTTAAATTTCACTAAATATATAAGAAAAAATATAGTCATGTGGGTTATTGTTTAATTAGTCTCAACGACTCAACGAGTACTTTATTACTCCCTCCAGTTCCGAAAGATCCCCCTTGTTACTGTTACTACATATACCAAGGAGGATCAATTTGGCAGTCATGGTAAAGTAGGAGAGAGAAAGAGGGTTAAGGATACTAAACAAATACAAGGGGGTAAAGTAGAGAGAGAAAGGGAGTAAAATTAAATTAATAGTGTAATGCTGGACCATATGATAGGGACACGAAAGGTAAAAAGGTTTAAATTTTTTGCCAAATCAATATCATATAACTAATATATAAATAAGGGTACAAAAGCCAGATCACGAGGCCTCGACATTTGGCAAAAGCCATATCACGAGGCTGCGACATTTGGCAAAACCCAGATCACGAGGCCGCGACATTTGGCGTCCTCATTGGTGAACGCCATTTGTCGCGCTCATTAAGTGCCATGTCATATTTTTTAAATATAAATAGAGTTCTTAATTGATTAAAATACAAATAGAGTTTTAGGATATGAATAAATAGAGTTGGGTTCACAATGAAAAACTAAAATATAGTAAATTGATTATAACTTTTAATATATAGTTCGTAAAATTATAATTTTTGTACCATTAGAAAGTGTTTAAAAGGTACTTTAAAATAAGATCTATTTATACTATATTTAAAATTTTATATTAAAGTAACCTATAAAAGGAAACATTGACTATATACTAACGTATTAAAGTAACCTAGTGCAATTGGAATTAGGGATTCAATTAGAATTAAGATTGTTATAAGATATTCAATTAGAATGTGGTCGCTATTTATATAAATCATAGTACAAAAGTCAGCTCACGATATCGTGACAGTTGGCGTTCTCATTGGACGCCATTTGTCGCGCTCATTAATTACCATGTCATATTTTTTTTTGAATATAAATAGAGTTCTAAATTGATTACAATACAAATAGAATTTAGGATAAAAATAAATAGAGTTGCGTTCACAATGAAAAACTTAAATATACTAAATTGATTATAACTTTTAATATATAGTTCGTAAAATTATAATTTTTGTACCATTGGAAAGTGTTTAAAAAGTACTTTAAAATAAGATCCATTTATACTATATTTAAAATTTTATATTAAAGTAACATATAAAAGGAAATATTGACTATACTAACGTATTACAGTGACCTACTGCAATTGGAATTAGCGATTCAATTAGAATTAGGGTTAAAGTATAAAAGTAACCTACTACAAATGGAATTAGGGATTCAATTAGAATTTGGGTTGGTCGCGATATTTGGCGTCCTCATTGGATGCCATTTGTCGCGCTCATTAAGTGTCATGTCATATTATTTTTTAAATATAAATAGAGTTCTAAATTGATTAAAATACAAATAAAGTTTAGGATAAGAATAAATAGAGTTGAGTTCACAATGAAAAACTTAAATATAGTAAATTGATTATATCTTTTAATATATAGTTCGTAAAATTATAATTTTTGTACCATTGGAAAGTGTTTAAAAAGTACTCCCCTTTTTTTTTATCTTTCTCACTTAGAATCTTGACACTATTCATACTTGGAGAGAATCTTCTCAATTTTTCTCAATTTATAAGAAAAAATATAGTCATGTGGGGTCTTGTTTGATTCGTCTCAATTAGTACTTTATTAATATTCAATCGTTATAATTTTTACTAATATATAATGAAAGATATTTGAGTTCAAAGAGGTGCATTGGGAGACGCGCACAAGAAAAGTGAGAAGGATAAAAAAAAACAGAGGGAGTATTTTAGAATAAGATCAATTTATAATATATTTAAAATTTTATATTAAAGTAACATATAATTTCTGCATGATAGAGTGAATGTCTGAATCATATAGTGAGAATCTGCATGATATAGTGAGTGTCGAAATGATATAGTGGATTGTTTAGAAATGATGTAGTTTCTGCATGATATAGTATGATCTGAATGATATAATGAGCTTTCTTCATGATATATAAATTAGAAACCAACGTCAAAGATAATGACAAAATCATATTATAACTTTTAGTTGTTCTATATCGACAAAAATAACTACCAAAAAATAGAGGTGTAAATATTTAAAAACTCTACCTATTATTCACGAAAAAGCCCTGGCATTTGCCCCGGTCCCAATACTAGTATATAGATAAAGGAGGAACTTTTCGAGAAAGATAGGGAGCTCCTCAAGATTTCGAGGCCATAGAGCGCGCCACGTAGGATTGCCACGTCATCTAATTTATTTTTATCTTTTACAAAAATAGAGTTCTACATAGATTTAAATACATATAAAGAGTTTTGGATAAGCAAAAATTAGAGTTTGATTCTGAATGAACAACCTAAATTATTATATTATGTAAATTGTGTATAATTTTTGCTACGTAATTCGGAATATTATAATTTTTGTACCATTGGATAATGCTCGAAATATACTTCGAAATAAGATCCATTTACAATATATTTTTACAAATTATGAAATGTAGAGCGCCACGTAGGATTGCTATGTCATCAATTTTTATTTTTATTTAAAAAAAAAATTGAGTTCTACATAGATTTAAATATAGTTCTACAAATTATGAATAGATTTAAATACATATAAAGAGTTTTGGATAAGCAAAAATTAGAGTTTGATTCCCGAATGAACAACCTAAATTATTATATTATGTAAATTGTGTATAACTTTTGCTACGTAATTCGAAATATTATAATTTTGTACCATTGGATAGTGCTCGAAATATGCTTCGAAATAAGATCCATTTACAATATAGTTTTACAAATTATGAAATATAGAACGTCACATAGGATTGGCATATCATCAATTTTTATTTTTATTTTTAAAAAAAATTGAGTTCTACATAGATTTGAATATAGTTCTACAAATTATGAAATATAGAGCGCCACGTAGGATTGCCATGTCATCAAATTTTATTTTTATTTTTAAAAAAAATTGAGTTCTACATAGATTTAAGTACATATAAGGAATCTTGGATAAGCGAAAATTAAAGTTTCGTTTTGAATGAACAACCTAAATTATTATATTATGAAAATTAGAGTTTGATTTAAATAAAACAACCTTAAAATAATATAAAGAGCTGTATCTAAGCATGTCATGTCATTCTTTTTAATTTTTTTGAGAAAAAAGTGTTCAACATAGATATATATACATATAAGGTGTTTTGGATAAGTGAAGATTACAGTCTGATTTTAAATAAATAACTTAAATTATTATACTATGTAATTTGAATATAACTTTTGCTACATAATTCGCAATAGTATAATTTTTTTTACCATCGGAGAGTGCTCTATATGCTTCGAAATAAGATCCATATACAATATAGTTTTATAACTTATGAAAATATCTTTATTTAGATGAACAATAACGTATTATTTATTCTTTATTTTAAATACATATAAAAATAACTGTAAAAATAGCATATTATATGTGACAATATTAATTATGTCTTTCAAAATCATATTTTAAAACTGTGTTAGCCATTATTAGTCATAGCTATTATTGGAATACCAGTTAATAATCAACTTAGCTACAATATTCAATTGAGTATTAAAAATTATAAAATTTATATATCGCAATAACAAATCTAGAAATTACAAGTATAATGACAAATACTTTCTCGTATCTTTTCTACCGCAACAATTGGTTTGAGTAGGGTTTTTAAGGAAATAAAAATGGGTATTTTAGCATAGATGATAAAAAAAAGTTAACAAGAGTAGGGGATAAAAAAATCCTTAATAAAGTAAACGCAACTTTATGAGGCAATTTGGGTAATTAATGATGGTTTTATTAACATAAAATAAAGGCAATATTGTCAACTGTAGTTGGTTCTTTTTACCAAAAGTGGAATGGTTTCAAAAAATGAAACTACCCAAAGCGGTAATTGTTGTAATTGAAAAAGAACGGTGAAAAAATATGTAAATACAATGGTTTTAAATAATCTCATTTCACAAAGAACAAAAAATCAACAATAATATTAACAAAAAATTTGAAGAAAAGTAAAATAAACAACAACACGTGCAACGCACGGGGTTTCAAAACTAGTAAGGAATAAAGTAAAAGAGGGAGGATCTTTAGAAACCTAGAGGGAGTAATATTCAGTCGTTATGATTTTTACTATTATGTAATGAAAGATAATTTAGGTCAAAGAAGTACATTGACAAACGCATATAGTTAAAGTACGAAAGATAAAAAAATATACATAAATAGTATTCCAATGATGATCTATTAGGGTAAATAGGTCAAAAAGGAGTTAATTAGGGTTTATTAACGGGATCAAGGGTTCATGATGGAAAAAGTTTATAATCGTTAATCCTTAAGGGTATATATGGTAAATTTTAAAAAAATGAGGGGCATATTCTAAATTTTTTAAAGTTGTAGGATATATATGTTGAAAAACAATATAAAATATAGTAAAAAAGTCCATATATCTTTAATGTGAATTTTAGGAACTATAGCATACCTTTTATTCCCCTCTTCTAACACCTTGCTTGGAACTCACGCAATGTCTCCTTATATAAATGCCTCTCTAGCTACCCTCCAAATCATGTTCATCTATCTCACTCTATTATTTCCTACGTACAAGGTACAATCACAGCTAGTTCATCAAAAAGTTTGTTCGATCTCTTAACAAGTATCTTCCTAAGTTGTATGGATACGGGACACGGACACGTGGATACAATATTTTATAGTTTTGATAGTAGATAGCTATATATACTTTGAGAGATTTAAAGACGTTAAAAAGGAAAAAAGTAAGCTTTTAGAGGAAAAACATTTCTTTTAGTAATATAAAACTATGTCGGTCTCGTTTCAATCCACTATTTATTTTAAAGAAAAAAATTCAAAGTTTCGAAAGTGTCCAAAGTGTCGGAAACGTAGAAGTGTCGGAAACGGTAAACACATCACCCATAAAGAGTGTCCGTACATCATAGGTATTTTCATGGCTAGGGTACTGATACCATGCTCTCACGACTACCATAACAATTAACAAGTAACAACATACACTACACTTCACCCCCCTCCTCTCCACAACCTTATCTTGAAATTATAATCATCCATGAAGATGAAGTGCATGAACGATTGATCATCAATGATTCGAACGGCCAAGAATTAGTTTGTAAACAGAAGAGTTACATACAAACTCTATCATATTGAACTTCAGGACATGGATGCTGTGGGGCTAACAACTTCCTGCTCTTCATTTCCAAAAGTGGCCTTTCCTGCTAACATTTTAACTGCTATCTGTGCTACTTCCGCAAACCATTCATCCTCTGGCAATGTACTGCACAAGGATACAGTATAATGGAATTAAGGACTTAGCTTGTTTAATAACCTAGATATTGTAGCACGGAAATAGTTGGGGTATCAATACAGCTCGTTCCTCATGTTCTAGCCATTTCCAAGATTATTGCACGGAAATAACTATGATTTCCAGAATGGAAAACGTTTCGGAAACAAGGAAACCAAGTTCCAACTATTTATGTGCTTCATAGTACATAAAATTTTGCTGAAACATAAACGTAAAGATAACTAACCTATAAGGATCAATCCCAGTAGCAGAAACTGCATCAATAGCTCTAGCAATGATGTTTTTAGCTACTTGTTGAAGGTTTCGAGATAAGAAACGGCCTTGCGATGCAAACAGCATGACAAACTCCATATCTAAGTAAAACTACAGAACAGAAGTTCCCACAACTATGAACATTTTTTTTTTATAAGTTGAGATGATTTATTGATAATGTGAAAAATAACATCCTACCTGCTGAAGGCCAAAAGGACCCAAAGGCTTTGTCCCCTGCTCAATTTCTTCCCAAAAAGTTTGATCATCAGAAATCCACAAAATTACTGTCTCTGTCAATCTTATTAAAAGTAATGTCGCGAATCTTTCCCTTCCTATAAACATCTCTGATGCAAGTGCAGCTATCTGACTCAACCTCATGTATAATTCCTAAGAAATCACTCAAAAGAAAGGAAAGTTTTTTTATTAAGATCAGTCATTGCATATGAGATCAAACACTAAAAAATCAACAAACATCAATAAATATGATTTCATGTCAGTAAAATCCAGGTGTAGATGAAGTGGAGAACCTGAAATATGGAAGAAGGGAACCATTCAGGCTCCTCGGCATAGCCATCCAATCTAGTGTATAACTGTGCTGTAAGACGGAGTTCACCATCATCAGTAAAGATGAGCTCAAGGGCATGCTGTCTGCAGAAGCTATCTCTTAACCTGTCAACTGATTTTTGGAGCCTCTTTTTCCAGTCTCTTTGCTCTGCTACACGGCTTTGTCGATCTAAGTCTTTTCTAGAAGGTTCTTCATTTCTGTTAGTTTGGTTAAAGGGTAACAGCTTTGCAGCAGCACGAGGGAGAAGCTCGTCAGCTAGAACCAGTGCATTGGCTAGCAAAGCCAGCTGTTGGGCTTCAGTCTCAGCCACCTTGATGATTGAGACTCCTTGACCATCTTGGTTTGCCTCGCTTACTGATACTGGGAACGCATTTATTAGGGTGTTTATATAGGAGTTAAACACTTGTACTAAACCTTCGAGTAATGGAGTCCCTAGTTGTAGAGTCTCTAAGGGTTGTACATCTTCAAAGAGATCCTGAAAGAGGAAGCTCATAAGTATATGTATGCATATGCAACATAGTTACTACTCACTCCGTTTCTTAATAAACACAACACTTTGACTTTTGCACTCAAATATACAAAGTCTGACCGCATTTCTTTACTAATATACTATTGCATTATCATGTAGGATGTTGTCAGATTTGTTTCAATGAGTCCATGAAGTCTGAATAAAACTGTATTAGGTGATGAGGAGAACCTGGACCATAGAATTAAATCTGTGGGCACTGCTACTGAGCTTAGGTTGATTCACAGAACCAGGTGAAAGTGTCAGAGACCAATCATCAGAAGAAGCAAGAGCAGCACAGTTTTGCTCAATCCTTCTTAAATTAGCACTAAGGGCCTGTTCAACAAGCGGCTTGAAATCTTTCAGCAGAACAGGAGAAAGAGCAAGTCCTCGAGACTCAAGCAACGAGCAATGTCCCAAGCAGATTTGCACACACTCAGTAGCTGCTCTCAGATTCCCTGATGCAGCTGACTGAGAAAGTGATTGCCTCCTTACAAAAACACTAAATTTCTCTGTTAGCTTAACTGCCCATGTGACTAACTCTGATGTGTATGAAGTATCCTCCCCAAAAACAGCCAGAGAATCACCCGATGCTTGTGCGATGGTTGAGAATACGAGCTGCGATAGACTAGTGCAGTATGCTGCCCCTGCAATTGCAAACAAGTCTTTATTGATAGACCATCTCATACAGGTAAATTTGATGTGAAATGAGATAGTGATCCCAAAAGAGATGTAAAAGTTAGTAATTGAAAAAAATCAGTGGGTCTATGCCAATAAAGGAAGTCAAGAATTCAAAATATCATGTGACAGAACATAAAGAATATTGTTTAAATTATTGTAGGATGGAGGGAATATGAGATTTTATAATAGGAGTGCATTTTCTTCGAACTTATCTTAACAGATGTTATTAAACTTGGGTAGACCGTACCTAATCAGCTCTTATTTCACCTAATGTCTACACCTTTTTTATTTAGACCTGATCAGCCCTAAAACTTACTATTTTGAGGTGAAGAAAATACACCCTAAGTCTTCTTTAGAAGCCAGAAAAGATCTCTCTAGTCGGACCAGAAATTATTGTAAGACCATCTCATACAAAACTAGAATGTACCTGAACTGGCAGTGGAAGTTGCTGCAGCAGGCTTCAAAGTCTGCATAATCTGGTACAGTTTCTGGCGATGCGCATTCAGAAGTAGCGTATGAGCTCTTGGGCCATCCCCTAATCTTTTAAGTGCCAACACAACCGCTCTTCTCTCAGCTCCTTTTGTCGAAGACTGGCTTGCTGTGTCCACTAATTGATCAGCTAACTTCAGTCGGCTAGCTGTGATGGCATTTTGAAGCGATATTAGCATTGCTGGGTTCAAGGATCCTCTGTCATTAGCATCTTCCACCACTCCCTCGGCTTCATCTAAGGCTGTTAGGGCTTCCTCTACCCTTCTCTCAGCTAAGAGCACTTCGAGAGTCTCAAGAAACTCATTCAACCAGGTCTCGATCTTGGTGAGCTCGCTGTTTTTCTTCTTTGTTATGTCTTCATCAGCTGGGCCCTGTAGACCCGGTGATAACGAGTTAACGTGGACCCCATCAGCTAAGCCATGAACAACTGCTGCTTGAGCTGATAAGAGGTTTCGAAGTGATAGAAGTTGGCCTTCAAGTGCTGATATTTCCTTTGCAGTCCTGCAAGTTGTGCAGGTGTATCACATTTTAGAAAATGGCTACATATCAAACAATTTGATTCGATACCAAACGAGAAACAACGGCATATTGGTTTTTTAAGATTCCGCCTCCTTTGTCCCTCTCTTGTTTTGGTGTCATACTGTTTGATATTCAGCTACATATATACACTCGTCTCTAGATAATTTTGGCAAAAATGTGTTGTACAATTCTATGAGATTTGACAAGTTAAAGAGGGATTAAATATAATTAAATGGAATGTAGTGAGATAATTCTGCTGACCGAATGAAAGCAGAATAATTAGCATATACACTCTTACGCATCTCCTCAGCTGCTGCCTTATGAAGTTCCTTAAGATAATTTGTCAAGTGCTTTAATTCCTATTAATCAAAATACAAATAAATTAATGAAGGCACAATAACAAAATAACAATCTCTGTTATTATTGCTCATTTTCAAGGCAAATAAGCCGAATGGCGGAGCTTCAATAAATAGATGAGCATAAACTAAATGCACACATCACACCCAGGTGTACATTGAATGCGTTGTAATAAAATACTCTAGTATTACCACTAACATATCCAAATCTAATTACATTTCGACAATGTAAGTCTCGACTCAACAATTAATCATCATAAAAATGTAGTAATAAAATTTGGTACAATAAGACAATACCGTTTCGGCCATGTTGTGACATTTAGAGTTGATGAAGGAATCGGCATCGAATTGGGAGCTTTTGAAAACCTTAAGACGGTCACTAAGAGGGAGTTTCGATTCCTTTTCTAATTCATTGGAATCTCCTAAGCTTAGATCCGTTGCTCCCCCTATCACCATATGATCCATCTTTGTTTTTTCTTCTTTATTCGATTTGGGATTATATCTTTTTTCTCTTTTTTTGCCGAAAAGAATTTCTTAATAAATCTCCAGAAAAGAATTACATGTTTCCATGTTCATTTTATATTAGAAGGGATAATTTTAATTGCAGAAAAGAGGAGAATTTTTAGATTTAAGAGCATAAAGAAATAGAGGGAAAGAGAGTGTGATGATCCGTGATGTCCTATGAGAGGAAAAACAGAACAACAAACTTCATTTGTGTTTTTTGGACAAAAAAGTACAAAAATGTTTTTCTTCTAGTGGAACTTTGCCACGTGTATAGTGGGTCCATTAACGGTTATTCTTGGCTTCTTTAGTTACCTAACTTTCTTTAATACTTCTATATAAGGAGTTTATTATTGCAGGGGCTCTTGCCTTTTCCTTTTTTTTTTTTTTTTTAAACAGAGGTGATATATCTCGTCTAGAACGATGGAGATGTTAAGCCCATGTTTGGAAAAATTTGTGACCCAGATTTGGAATGGTATTTTTATGATTCTGTATTGGGTTGTTTGGTAAGAAATTTTTGATTCTTTACTTTACTTGGCAGATATTATTACTCTGTTACCATTTATTATCTGTGACTCTTGCACTATTTAATTATTAACTCTTACTAAAAGTTTTTGACTAATATATATCTATTATATAAGTGAAGGGGGAAGGAAGATGGTGTCCCCGTACAAAATCTCAAATATACCCTTAATGAATTTAAATTGTCATATATATAAAATAATCTTTTCTTTTTTCTACTCACCATATATATATATTGAACAAGTTAACAATGAAATTAAATTTGAAATTTCAATTAAATATTAAATTAAGGAGAATGATTTCCTCTTCTTACATATGTGTGAAAAACTATGATCAAAAATTAAATTGACAATATAACTTGAATGACACAATCAGAAGAAAAAATAAAAACATAAATTTCATATTAATAATTATACTTATAATATTTTAAAACCTAAATGTTGATTATGATTTAGTAATCTCTATTATATAAATCAAACTCATCCACTTGATCAATATTCAACGATTGAACCAGTGAACCTGATACACAAATTCTTCCACTTTATTTGAGCACAAGCTTTCTTCAGTTTTGTATTTCCTTCTTTTCGATACTATATTTGAATAATGATGAACAAATAACTAAGAAAACCAACGAAACATTTATTTAACAAAAACATATTAGAATATTAAAAATAATTATAAATGTCTGTTCAAATCAAAAAAATTGTAACACTGATGAATAACCGACTGAGAAAAAAGAACGTTAATATGATACGCAAGCATAGCATGCAAAAAATACTAGTTCTTTGTTGATGCTAAGCACCTTTGACAAAGGACGAGATGTTCTCTCTCTCTATGAAAGTTTCTCACTCTAAAAATCTTAAATAAGAAAGAATCATATTTCTATTCTCCAAAAAGTGCTCATTTGGATCGTATATTTTATTTGAAGAGGGATCTATTGGTGGAATTGTTTATGTTTCCTGTCTTAGTCGAAGATTAGATTATCAAATTTGCTGGTCTCCTTTCTAATGTTATTGGGTCTTAAGTCTGAGAGTGTTCTTTTCGTTCAAGTATTAAAGGGATTATCCCGCGTCTCCAAATAATCCAGTGGGGGAATTGAGTATGGAATGTCAAAGATCTCAAGGTGTGTTTCATTGAAAGCAAGGCCCTTTTGTTAGGGCGCGACAGGGTTTGATCGATCCAGCTGAGTCAGGCCTGGTGTTTTTAGTGGTTGGGAAGTTTGTTGATAAGCGTGAGTTTGAGGAGGATGAGATTCAGATATGGGTGGACACTTGGGTAACGAAGGAGTGGATAGTGGTGCGTAAAGAGGGTAAGGTTTTATTATTGTATTGCAAAACATTGATGATAAAGAGGATTTGTTAGGGCTGCATGGTGTTCTGAATTATCATGGGGCTTTGCTGGTGTTGAAAACTTGGAAGATTTTGGCGTCTATTCGGTCATTTAACTTCTCGGAAGCTGCTTTATGGGTTAAAGTGGAGGGAATTCCGCTTCGTCTTAGTACATTAAATTTTGCAAAAAGTCTGTTATCAAGAGTGGGGAAAGTATTGCACGTTGATGATAGATCAGCAATTCATCCAGGGCCCAAGAATTTCTATAGAGCGTTTGTATGGATGCGTATTAAGACGTTGTTGGTTCCTGGGGTCTTTATAGAGTATCAAGAGGGGAAAACGGTGTGGGCTGATTTCCGATATGAAGGGGTCTTCATGCTTTATAGGAAATGTGGGCGCATTGGTCATATGGATAGTGCATGTGGGAAGTCATGGGATAAAGCTTGGCGTGGTGTTGAGAGAGCGTTGATGGAGGCATGTAATTCGGATGCTGGGATCATGATGGGGTAGCCTAGTGCTCCATTGTATACTTCAAAGATACACGGTCTACCCAATACTCCCAAGCTTCTTACTACCAGAGTTAGATTGGATGTGATTCGTTGCTCGCCGAAGCTCTGGATATCTAGTAGTAGTGATTCAAGTGGACGTGATGATGATCAGGATGAGAATGGAGATGCTACTATGGGGGAACCTGGGCAGTTTGATAATAACAGCGTTGAAGAAGGAATGGATGAAAATGGGGGGAGGGGGAATTATGGTATGATTTCAGGAAATTTTGGGGGCATTGGTCGGTTCGTATTCGAAAGGGGCGAGTGTAGTCATTGGGCTAGTAAGAATAATATGGGCCTGGGTTTGGGTCGAGCTGATGTAAAGGGAAAAGGAATGGCTAAGGCGCATGTAGTAAGGGTAGGATGTGGATTTCAATTAGGAAAGATTCTATGAAGAGAATTGGGAAGGAAAAGTGATAGGTGGATATTATATTATGGAGGGGAGATCTGTTAGAAGGAAAAAGAAAAAAATGTCGGGGATGAAATATGGGAATTAGCGCACGTGGAGTGGAGGAAGGTCGTTTTCAAGGGAGGATGTTAATCAATTTTTAAATGCAGAGTTATTTTATATGAATAATAATGATTGTTGCAGTAATAATGACATATTTTCAATTTTAAGTGAGGATGGGTTTTTAAATATGAGTTTTGGAAAAGGGTTGGTGGTCCGTAAATTGAATAATTCTCCTCCACGTGTAAATACAAATCAAACAAATATGGAATGGTCTTCTTCTAGTTCTCTCTCTCCTATTAAAGCTAAAACTCCAGAATTACCATATATTCCTTCTTTTGCTGAAAATATAGGGGCATTTACTACGGATGCTTTACAGGAACAGCCGTGAATTGAAGCCCAGGAATTTCAGCCCATAATGATGAGATGGTGAATGTGGGCTTTGACACAGTAACTCTTCTGGAAGGTTCTAATGAAGGATTGTTTTTGGAAAATAATGAACAAGTCCAGCTGGTGGAGAAGGGTTCTGGAGGGGTCTTTTCTCTTGAGGATAGCTCTTTAAATGGGGAGTTCGATTGGTTGAATGTGTGGAATGAATTCTGGAATGTCAATAGTGGAGTTAGTTTCAATTTTTCTCCTCAATCACCTCTGAGCTTACCTGGTTCTTCTCGGCAATCAGGATCATCAAGTTCGTATCATTCGGGTGTGAGGAGAGTGCCAGATCAACATTTTGCAAATCTCAATATTCTGCCTTTTTGGGGGTTTTCAAAGTAGCTTTCCTTCATGGAGAATTCTTTACCCACGGGATTCACTCAAAGCTTTCAATTGAACTTTGAGAATGCTTCAATCAAGAAAAATGATGGTTGTGATGGTGCGGTTCTGTCGCTGATGAATGTGGGTAAGCAGCATATGGAGGCTCAAGCTGAAGGGAGTGGAGGAAAACCTGTGGTGCTAGGTGATGAGGGTAGTAAGCAGCCGGCTGTGGTAGAGCGTGTGGAGGAAAAGAAGGAAATGGATCATGTGCATAAGGATGAGCTGAAAGAGGCGCAACTGAAAGAGCTCAGGTATAATGGATTCTCAATTTTTGGCAAATGATGTTGCGTTTTATCATCCTGAATTAAAGAAAAGACCGGTAGGTCGTCCACCTAAACAAAAGTGTGAAATTGTGCTGAACTTGGAGGAAGTTAAAAAAAGGAAGTTGGACAATATAATTCCGGAGCTGGATGAATTTGCAATGCAGGTGGAAAAGAAGTTTAAGGAGTACGTGGAGGGAAAGAAAAAAGAGGTTCGGAACATATTCAAGAAGCTTAAAACTAGGATTGTTGAGGCTAAACTAGGCTTGGAGACTGGGCCTAAACAGTCTCAGGGAAACGAATGATGATATTGGCTTGGTGCAAGGGTTTGAATGTAGCGGACTCCCCTACAATTCCTTTGCTAGTTAGTCCACAAATTTTCCCCTCGTATGTTGTTCTTGTCTGAGACAAAGACGGATGGGTTGAAGATTGATAAAATTGCAGCTTTGCTAGGTTATCCTAATGTTAGTGATGTAGATAGCTATGGTAACTCGGGTGGGCTAGCTCTTTTTTGGGATTGTAATATAAATCTATCTATGTGTAATAGCTCTAGAAATCTTTTGGTTTGTAATATATTGGATGTAAAAAATGGTTATCTCTATGAAGGGAGGTTGTGTTTGATTTATGGGTCGCCTTATATACAACATAGACAATTTGTATGGGAGGAGGTTTGTCAAGCGATTTTAGCAGGACCTGATAGTTGTTTAATTCTGGGTGAATTTAATCAAATAGTATTTTCAAATCAAAAATTTGGGGGAATGAGGTTGCACAGGAGCAAGAAGTGTTCTATCTGTGGAGGAAGGATTATGGACTTGTGGATGTTCCTTTTTTAGGGCCAAGATATACATGGTGTAACAACAGGGAGGGATGGATAGAATTTATGAAAGATTGGATAGAGCTTATGGGTCGGAGGCATGGATGGTTAATTTCCCAAATGCAACATTGCTTAATTTTCCTATCCTGAATTCGTATCACAGCCCGAGTTAGCTATTTACTGAAGTTGTTATGCCAAAAAAGAAGAGTTTGATAAAAATGGAAGCTTGGTGTTTTGATATGAGTGAGGCTAAAAAGGTGGTTGAGCATCAGTGGAAAACGAGTGTTGATGGATCTCCTATGTTCAAGGTCAAAGAAACATGCGCTCAAGTAAGATTTAGTTTATTTAAGTGGCGATGTAGAGATAAAATGAACGTAATATTATGTGGGAGCAAATTGTCGAGGAGTGTGAAAAGGTGCAGGGGAATATGTTTTGTATGGAGGATGGATTGGTTGAGAGTGAAGTTCGTAGGGAGCAAATGCTGAAGGCGAAAGTGCAACTAGATTTTTGGAGACAAAGGGCAAAAGGTAAATATGTTGCTTTGGAGGACTCCAATACGAGGTGGTTCTTTAGGAAGGCGAAATCGAGAAATGGTAGAAACGAAATTCTAATGTTGAAGGATCAGGATGGATTGTGGAAGACGGACAAAGAAGAAATACATCACATAGTATTAAAGCCTTTCTTCGGAATTTTCAATGTCATTAAGTCGAAGTGTGATGGTGAATGGAGACCTCCAAATGAAATTTCGTATTTGATTCCGAGATCATATGAGGCCCAATCTAACTCTTTGAAAAAGAAGGTCATTGTGGAAGAGATTAAGACTGCGTTGTTCCAGATGGGTGGTCTAAAAGCTTCGAGACCTGATGGGATTCCAACGATGTTTTATCAGAAATTTTGGCAGATTGTAAAAGAGGATGTATGTGCTGCAGTGATTCATTTTTTTGAAAAAAAAAGGTTACCTGCTAAAGGAATGTAATTTCACTTTTATATGTTTGATTTCGAAAGTGGAGAGACCAGAGGAAGCAGGCCAATTTAGACCAATAAGCCTATGTAATGTGATTTATAAGATTGTTTCTAAGGTCATTACGAATAGGCTGAAGCCTATCATTGATTCGTTGGTGTCTCCTTTCCAGAACACTTTTGTATCTGGTAGATTTCTGACTGAAAACTATTTCATAGCTCACGAGGTGATGGCGAAGTTGAAGAGCAGAAGAAAGGGGAAGGACTATTTAGCAGCTTTAAAGATTGACATGTTTAAAACTTATGACAAAGTTAATTGGAATTTTTTGGGATGGGTACTAAAGAAGATGGGATTTCCAGAGGTCTGCAGGAAGTGGATCATGCAGTGTGTTGTGACGGTCTCTTATGCCATTCTTGTAAGCCTACATGTGGACTCAGACAGGGGGATCCATTATCGCCCTATTTGTTCATATTGGTTATGGATGTGTTTTCACGTATGATTACTAAATTAGAGCAAGTGGGATTGTTTCAGGGGATTAAAATGGTAAGGGATGGTCCTTTTTAGGGGTGATAATGAGCCTGGCCTATTCGCGAACAGTTTGGGATCGGCTCGGTGAAAGCTTGGTCAAAGCTCGTCTCGTGGTGGTTCGGCTCAGATTCGGACTCGACTCGAGACTTTAACGAGCCGAGCGGAGCTAGGCAAAGCTCGGTTCGGAAGCTCGTGAACAGGATCGATATACTTTTATATTGAAAAATAATATATATATATATATATATATATATATATATATATATATATATATATATATATATATATATATATATATATATATATATATATATATATATATATATATATATATATATATTAACCTAGATATCAGACGATAATAAGTTAATAGTTTCCTTGTCTAGAAAACTTATAAATCTCAAATATTAAAAAAGGAAAAACAAAGAAAACATGTAAAAACTAGCGGTGATAAAGAGTCAAGCCTGTTCGTGAACATTTCGAGCTCGGTGCGTTTAACATTTGGCAAATTAAAGCTTGGCTCGAACAAAGTTCGACTCGTTAAGCTTCGAGCTCGACTCAAGCTCGAATAAACTTAAACAAACACAAGCCGAGCAGACTACAGTTCGGACTCGGCTCGATTGATTAGCAGTCCTAGTCCTTCTTTCTCGAAATTGTTTTTTGCTGATGATTCCTTATTGTTTTTTAAGGCGAATCTGCAGACATGTGTGGTTACTAAGGACATTATTAACATATTCAGTGCTTTCTCAGGAGAAGTGATTAATTTTGGTAAATCTTTGATAATGTTTAGTTCGAATACACCTGGAAGATTTAAGAGATTTATGAGGAGTCTGGTGGGTGTGAATTCAGCAGAGTGATTGGGGAAGTATTTAGGATGTGATGTTGAGATAAATGGGAGGAATTCGACAAAATTTCGGACGTTGGTGGAAAAGGTCAAACACAACGTGGCAAGTTCGAAACATTTGGCGTCGTCACATGCTAGAAGGTTTATGTTGATTATTAGTATGCTTGCTTCCTTATGTCAACATGTGTTATCGGTGTTCCTGTTACCTAAAAAAGTTGCAAATAAGTTGAATGCTGTTTTTCTTCTTTCCTATGGAGGAATGGTCGAGATTCACAGGTAATTCATTGGAAAAGAAAAGAGGTCATTGAGAGACATAAGGGTTGGGGTGGTTTAGATGTACGAAATATTCATATGTTTAACAAGGATTTACTTGCAAAAAAAGCGTTTAGAATGCATAAGAATGCAGAGCTTCTTGTATCTAAAGTCTTTATATACAAGTATAAGGCATCTCCGGTTGCTTTGGGAATGAAAGGAAAAAAAATGTTTGCAGCATCTTGGGGATGTAATGGATTATGTTATTCCATTCAGGCTTGTAGAGGAGTAGGGAAGGTGATTGGAAATGGAAGAGGGACGGACACTTTAACGAATAGATTGGTGCTGGGTCGCTCACTGGTGCTTAAAAAACATGATTCGATGGATGAGGCTGAACTGAAAACTGTTAGGGATCTTATGCTGCCAGGACGAAAAGATTTGGAATATAATGCACAGTTGGTGTGGACACTATTTGAGAAGGAATCTGCTGTTAGAATTCTGGCAAGGATGAATATGTTTGGTACAGATAAAAAATGGGAGTGTGAGTACTAAAGATATTTATGCATGGTTGATTGAGAAAAAGGAGAGATTGGTAAGGAATGATAGTATGATAAAGTTCTGGAGGCGATTATGGAAAACGTCAGTAAGTCCGAAAAGGAAGTTGTTTGTTTGGAGAATTCTGAATAAGGCACTTGCAACTACGAGTAATCTAAGGAAATGTAATATTCAGGTACATAAGGAATGTTATCTTTGTGGAAAGAAGGAAGAAACAGAAGAGTACCTTTTTAGAGATTGTGATATATATAGTGGCCTTGGTGTGGGCTGGGTCGCCTTTGAGGATTAGAACGCAAGCTGCTAAGAGAATTCCTATTGTGGAATGGATTTTGGTTTTTTTGAATTTGTTTTGGAAGGAAGATGGTCTAGAAAGTGCTAGAGGAAGAACGCTTGTGGCAATATTATGGGCTATTTGGATTAATTCATAGGAATGGTATTGTCTTCAGAAATCATAAACCTCAGCCAAGTGTGATCTTGGAATTGATGGGTAAGGTAGTGGTTGATTAAAATTATAGAGAGAATAAATTTAAAGATGGTATAGTACCAGCTCAAGAGTGTCTGGATACGAAGGTGGCGATCGAGAGAGCCTCTTGAGTGTTCAGTGCAAGAAAATGAATACATTTTAATGACAGATGGAGCTTGGAAGGGGGATAAGAAAGATATTCCTCAGGCAGGGGTTGGTTGGGTGGGTTTTAAGGGGGGGGTCAGCGAATAATCCGAGGAAATGAGAAAATCTTCCATCTGTCTTCAGATCAAGCAGAAGGATATGCATGTTTGCGTGGGCTCAGAGAAGCGAAGAAAGCGGGTTTCAGCAAAATTATTGTTATTACGGATTCTATGGTGCTGATGCAGGCTGTGGATAAGAATATGCCTTCGTTTGACTTAGCTAGTATATAGAGATATAAAGAACTGTTTTTTCACCAAATACCCCTGACAAATTCTTTTATTCACTAGATACCCCAACTTTTTTCCGAATTCACCATATACCCCTGACTTTCTAAAAAATACATCCAAATGCCCTTAATGACTAACGGCGGTTAACTCCGTTAGTCATTTACCCTAAAAAACTCTAATTAACCCTAAAAACCTAAGTAACCCTAATTCTCTCTTTCCCTAACCCACCCCTGACCCCTGACCCGCCACCCACCCCCTTGCCCACCCGCCACGCAGCGCCGTTCCCCCTCCCACGCCCCTCCTCATCCATCTCCCCAGCTGCCCCCCTCCCCTCCCCCATGCAGCGCCCCCCTCGATCTCCCACCCACAAACTTCTTACAAAAAGGTTCCGAGAGGTCGGTCGAGTTTTTCCCCAGCGATTTGCGCACACCGTTTCTTCTACTTTTGTGTTTTTCGAAGGAGTTTTTCGCCGGCTAGTTTGCCCTAAATTTGATGTGTATTTTGCCTAGAGTTTGCCTCCGGCGAGTTTCTTCTACTTTTGGGTTTGCCCCCGAATTTGATGCGGGGCGGGGGTGGTGGGGAGGGGAGGCGCGGCTGGAGAGGAGGAGGGGCGAGGGCGCTACGTGTGGGCCAGGGGTGGGGGGGTGGGTGGGGCTGGGTCAAAGGGGTGGGTTAGGGGACAGAGAGAATTAGGGTTATTTAGGTTTTTAAGGTTAATTAGGATTAATTAGGGTTAATTAGGATAAGTGACTAACGGAGTTAACCGCGGTTAGTCATTAAGGGCATTTGGATGTATATTTAAAAAAGTTAGGGGTATATGGTGAATTCGGAAAAATTTGGGGTATCTGGTCATAATGAACCACATTCGCCCAAAGTTGGCCTCTACTAAATATCTGCAAATTTTATGCCAAAGAATAATCAAATAATGTTTTAAACACCCTAAAAATATTTAGTCTAGATTGGTTCAGGAAACACATAAAAAGACTAATTTTAGTGACAAGTTATTATGCAATCAATTTACAGGGAACCTAGCAGGTTGTCCAAATTAATCTGATTAATATTAGAACAATTCTTTAGGTCTTTGATTAGAAAAAATAACATGTGGGTGATAAAAGCATTGAAACAGGACAATCATATGATAGGCATAGAATGTTCAGGTAGGCATATAATATACAAAGGCGACGAATTGGCCGATTGACGAACTTTTTCTTGTTGGTTAATCGCGGTTTTCAAGAATGACGCATAATAATGACGAATTGACAGGATAATAACTGGCAATAATTGCAATCAGAGGCAAATGTCATATAACATGGATGCAAAAGTTCCAACCTAGTGTCTAGTTCTATGTTTGAAACTATTGGTCAAGTTTAGGTTCAGTCTGAAAAGGTCCATGACTAGAGATTGATCCCACGCATCGTACCCCTGCTTAAAGAGGTGGCCACGTGTAAGACGCACTCCAGTATCAAGTCAGGAATAAGAGAACAATGCCATGGTTGGGTAGGTTTGCTTATTACTAAGATCCAACTCTATCGCTCAGGAAGCTTTTTGGAAGGACAAAGCGCAAACCCCCCGGGGGTGACCTCACACATAGAACATGTGCAAATGAGGCAAGGTAGATTGTCCTTATGATGGCTCAACAATATCCATACATATGCAAAACTGTATATTATTCTAAGGCCTAAAAATAAGAATGAATCGCATTTTTCAAGTTTCACCCACTCATTTAAAAAAAAATTATTTTTTTTAAATCCTCCCCAGTGAAGTCGCCAAATTATAGGAGTGATTTTATTTCGCCTACGCGGTGTGAGCGCGTATTAGATTTGACTACCCCACTGTTAAGGTTTTATTAAAAATTATTTTGTATTGAAAGAAGTCGCCAACAATTCTTTTTAGGAAGAATCATAAACCTAATTGGATATGGAAAAATCATAGGGACAAATTATCCAATGTAGATTTCCCCGTCTTGACCCCATAGATGGTCAAAATGAACCAAAGATTGAGTTCGGGGGTGAGGGTACGAATATGGTCATAATGAACCACATTCGCCCAAAGTTGGCCTCTACTAAATATCGATTCATTGCAAATTTATGCCAAAGAATAATCAAATAATGTTTTAAACACCCTAAAAATATTTAGTCTAGATTGGTTCAGGAAACACATAAAAAGACTAATTTTAGTGAAAAGTTATTATGCAATCAATTTACAGGGAACCTAACAGGTTGTCCAAATTAATCTGATTAATATTAGAACAGTTCTTTAGGTTTTTGATTAGCAAAAATAACATGTGGGTAATAAAAGCATTGAAACAGGACAATCATATAATAGGCATAGAATGTTCAGGTAGGCATATAATATACAAAGGCGTGAATAAATATAATAAGAATATGAAATAAAAGAAAGTATAGAAAAGAGGTTAGAATGTACAAAGGCACGATTATTACTTAGAGATCTACATCATAAAATAAATTGTTAGTAACTTCAAAGCAATAAATATAATTGATTATTCAAGGATCCTCATGAATTATACCTATGCGGCTTAGATTGAAGAGCGCAATGATCTTTAGGCGGAGCAATCGTGGAACCAAGAACGTATTGTGAAAGTATTGATTGATTGAAAGTATTTGAGTGTTTGAGGTATTCGAAGTGTATTGTGGAGGTATTCGTAAGTTTTTGTATTCGTGAAATAATAATATGAAAAGTTGTCCGTAATTCAGGAAATTCTGGGTATTTATAGAGAAAAGAAACCTTGCGCCTCACGCAAGCCCTGCGCCAGGCGCAAGCCTACGTGGCAGGCGCAATGCCACGCGTCAGGCGCACATTGGTGTGCCTGACGCAGCCAGCCCAATTAGGTTTAGGCACGTGTAAACGCATTTTTGAAAAGATAGAAAAGAAAGTTGCGTCTCACACAGGACTTGCGTCAGACGCAGGACTCTGTGTGAGTCACAAAATCTACGTGTCAGGCGCTCATTGGCTCGCCTGACGCGATATAGCCAATGTGATGGACGCACCCCACGTCCGACGCATATTCTGGAATATTCGAGCATATTCCATTGCGCGTCTTTCGAAGATATTTTTTTATCCCTAAAATTCCGGAGATGGAATTTTACGGATTAAAAACCTGATTTATTTATCAAATATAATAAAATATTTATGAAAAATATCCATTAAAATAATAAATATTTAATTGGGCTTTTAGAATGGATTTAAAACATTTAATGGGCTTGAAATACAATTAATTATCATGAACAATTAATTGGGCTTTAGAATATCATTTCGAAACACATTTTAGAATGGTTCTTTAGATTGCTCTTCCGTTGGGTCGCGCCAACTAATGTCGCGGTATGTTTCATCATTGGATCCTTAAATGGGGAGACACGATTATGTGTCTATAGAAGCCCCCACTTTGACTGAGGTTCAGGAAACCGAAAGTTAAAGTATACGGTGTCGGGACGGAGAACGATTCGAAACGCTCTGCAGTTTAGAACTGATCTATAACCGCCGGTCTCTGCAAAATAAAGTTAGTATGCAGGACAATAACTACAAGCAATCTGATTACCTGCAGATAAAAGATGTTAGCAGATAGGTGCAAACAACTCACATAAAGCACATAATGATGCAAATGATGCAAACTTAGACTCTCTAAGGATGCATGAAACGCATTGCAAGGATTAAGGTTATGCAAAGCTAAGGGATGACATGTCATGCAAGGTCAGGGTTATGCATGACTAGAATGTATGAAATGCAATGCAAGGTCAGGGTTTTGCAAAGCTGCAATGCAAGGTCAGGATTTTGCACGGCCAGAAGATGCGTAGAATGATAGAATGAGCAGGATGATTAGAAATAGATTGAATGATTTTCGAAAGTCGTTTTTAGTAAATGATTGGGGTTCGCAAACGAGGTCCGCGGATTACAACTCTTCGGGAGTTTGATTTGAATTAGAGGAACCACCACACGTAGGAAGCCCCCATTTTGGGTGAGCTTGCCTTGAATTAGGCTTGAGCCTTGATTGAAATGTAGTTGATTTGACATTGAAGTTTAGTTGCTATGTCTTGAACATTGAAAGTTTTAACTAGGGATTGCACTGGGGATTCTTCTTTGAGAAATTGATATGGGCAAAGTCAAGTATCGCCAGAGACCATGGAATTGTCGGAGAGTCCTTCAGGGACAAGGAGAGCTTGGATTGAAAAATAGAAGGTTTGAATTTGTGACTCAAATGCATGTAGGTGGGAAAAAGCTTTAACGAGGCTAGGTTCAAACTCGAGTCTATGTCGGGATCTAGAGAGAACATGCTCCTGAACTCTAGAAAGTCAAATCATTAGACCTTGACTAATTTATTTTTATTTTAGCGGTCGGACCTCAAGATGAGGATTCCTACGTATCCTTGCGGAATCAGACCATTCGTAGTTCCAGATCTGATTTTTTTTTATATATATATATTTTTTGTGCCCTAACTTTTGCCTAGGCCGTCCTTTCGGGTTTTCAACCTAGCGGGCTTGGATATACCTTGGAGAAGGAGTTAGGATTGATGAAAGGATTATGAATTTGGATTATATGGATTAAAGGTTTGATGAATCGAAGGGATTTGAATGAGGGGTAGAACTTATGTGCAAGCCCCCTAACTTGACTTTTATTTGCCTTTGGCTCTTTCTTTTTGAATCTTTTGTTTTTGTCCTGTGCGTTTTTGCTTTTTCATTTTTTTTTGCACTTTGAATTTTTTTCACTATTTTATTTTGCCTGGCATTGATTTTTTTTGTAGTGAGGCTTGCACACAAGTTTGGTTTAGGGTACTGGAAGGCTTGAAGGATGTTTGTGGAGCTTTGATGTTGAAGTGATTGTTTGGTTTATGATGGTTTAAGGATGATGGCTCATGGAAGGTGATGGAGGAAGAGGGAATAACTCCTGATCCAAAGTATGTCCATTTTTTTTCATTTTTCTCTTTTTTTTTATTTTCTGATCTTTTTATTATTATAGTCAAGTTCATTAGGTGATTTGAGTTTCATCATTGAATTAGAAGCATAAATAAAATGATGGAAGGCCAATGAAAATGAAAATGAAAATGCAATTATTTTATTAATCAAAAATAAATAGAACAAGGCTTATTAGAAATAAAAAAACCTAAATGCCATAGACTCGAAAAGAAAGGAAATGAAGGAGCTAGGGGAGGGACTCCCCGACTCAATCTAGAAAACTAGCGTTAAATGACTAATCCCCGGCGTTATTTAGGTGTTGCCCAAGGGGTTGCTGCTATTGCTGACTTTTGCTGTAGGCGGAATTGGCAATCTACCGTCTTCAACCATATCCTGCAGATGATGCTTCAAAGTCCAGCATTGTGATGTCAGATGCCCATTTCCTTGATGGTACTTTCAGTAGGAATTAGGATTTCATCTACTGGATCTCTTCTCAAGAGGAGGGTCCGGAGTAGGGCCAAGAGCCTAAAATGCTCCCTTTGCATGAAGCCTAGTGAAGGCTTCTTCTAGGGACATGCCTAAGGGAGTGAATGTCCTTTGAGGGCCTTGATAACCTTTCTTGTCGGTAGTTAGAGCATTGATGTCGCTGCTTTTAGAGGTAGAAGGGTTAGTATTACTCTTCTTGAAAGAGTTATTGTTGTTAGAACCCTTGTTCTTGTTAGCCTGTACCTCTTCTTCAATCAGTAGGCCCACCTTATAGAGCTTCGTGAAAGACTCTATAGGTTGGAACTTGATATGATCCCCATACTTGGGCTGCAGGTTACGGATCACCAATCGGACTTGATCCTCTTGGGATGGCTTGTTAGTCATTTGTGCAGCTTTTTCCCTCCATCTGTTAAGGAAGGTGACAAAATCTTCATTGGAATTCTGCTTAGCTAATTCCAACTCACAAAGGCCAATGGGAAGCTAAGTATTATAGATGTATTGTTTGTCACTAGTAGAATAATTGCTTATTGCTGCGGTGGTATTGCTGCGGTTTTACCCATACACAGCAATATATATCGTAAAACGAAAAGGTAAAATATAAAATAAAGATATTGCTGCGGTTTCGGCCAAAAACCGCAAAGAATATGGTATCAATAGGAAAAAAAAATTTAAAAAGTTGACTTTTGACCAGGACTTATTCTTTGCGGTTTAACAACCGCAAAGCAATATATTAAAATAATATTAAAAAAATGATATTTTAATATATTGCTGCAGTTTTTGAAACAACCGCAGCAATATCATTAAAAAATATTCAAAAAAATATATAAAAGGCGTGCAACAACCGCAGCTAGGGTTTGTTTTTTCCTCATAATTCTCTCATCCTCTCAGCCGTTCAGTTATCACACCTCACTAATTCTCTCAACCTCCCTGCTCTCAACCTCCCTCCTCTCAACCTTCGACCCTTCATCTTCTACCCTTCACTCTCATCCCTCGTCATTCACCCTATACCCTCCTCTCAACCTTTGACCTTTCACCTTCGACCCTTCATCTTCTTCCCTTCTTCTCCTTCTTTCTTCGCTCGACCTCGTCCTTCTCGACGGCCTTTCTTCGCTCGACCTTCGCTCTTCGCTCGACCTCGTCGTTCTTCGCTCGACCAGACGAAGATTCTTCGCATCACCTTGTCGTTCTTCGCTCGACCTCGCCGTTCTTCGCTCGACCTCGTCGGCTTTTGTGTTTTTTCACCAACAAAACACTATACCCCTAATTTACACCACCATAGCGCGACGGCGTTTGATCTCACGCGCCTTCTGAAAACCTCGAGAAGTGCAACAATGGAGATCGAGATCATCCACAAAGAATCAACAGAAAACGAGGAGAAGAAGAAGAAAAGAGGAGAGAGAAAATCAAAAAAAGCAGCGGAATCAGCAGAGATGCTTGTGTTTATTTTAGGTAGTTTGAATTTGTGTTGTTAGTTTGAGAAATTCGGGGAAAATCGTTGTTTTTTTTGTGCTTTTTGATGGATTGGAAAATTAGTATTGTTGTATAGAAATTTGCTGGAAATTCAGAGATGGAGATTTTTATTTTCTTCATTTTTTTTATTTTTAGTTTAGATCTGATGTTTTATTTTTATTGGATTTTATTTTATTTTTTAGAATTAATATAATGTTAGGTTTTTTATTTTTGGTCTTTTTTTGTATATTTTTCCTTTATATCTCTTTCTTTTGTATGAGCTGAATATTTTTTTGTAAGAGCACATCTAAAAGTTATTTTATCATTACTTTGAATATATTGTGTTTAATTTTCTTTCAGCATTTTTATCTTTTAAATTTGATGGCAAAATGCAAAAAAAAAAAAAAAAATTACCTCTACCGGTACCTATTGTTGCGGTTTTGGCTGAGGAACCGACAAAGAATAGGTGTAACATATTGTTTGCCGGTTTGGCTAAGAACCGCAAAGAATATGTTACACATATTGCTGCGGTTTTGGCCGGGAACCGCAGCAATAGCTGGCACCTATTGTCAAGCGGTCCAAAACCGCAGCAATAGGTTAATTACCTATTGTTGCGCCCTTAATTGCTGCGCGGCTAAAACCGCCGCAATAGGCCACTTAATGACCGCAGCAATAAGCAATTATTCTACTAGTGTGTGGAACTCTTTTCTGATGTAGTCCCAGTCATTCAGCTTGGCTTTATTCAGTGACCTGAACCACTTGGATGGATGTGCATCCAAGGTTAAAGGAAAGACATAAGCAAACAGGTCCTTGCTCATCCCCTTGAGAGCCATAGAGATGGAGAAAGCTCTCAAGTGGTAATCTGGGTCTTCGACCCCCTTGAATTTTGGGAGGTCACCCAATGTTACCTTTTTAGGGAGTTTGTCCCTCAGTTCAGGACCAATGATGTCATGGCCATGAGCCTGACCCTCAAGCGCAGGAATTGACTGGATCAATTGCTCGAGTTTTTCAAACCGCAAATCTGTGTTGGTTTTGAATGGTAGTGGAGTGTCGCCTTGCTCGTCCTCTTCAGTTAGCTTCTCCCTCAGCGCCTTGATCTCTTTGTCTTGTTCCTCAAGACGAGAGTTCATCAGTGTGAGTTGAGCCATAATGGCACTGAGCTGTTTATTAGTGTCCCCCATTTCAGATGATGCTTCAGAATTTGAGGATTCGTCTGAAAATGTGAGAATGCGTTTAATGAGTCTAGGAGTAGGTTGACCTTGTATCCTCTCTGTCGGGTGTTCCCAAGTTATAATCTCACGATCCGTCCTGAACAGAAATCGAATGGACCTCGTAAATTTTTAGAAATGATGCTTTTGAAATGAGAAATGGAAATGAGGGATGGAGAAATGGAGATAAGAAATGAAGATGAAAGTGGAAATGGGGATGAAAAATGGAAAGTGAAATGGAAACGGGAAATAATTAGAGGTGGGTATAATTATGGTTATGATGGTGATATGGGCCTAACTATATGCGATCTGCTGATCGACCTGGGCGAACCGGACCGGACTATGCAAGCAGATCGGACTAGACTTTGCTAATAGACTAGACTCAAAAGGATTGTCTACGCTAGCTTCGCTAGGCTTAAGAAGGAATTGGCTTCGCCAGACTTGATGATTTGGGATTGCTATAGATGCAAGATTGGAGTAGCTTCGCTAAACTCGGAGGGTGCCCTTATGGTCTTGGGGGTGACTAGCTCTGCTAGGTCTAAAGGATGCTGCTATGGTCTCACGGGGATGACTAGCTTAGCTAGGCCAAAGGGGTGCCGTTATGGTCTTACAGGGATGACTAGCTTAGCTAGGTCAAAGGGGTGCCGTTATGGTCTTACATGGAGGACTAGCTTAGCTAGGTCAAAGGGGTGCATTTATGGTCTTACAGGGATGACTAGCCTAGCTAGGTCAAAGGGGTGCCGTTATGGCCTTACAGGGATGACTAGCTTAGCTAGGTCAAAGGGGTGCCTTTATGGTCTTACAGGGATGACTAGCCTAGCTAGGTCAAAGGGGTGCCTTTATGGTCTTACAGGGATGACTAGCTTAGCTAGGTCAAAGGGGGTGCCTTTATGGTCTTACAGGGATGCTAGCTTCGCTAGACTTAAAGGGGTTTGGACTTCGTCCTATATGGATTTGGAATTGGACTGGATTGACTTTGGAAATGAGTTGGGCCTTATGCGGACCTAATTCTGGACTTAGTCCTATATTGGTTTGACGTTAGACTTGAAAATGCACATGGGCTTTACATTGGATTGGAATCGAGTTAGATTAAACTTGGACTGGGATCGATATAGACTAGGGTTCACATAAAGATGCAAATGGGCTTAGGTTTTGACATGAGCTAGACTTATATGGGCCTAAGATGGACTCTAATGCTAGCGGACCTAATATGAATGCATGGACTCGAATTAGATGGACCCTATATGAATGCAAAATGGACTCTAATGCATATGGGCCTAGAATGAATGCAAGTTAATTGAATTTGGTTGATTGAGTTGGATTGGATTAAAGGTGTTTAGACTGGGCTTAGAATTTTCGAAATTCGTTTTTGAAAGGAACCCCTTGTTTTTATCTTTTGTTAGGAAAAGATGATGGATTAATTTTGAAAATGTTTTTATTGAAATGTCGTGGTATGATGATGATTAGTAAATATTTTCGAAAAAGGTAGAATAGAAGAAGGTGTAGGATTGATTTTGGAAAATGTAATTTTGAAATTGTTGAATATGGTAAGGTAAGATTGACAGGGATAGATTTGTTGAACAGCAGGGAAGAAATGGGAAGAGGTAGACATGCATGACAACTTTAGCTCTACAATGACCCTTTAGATGCATGTTTTTTAGACGGACTTAACCTTGCATGAAAAGACTGGTTTTTTTTTTTTGAATGCTTGATTAGGTGAGACCTCTAATTAGACCATGTATTACGCGGATGCAGATAGCCAAATATAGAACTGAACGTAGGATCGACCATTACGGCGACTAAATCGACGAAAAGCGCGCGATGCACAGACTGCGTGCGGCGCACAACCCTGCGTCTAGCGCGGGAGTGGTGCGCCAAGCGCAACTTATCACGCTTGGCGCACTACTCCCCGACACGTTTTTCGGGGATTTAGGCGACGAATTGGCCGATTGACGAACTTTTTCTTGTTGGTTAGTCGCGGTTTTCAAGAATGACGCATAATAATGACGAATTGACTGGATAATAACAGGCAATAATTGCAATCAGAGGCAAATGTCATATAACATGGATGCAAAAGTTCCAACCTAAAGTCCAGTTCTATGTTTGAAACTATTGGTCAGGTTTAGGTTCAGTCGAAAAGGGTCCATGACTAGAGATTGATCTCACGCATCATACCCCTGCTTAAAGAGGTGGCCACGTGTAAGACGCACTCCAGTCTCAAGTCAGGAATAAGAGAACAATGCCATGGTTGGGTAGGTTTGCTTAGGACTAAGATCCAACTCTATCGCTCAGGAAGCTTTTTGGAAGGACAAAGGGCAAACCCCCCCGGGGGTGACCTCACACATAGAACATGTGCTAATGAGGCAAGGTAGATTGTCCTTATGGTGGCTCAACAATATCCATACATATGCAAAACTGTATATTATTCTAAGGCATAAAAATAAGAATGAATCGTATTTTTCAAGTTTCATCCACTCATGTAAAAAAAATTAATTTTTTTTAAAATCCTCCTCAGTGAAGTCGCCAAATTGTAGGCGTGTTTTTATTTCGCCTACGCTGTGTGAGTGCGTATTAGATTTGACTACCCCACTGTTAAGGTTTTATTAAAAATTGTTTTGTATTGAAAGAAGTCGCCAACAATTCTTTTTAGGAAGAATCATAAACCTAATTGGATATGGAAAAATCATAGGGACAAATTATCCAATGTAGATTTCCCCGTCTTGACTCCATAGATGGTCAAAATGAACCAAAGATTGAGTTCGGGGGTGAGGGTACGAATATGGTCATAATGAACCACATTCGCCCAAAGTTGGCCTCTACTAAATATCAATTCATTGCAAATTTTATGCCAAAAAATAATCAAATAATGTTTTAAACACCCTAAAAATATTTAGTCTAGATTGGTTCAGGAAACACATAAAAAGACTAATTTTAGTGACAAGTTATTATGCAATCAATTTATAGGGAACCTAGCAGGTTGTCCAAATTAATCTGATTAATATTAGAACAATTCTTTAGGTTTTTGATTAGCAAAAATAACATGTGGGTGATAAAAGCATTGAAATAGGACAATCATATAATAGGCATAGAATGTTCAGGTAGGCATATAATATACAAAGGCGTGAATAAATATAATAAGAATATGAAATAAAAGAAAGTATAGAAAAGAGGTTAGAATGTACAAAGGCACGATTATTACTTAGAGATCTACATCATAAAATAAATTGTTAGTAATTTCAAAGTAATAAATATAATTGATTATTCAAGGATCCTCATGAATTATACCTATGCGGCTTAGATTGAAGAGCGCAATGATCTTTAGGCGGAGCAATCGTGGAACTAAGAACGTATTGTGAAAGTATTGATTGATTGAAAGTATTTGAGTGTTTGAGGTATTCGAAGTGTATTGTGAAGGTATTCGTAATTTTTTGTATTCGTGAAATAATAATATGAAAAGCCGTCCGTAATTCAGGAAATTCTGGGTATTTATAGAGAAAAGAAACCTTGCGCCTCACGCAAGCCCTGCGCCAGGCGCAAGCCTACGTGGCAGGCGCAATGCCACGCGTCAGGCGCACATTGGTGTGCCTGACGCAGCCAGCCCAATCAGGTTTAGGCACGTGTAAACGCGTTTTTGAAAAGATAGAAAAGAAAGTTGCGTCTCACACAGGACTTGCGTCAGACGCAGGACTCTGTGTGAGTCACAAAATCTACGTGTCAGGCGCTCATTGGCTCGCCTGACGCGATATGGCCAATGTGTTGGACGCACCCCACGTCCGGCGTATATTCTGGAATATTCGAGCATATTCCATTGCGCGTCTTTCGAAGATACTTTTCTATCCCTAAAATTCCGGAGATGGAATTTTACGGATAAAAAACCTGATTTATTTATCAAAGATAATAAAATATTTATTAAAAATATCCATTAAAATAATAAATATTTGATTGGGCTTTTAGAATGGATTCAAAATATTTTATGGGCTTGAAATACAATTAATCATCATGAACAATTAATTGGGCTTTAGAATATCATTTCGAAACACATTTTAGAATGGTTCTTTAGATTGCTCTTCCGTTGGGTCGCGCCAACTAATCCCGCGACATGTTTCATCATTGGATCCTTAAATGGGGAGACACGATTATGTGTCTACACTATGTTCTATAAATTAAGTGATATGTTCTGAATTATGTCTTTCTAAAAAAGACTCCATTAAAGTATCAAACTCAAATTCAACCAAGTTCTTCACAAATTTTACTAAATTCTTCATTAAATTATCTGAAATTCAATCTTTTTAGCTCGCATTCATTAACTACGAATTTATTTCATATCTCTCTCCTCTAGAGGACTGATTTTCTATCCAAAAAAAGTAATATAACTCCAAAAAAAAAATTAATTTTTTTTCCAATATTCTTTTTTTTGAGTTATATCACTTTTTCATTAGAGTTACATCACTTGTTCATTAGAGTTATAGCGTGTAAAATCCATTCTCATTTCTCATGTAAGTATGCATTCTCATATGAAATCACTATATATATATATATATATATATATATATATATATATATATATATATATATATATATATATATATATATATATATATATATACATATACATATACATATATATATACATATATATATACATATACATATACATATATATATATATATAATAAGCTACCCCTAAATCAAACTACCTAACTAACCACTAACCTAAGTATAATGGCAAGCAAGGGTCATTCTTCCACAAGGACTAAGGGTAATCACCGAAAATATTAATTATAATAAGCTAGGCTAAGATATAGTTAAGTGATTTGTCAATTATCAACTAAAAACTAATAAACAAAAGGAACTCGGGTAGGGGACTTCACCAATTATTTCAATCATGAAAACAATTAGGCAAATAAGGAAATAATATAAAGAGAATGAATCAAAGGGATCATCTAACAAATCCCTAATTACTCTTTCAAGCTAAAGAGGGTTACTCAAATTGGAGATTATGTCCTATTTTCATGCAACAAACCCCCAACTCAAGAGCATGAATAACAAGATGACTAAATATATCCCTTAACTAAAACCCCTATTTTCATGCAAATTTAGTTAAGTGAACAATTAGGGAGTCAACTCTTCAATTTCATCTTTCAATCCTTCATTGAAGTGACTAATAATTAAGTTTTCATGGAGGCCAATCACAAAAACCAACAATAAAACCCCTATTGCTCATTTGATTTCATTTTCCAAAATTACCCCAAATATGACCCAAAGGCTCATGATATCATTAATGGCTTCATCCCCTCCCAAGCAAAATAACTACTCACAAATCATAATAAATTATTAAATGAAATAAATAACAAACTAAAAACATGAAATCAAACACTAATCTAGGATGAACAAGTAAATATAGTGAAAATGACATGAAAATAAGTAGATAAAGCAACAAAACATGAGAGAGAGTAAAAAATTCTCATTAAAGTTGCAAGGAGTCTCCAAATCTTCAAGTTTCCTTCTTAGATTCTTCAAAATCCAAGCTTTCAACAAGTTTCTCTCACTTCTCTCTCTAGAAGATGAGAGTTTCTCTCTCTAAAAGCCCTAACTAAAACCTCTAACTAAGCTTTTGGAGGCTAGCTCTCCTCTCCCCTTTTAAAAGTTAGGGATCCTTCCTCTTAAAAGATTTAAATATTACATCATTAAACGGGTCGAAAAACAGAGATTTCCGCACAGATCAAGTGGCGCGGGCGCTCCATATAGTTTGGAGCGGGCTCTCCATACAATTTCACGCAGGCGAAGGTTTACGGGACTCCCGGCGGGCGCGCTTAGACACTACGGAGCGGGCGCGCAGTTCTCGGCAGACGCACCCGATTTCAAACAGCCATATCTCTTTCATTTTTCATCAGAATTGGGCTTGTGACCACTCGTTGGAAAGTTATCGAGCCAAACTTTCATCTACAACTTGAATCACTGAAGAATATTTTGTGTGACGAAAGTTATGGTCGTTTGAATATGACCCTTATGCACAAATCCTTCCAAAAGCTTTTATTTTGGCAAAATTGCTTCACTCTATGCTTGGTGTGTGGTATGGAGACCTCTAAGGTGGATCCTACAACATCAAACACAAATAAGCATTACCAAACCATATATAAATAGCCAAAATAACTAATATTCACAAATAAGCTACAAATAACTCAACTACTCTAAATTAAGCAAAATAAGCTAGAAAGTGATAAATGAAGAGGAAAAATGACTCTAAACATGAGGAAAATAAGGTATTTGAGTGATATAAATATCACTCATCAAAATCCCCCAAGCTTAACCTTTGCTCGTCCTCGAGCAAATAAAACAAAATGATGAAGTACTACTCTAAAAAGCTAGAAATTCTAACTCACTGTCGTAGGAATCACGGTTGCACTTAGCATGTGCAACAAGCCCTTTAAACCCCTAGATCGCTCTAGTGGACGAGTTTGCTCTCGTGAGGGTTTCCCAAGAGTCTTAACCCACAACTCTAATCAAGCACAAATATATATAATTAGCCCAAAGTCATCTCTTTAACCATGGTTCACAAAGCAATAGGCAATTAAGCAAACTTTCAAAGCATAACCATTATCATTATGTATCCATGACTTAGGAATATAGGGGATAGGCTAATCTAAGGTGCAAAATTAACACTATCAAAAGCTTCAACCATCAATTAGAGTCTACTTAGGCATTCAAGAGTCACAAATAGTTCTCAAATGGATGAAAAAGGTCCCAAGATCGATCCTAATCACCTATAGCGCACATGAACTCCCCCAAACTTGACTTTTGCTAAGAGAAACCATGATTGTAGGATTAAAATGATTGAGCAAATGGTCTAAAGTCTCAATGTTTAAGCCATAATGACATTCATCATTACTAGGAAAACTCTACTTATTAACTTTTTGAGTTCCCACTCAAACATTTCAACTAACCCACTTTCTCAAGGACATGTGGTAATTACCACTTATTGACTTTTTTTTTTGATTTTTTTTTTTGTTTTCATGGACTTTAATAGGCTTATTATGCCTTGTGGGCTCATTGGCTCCACTTATTGGACTCAAGACTTAAAACACTTTTTTTTTACAATCGAATTTAACTCTTAGCATAGCTTGTTTTGAGGTAAGAACTTGTGCAACAAAGAAGATTTCAAGAATCAACTAGGGTTACTACAACTTCCAAAAGAGAAATAATTCGACACTTTTCAACACAAAGTTTGACAACATTTAGAATTATAGAATGCCTTTTCAAGTAGAAAATCAAGCAACAAAGATTAATCAATCCATAATCGCCCCAATTCACACATACAAGCATCCAATGGAAATACCTACACTCATCTACCCAAATGACCAAAGCAAAGGAATCCACATAAATTTACCAACAACATGAATCTTCCCTTGGACATGAAATGCTTTGTACTTTTCTTATTCCTCATTTTTTTTGGCTTTTCAATTTTTTCAATTTTTTTGGGAAAAAGAAAAGAAATTAAACGAAAATGTTTTTAGATTTTGAATTTATGCAAAAATGAGAAAAGCAAATAAATAAAGTATATATACCTCCCCCAAGCTAGAATAAAGCATTGTCCTCAATGCTTGAACAAGAAGATCAAAGGGAGGGAGGGAGGAGAAAGAAACATCCAAACCAACAAGCATATGTTCCACAATCATAAAGCATTAGAGAAAGAGAAAAGGAAGGATGCTACCGGATAATAGGTGGGTGTAAATACCCGCAAATGACCCAATATCTCCATTTCTAATCAAATTCTTCAAAATCATGATTTGCTTTCCACGTACTATTGAGAATGGTTGTTATTCGAACTATGTACCTAAACCCAAAATAATGGATAGAAAAAAAAAAGTTAAGCAAAATAAAAAAAAAAAAGAAAATCAGAGCAATAAATCACGGGTTACTTCCCGAGAAAGGCTTGTTTAAGGTCCCAAGCATGACCTTACTAGTAAATATCCCGATAAAGATCGCAAGAGTTTGTCATATACACTAGCACACATTTCAATTATTATTAAGAATGCAATGATAGAATGCAAAGTGTGCATAAAGTGCAATGCAACTCCATGCAAATGAGGAGAAGGATGCCTAAAAGAAGAAACAAAAGGAAAAATAAAGAAATAAGAAGAAGAAGAAGAATCAAAATAAGAAGAAAAAGAAAAATAAGATGGCAAACTCTCCTCTACAAAATCTTTTTTGGTGGCGATCTCACTCTTCTCCTTAATAATGAACGAATTGGGCACTCGAAGGTTAAAAGAGGCAAGAAGTTCATCTAGATTTGGAGTTTGTAGAGATGAAAATGGATATAAAATGGGAGTAGAGGGAATAAGGTCAATCCTTCTTGTAAATGGAATATGAGGGGAAGGGATAGAAACAAGGCTTTCACTAACCACTTCACTCACATCACAAGACTTAAGAGGGGAGACTTCTTCCATCAATGAGTTATCTTCAAGAACATGTCCATTATTCATCCAAACTTCTAAATCATCCTCAAGCTCTATGCTACTCTTTCCCAATTGATTTTCGTTTTCAACATGCATTGAATCAACACAATTAAACTTAAAGATATCATCATTGCAACCCCATTTTTCCTTAAGCAATTTCAAATCAATTTCTAATTGCAAAAGGGGATCATCAATAGGTGGGGAAACAATTTGAGAATCAAATTGGGGAATGAGTTCACAATCAAGCATATGAGATTCATCATTGGGAGCATAAGATTGATCATAGGAATTCATGCAAGGGTTTGAAGACAATTCATGAGATGCGTGAACATCATTAACATTATAATATGCATCAATCAAATGAGCGCAAGATGGGGGAGGAATATAAGTCTCGGGTTCATAACTAGAGAAATTTTCAAGATTTTGATTAGTATGTATTGACATTTCCCATTCATATGTATCTCTAGCCAACCACTCAAATAGACTCCAAGCCTCATCCAAAGATTGAGCATGGAAATCACCATTAGACATAGACTCTACCACCCTTCTAGTTTCTTCATTTAGACCCTCAAACATCATATCACAAATTTCCCATTTTTCAAAGCTATGGTCACAACCAAGAGAATCTCCAAGCCTCCAATAATACCTCCAAAATACTTCATGCTCATATTGGGGAAGGGAGAAGATTACCATTTTTTTTAGTTTTTAAAAGGAAAAGAAAATCAAATCAAATCAAATAAACCAAAGAAAAGAGAAATATTCACAAATGGCCTAGACTCACCTAATCAAACAAATCAATGTTAGCCGAAGTCCCAAGCAACGGCGCCATTTTGATAGTAGAGATTTTGGTCGTTGGACAAAACCCCTAAATCAAACTACCTAACTAACCACTAACCTAAGTATAATGGCAAGCAAGGGTCATTCTTCCACAAGGACTAAGGGTAATCACCGAAAATATTAATTATAATAAGCTAGGCTAAGATATAGTTAAGTGATTTGTCAATTATCAACTAAAAACTAATAAACAAAAGGAACTAGGGTAGGGGGACTTCACCAATTATTTCAATCATGAAAACAATTAGGCAAATAAGGAAATAATATAAAGAGAATGAATCAAAGGGATCATCTAACAAATCCCTAATTACTCTTTCAAGCTAAAGAGGGTTACTCAAATTGGAGATTATGTCCTATTTTCATGCAACAAACCCCCAACTCAAGAGCATGAATAACAAGATGACTAAATATATCCCTTAACTAAAACCCCTATTTTCATGCAAGTTTAGTTAAGTGAACAATTAGGGAGTCAACTCTTCAATTTCATCTTTCAATCCTTCATTGAAGTGACTAATAATTAAGTTTTCATGGAGGCCAATCACAAAAACCAACAATAAAACCCCTATTGCTCATTTGATTTCATTTTCCAAAATTACCCCAAATATGACCCAAAGGCTCATGATATCATTAATGGCTTCATCCCTCCCAAGCAAAATAACTACTCACAAATCATAATAAATTATTAAATGAAATAAATAACAAACTAAAAACATGAAATCAAACACTAATCTAGGATGAACAAGTAAATATAGTGAAAATGACATGAAAATAAGTAGATAAAGCAACAAAACATGAGAGAGAGTAAGAAATTCTCATTAAAGTTGCAAGGAGTCTCCAAATCTTCAAGTTTCCTTCTTAGATTCTTCAAAATCCAAGCTTTCAACAAGTTTCTCTCACTTCTCTCTTTAGAAGATGAGAGTTTCTCTCTCTAAAAGCCCTAACTAAAACCTCTAACTAAGCTTTTGGAGGCTAGCTCTCCTCTCCCCTTTTAAAAGTTAGGGATCCTTCCTCTTAAAAGATTTAAATATTACATCATTAAACGGGTCGAAAAACAGAGATTTCCCGCACGATCAAGTGGCGCGGGCGCTCCATATAGTTTGGAGCGGGCTCTCCATACAATTTCACGCAGGCGAAGGTTTCGGGCCTCCAGCCGCGGGCGCGCTAGACAATACGGAGCGGGCGCGCAGTTCTGGCAGACGCACCCGATTTCAAACAGCCATATCTCTTTCATTTTTCATCAGAATTGGGCTTGTGACCACTCGTTGGAAATTTATCGAGCCAAACTTTCATCTACAACTTGAATCACTGAAAAATATTTTGTGTGACGAAAGTTATGGTCGTTTGAATATGACCCTTATGCACAAATCCTTCCAAAAGCTTTTATTTTGGCAAAATTGCTTCACTCTATGCTTGGTGTGTGGTATGGAGACCTCTAAGGTGGATCCTACAACATCAAACACAAATAAGCATTACCAAACCATATATAAATAGCCAAAATAACTAATATTCACAAATAAGCTACAAATAACTCAACTACTCTAAATTAAGCAAAATAAGCTAGAAAGTGATAAATGAAGAGGAAAAATGACTCTAAACATGAGGAAAATAAGGTATTTGAGTGATATAAATATCACTCATCAATATGTATATATATATATATATACATATATATACATATATATACATACATATATACATATATATACATACATATATATACATACATATATACATATATATACATATATATATATATATATATATATATATATATATATATATATATATATATATATATATATATATATATATATATATATATATGTATGTATGTATGTATATATATATATGTATGTATGTATGTATATATATATATATGTATGTATGTATATATATATATATATATATATATATATATATATATATATATATATATGTATACATTTTAGAAATATTTCACTTGCAATATTTCCTATTTTAGAAAGTTGCATATTACTTGCAATATCGATAACTTTGGCAATATCATCTCTATTTCTCTCTCCTAGTAGTATATAATCTCCGTCAATGTCTCACCTCTCCTAAATTTTTGGGTCATGTAATAATGTTGCAAGTTAAAAAAAATGGAGGTTGTATATAAAAAAATTATTATGTAACATATTGTTGGATTTTTCTCAATATGTATTGCGAAATATCTTCTGTAATTCTCACTAATCAATAATTGAAGATATTAATGGAAGTTGTGTGTATTTTATTTTTTAACCATTGTAAATATATATCTCTTGTAAAAAAAATTGATTAAAAATCTATCCTTATATGGTAGTAAATTTCATATAAAAAAATTATTTCTTTCATAATTTCTATGTAAATACTTTCTAATACTAATAAATTTCCGATTATGAGACAAACTAGCCGTCTCTCTCTTTATTTCCCTTTTCTCCCTAATTAAAAATCCTAGTCTTTCTTCAGCCATTTTGAAGCTGCCACCATCCTTTTCAATGGTGGTAAGCCCCAATTTCTACTTGTATGCACTTATTCTTCTAGTCTTCGTTAATAATAATCCTGCTTTATCTCTCTGTTGGAGAGTTTCTTACTCAATTACTAGGTTATTTGTCTCGTCTAGTAGGAGTTTGGAGTTTGAAGTTTGATATATTAGTCTCTTTTTGTGGGAGTTTAAAGTTTGATTATTATGGTTTGTTGCAAGGATAAAGTTTATTGATGGTTTGCTGTACAAATTTGCAATCAGTATTGGGTTTTTGTACGCTACCTACAAAGTCCAATAAAAAGCTACTATCTCAAAGCTACGTCAAAATAATAGTCGCTCTCATAGAAGGCTGCAAGATTCAGCGAATAAACGGCCGGAGGTTATGCAATATTGTCAGATATGTTCCATTATTATCATAGTTATATCGTAAATGAACTCTATTTTATCATTATGTTAGATTATGTTTAATTAAATCTTTAATATCGATTGTAGATGTCGTATGGCTTTCAATTAATGAAATGTATCTTTTTTCCCTTCAAATGTTAAAAAAGTACCGATTATGATGTCTCAAATTTGCCTAATATACCAGCAGAAAGTTCCATTATCTTAGCATGATAACTTTCCCTAAAAATTAGTAATTATGATTTGTATAGATAATTATACATAATAATTGCAATAATTATACATGATAATACTGATCGTGAGTTTTGTATAGATAATTAAACTAAGGAAAATTTGTCAGAAACCACCTTTTATAATCATTTTTTTTGTGAGAAACCACCTTTAGAATTTTTTTGGTTAATTAGCCACCTTTTCGACTTTTTTTTGTTGAAAGCCACCTGCTGACGGAAAATGGGCATTGACTAACGATTTCCGGCGTTGACCATCACGTGCATGTCACGTGATGTCATAACACCCTTCTTTCTTCCTTTTTTCCCCGATTTTTCCCCCCAAAACCCATTCCATTCATCTCTCTCTTTCTCTCTCTCTCTTCACACACTCACCCCCACATCCACACAAGCAGACATGGAGGACAACAGAAACGCAGAAGAAAAACACCTAGTCAACATCACCACCACCACCACCACCACCACCACCACAGCAACCACCAATTCATCATGCACCAAAGACGGCCTCCAAAAAAAAAGCACCAAATACAAAGAACAATTAGCACCAAAAAGAAGTTCCAACAAAGATAGACACACAAAAGTTGATGGAAGAATCGGAATGCCCGCACTTTGTGCCGCAAGAGTTTTCCAACTAACCAGAGAACTAGGCCACAAAACCGATGGAGAAACCATCTAGTGGCTCCTCCAACAAGACGAACCGACCATTTTAGCCGCAACCGTAACCCGAACAATTCCAAAGATCATTCGTCGCCGCTCCGCTTCCGGGCTTCCTCTCGGGGGCTTCGTTTCCTTGGGATTACATTATAAGATTAACGACTTGAGAGAGCGGGTGCGAGGTGGCTAATCGATCGACTTGGGGCAATTTTGGGGATAATTTGGGAAGATCTCAATCAATTTGGCCTTCAATTGGAGGTGGGTATGCTCAAGTTTTTTATATTGCCTCCAATTTGGTCACTCAAAGTTCGAGCTATGTCACCAATTTTCGGCTCCAAGGAGTTGGATTACCCACTGCTAACATGGGTCTTCTTAGTTTTACGCGATTTTAGCCGGGGGTGCTCGGCTTCCAGCCCCGCAACTCGGGCTTTCGCAAGACGGACATGGCGGAGTTATTGGCCAAATATATCGCCAAAGAACAACAACAACAAGAACAACATCATCCACATCAATCCCATGAACAAAGTGATTCGGAGTCTGCTCTTTGCTGAGCATGTGCACCAACATCAACAAGAATAAAGAATAAAGAACACTTGCAGTCTCATTCTAATGACAATTCAAGAGAGCAATGAAAAATCGAGGAAAAAAGGAAGAAATAAGGGCGTTATGATCACTTGCCAACTGCCATGCACGTGATGGTCAACGCGGAAATCGTTAGTCAATGCCCATTTTCCGTCAATAGGTGGCTTTCAACAAAAAAAAAGTTGAAAAGGTGGCTAATTAACCAAAAAAAATTAAAAGGTGGTTTCTCACATAAAAATGATTATAAAAAGTGGTTTCTGATAAATTTTCCTTAAACTAATACAATTTCAGATAATTATGTCATTAACACTTACCGTCAGGTACTTCATATTAAACTCATTATTTACAAATTGCCAGACTTTTTTTCGTCGGAGAAATATAAAAGTCCTATTTTGATAAATTATCTTTTATTTATATGGAGAGATGCAATATCTGCCGGAATACTCGGACGTGCTCGTAAAAGCAAATGGCAAGAGGTTAATTTTCACTTTTCATGAGTCACTGTCTCACTGACACTTCAATAATCTGCTACTCCAAAATCCTTCCTATATTTCTGACACGTTCAACAAACAGACTGCATGCCTTCGTCATCCAATACTTCTATGATTACGTGGAAAATATGTCCTTACCTCAGTCTCTTTACTCAAGTTCCTTCTTTTTCTTTTTTTCCTTTTTTTTTCTTGTTACCTTTGTTGATTCTATAATTATGGTTTTGGGTTATTGTGAGTATTTGGGCTTCTTTTGTTTTAACTTATTTTCAGTTTTTATTAGAAAAAAGAGTTCTAATAAATTCAGATAAGGTTTAAGAAGGATTAATAAAGTTGGATAAGTTCAGATAACTTCAGTTCAGCTAACACAAAGTATGACACTCTCACAAAATAAAGTCTTACACTCTTACAAAATAAGATATAGTAAGTTCATACATCATACATGGTCTAATAAGGAATAAATAAGGTATAATAAGTTTATATAAGCAAAGATAAGTTGAATAGATCATACTTTTTTTCTTAAGTTGAAGTTTTTCATAATATTAACTTTTTTATAGTTTACTTTTAGTAATTTGTACATAAAGATATTAGATATGGATGATCGATAATTGGAATCAAAAACCACGAAAATCAGATGAATCATGTAAAAAGTTAGAGAGGGAGTAATGAAAAAACATGTCTTGGATAGACCGAGTTCACAAAAACTTAATATGAACTCAAATTGACTATATCACATAAAAAACTAATTATTTCATACAAATCTAACTATACAAAAAGTGATTATATCATACAAAAACTGAGGGTCTGTTCTCTTCGGCATAAAACAACTGAACTGAACTGAATTGAACTGAACTGATTGCAACTGAACTGAATTGAACTGAACTGAACTGAACTGAATTGAACTGAATTAAATTATAACTAAGGGCATGTTCTCTTCGGCATAAAACAACTGAACTGAACTGAACCGAACTGAACCGAACTGAAACGAACTGAATTGAACTGAATTAAATTATAACTAATTAATAGTAATGATAATAATTTAGGAACTGAATTGAACCGGCTGAGCCGAATCGAACCGAATTGAACCGAATCAACCGAACCGAACCGAGCCGAACCGAACCAATCGAACCGAAAATAAGTTGGGGAGAACAGCCCTAATAGTAATGATAATAATTCGGGAACCGAATCGAACCGAATCGAATCGATTGCGACCGAAGCGGGCCGAATCGAACGAATTGAACTGAATAGAACTGAATTAGAAATAAGCTGGGGAGAACAGGCTCTGACAATATCAGATAAAAACTAACAATATCAAATAAAAACTGACCATATCATACGATTCTTGGTGTATATTAAGTTATGTGCACCGGGTCTATTCAAGTTTTTTTTTAAATGACTAAGCTTTTGCTTTTAATAAAAAACGCAAATACTAAGTTCCAATGAATTCCAATAAATTTTAGATAATGTTATAGGGCGTGTTCGATAATAACTTTGTGATCAAACAAAACTCAAGTATTTGATAAAATTGTTTTTAAGATAGGTTTAGCGTGTGGAAGTAGTGTTTTGGAAAGGTAAATGCATTAATTAGTTTTTGAAGTCTAGCTATCAATTACTTTTGAAGGTAGAAAATAGTTCTAACCCAAAAATTAGATTTATCGAACACTAATTGTTTTAACATTTAAAGCGGCTAACATCCAACTCGCCACCGGTAAGTAGCGGGCGGACTAGCGCAAAAGTTAATAGGTAAAGCGATGACTAACAACTTCCATATAACTACTTTTGCCGAACATGCCATAGTTAGCTCCAATAACTTCAAATAAATTTAAACAAGTTAAGATAAGTTTTCAATTTGCTTTTGAGGATTTGCCAAGGAACGTAAGTTAGTGGTTGGCCATTAGGATCACATGAGTTATTTTTTCACAAGAAAAGTAGATATGAAAACAACAAAAATATACATCCTAAAACAAAATCAGTAACATTAAAAAGTTTGAATCATTATAAATTAGTTTGAATTTGTAAAAATTACTTTATTAAATAAATAATATAATTTATATGTTTAGTAAAAATCAGGTGAACTGACAAAGTTTAAGGACATGTTCTCTTCAATTGAATTTTATGCATTTATATTTATTTAAACTTGTATAAATTAATCTATACTTTATTATAGGTGTGAATAGAATTTTGGTTCCTTATTAGATTTTAATAGGCCTAAATGATTAAATGTGTCTCTAAGTCAATCTCAAATAAGTTTAACCTATTTTAACTCAATTGGTCATAAATGTTTTATAAGTGTATGAAGACAAAATAAATTAGGTAGCCCTTTTAGCGAGGGAGATACTCAATGAGTAATGAATAATGAGTAATGAGTAATGAGTAATGACTAAAGAGTTTGAAACAAAATGGAGAGCAATTAGACATCGTTGCAGTCAATTATATAGCTAGATGAGAATAAACTAGGTAGCATACGTTAGTAATCCAATACGAGACATGATTTTTTCTTTTGGACTAATGACGACAAGATTATCACATTCTATATATAGATCATTGTTCATCCACTTCTCCAATTCTGCAAAGATAGTTTTTTTTTTACAGAAGTTGCATCTATTAACTACAAAACATAAACTAAGGAAAGCAACGATAAATTGAGTTAGATCATGAGCTTGCTGAACTTGGTTGCGCGGAACTTTACGAAGAGAGCAGTAAGAGAATAAGGAACCCAGATGAACAATATGCTGAGCAGTCCAAAGCAACGAGAAATTAAATTCCCTTGAGATTTGATAATCTGAATAATAGCCATAGAATATGTTAGTAATTGAACAGATTGAAGTCACTGCTCATGGCCCCATTGAAGACAATACAATGTAGCAAGAAGTTCTGCTTGCAGTGCAGATTTAGCAATAAAATGAGATCCACCACAACATGGTTGCAGCTGAGAAGCATTAGGAGCAGTCTATATATATATGTGGCCATTGATGGTTCTTGGGACAAAAACACGTTACGAGCTGAAGCTGGTTGGATTGCCACTTTTGGAGTAGTATTGAAAAAGATCATCAAATCATCTGCAAAGATAGTTGGATCTTGCTTTAAATGGTCATATATAATTTATATAGAATTATACTCCCTCTGTTTTTCTAAATCTTCTCACTTTTCGTTTTAGTGTGTGTTTTTTTAATCTTCTCACTTTGAGTCTATCTATTTTGGGCTATCAAATCTTCCAATTGAATCAATTGCAGTGAGGCTAACTATGTGCACCCTACTTGAATCATGGGTAGCTTTGTGATGCAGGCTCACAGTAGCCACCACAATAGCATGAAGCGTGATTTAAGTGGGTTATACATGTGTTATTGCCACCTCTTTTGAAAACCTCTATGACCTAATGTGAGAGATTAGTTTGAACATTGATAGGCACCATATGTAAATGACTTGATGACTTCATTTTAGTCAATTCAGACATGCATGATGGATTTGTAAATATGTAATATTCATATACCTTCAAAATGTTTATAGAACAAGAGACTTCATAAAACACTAGTAAGTTGTTCTGCATATTCTTCACAAAAAGTTGTTCTACCTATTCTACACAAAAAGTTGTTCTACCTTTACTTCACCTTCTTGGTTTCAAAAGTACATGTTCTTGTTGTGAGATGTTCAGTTGCCATTCATTTGTTCAGCAATAAACTGAATTGCTTTATGAACATCTTTAACAGAGGGACCAACTTCTTCTGGCAGCAGCCCTAGATCTTCAAGTTGTGACTTCTTTGCATGTGGTTCATCATATTCATTATTCCCACAAACCTTGATAACTTCATTCAGATATAATTAAAGTGACATCCAAACATTACTTAGAGTCTTAAGATGTAGTTCTTCCCATGACTCATTAACAGCAGCAACTAATTGATTAATGTTTCTTGCTGATTTTCTGTATTGCAATGTTTGAAGAACTTTGAAGTAACCTAAATCCAAAATATTCATGTCTGGACTGTTTGGTGGCTGTTGTATCAACCTGAAATCAAATCCATTTAGTAGTTTGTGTTGCTGAAATACTGGATCATCATTGGTTATGTGACATGGTGCATTATCTTGTTGTATGTATATGACCTTACTAAGGCCATCTGTCCATTTCTCCCTGATGGCAGGCATAATTTTGTTTACCAACATGTCTCTTATCACATCTTTTGTTATTGCATCAATGGGCTTTGTCTCTAAAATTCCCCTGGGCCTATTATCTGATGATCTTTGTGCTGCAACTTGTTTTGTGAAAGGCCATATGCCAATCTTCCCATCAAATGCACAAGAACCATCTTGGTTCCACCTTGGTCTTGAAACTGCAGCCATGAACATGGCTTTTGGTATGAAGTTTTTGTTCTTTATCTTCCTCCAAGGTGTTTTTTTTTTGGATGTATATATGCTCTGACCCTTTTTTGTGTCATATAGAACCATTTCTCATCTATATGAACAACATTTCTCATATCTATGTAAGTGGGGTTTGTGTACAATGTGTTTCTTTGAAGTAAACTTAAGACCCACATGCACCTTCTTATCTTCTTCTTCATGTTCAAATCAGGTTTTAATGGACTTGTATGAGGTCTTAACCCCCCTCTTTTAACTATCCTCCATAATGTTGTGTAATGCAAATCAAGTGCTTGAGCTAATACTCTTAAACTTGTCCTTTGACATAAAGGTACAGATGATACCTGATGAAGACTGACTGTTGCCTTGCGTCTTCCACATTTGTGTTTGTTGTTTCTGACATTGATGGGCAGACCTTGAGGTACCCATGGAAGATTCCCTACCACTGTCTGACTTAGAAGCCATTCAGCTATGATTTGTCGTTTTGCATTGCTGAGCCTATTATGTCGAGGATGTGGCTGTGGATTAGATACTACAAGGGCAAATACTTCACCTCCATGGTGTACACCTTCATCTAGCCCTGAGGCTTCTAATGGCAATGATGCCATTTTTTTAAAAAAAAACTTTTAAGGTTTCTAAGTCAACAGTTGGTATGAGTAGTCCTGTTCATTATATATACTTGGAGATGTTTATGAAAATTATTGTTTGGAGGGAAAGTTGAAAATTTTTGTGGGTTTGTAAGTACAGGGAATGGTTAGTTCTTTTCCCTCCTTTTTTTTGGCTGAAGTGTAAAGTTCCCTCTTCTATGGGCTGCTGTAATTTTCGTCCTTTTCCCTCCCACTTTTTTGTTTTGGCTGATGTGTAAAGTGTTGACATTTACTTTTCCCTCTTTTTTTGGGATTATTATTATTATTATTTATAAAGGACCCACTTGTTTTGTACTCTTCTCTTTTTTAATGTTAGTTTATTAAATTAGATTCCATCCCATGTGCAAGAATCTTCCCCCTCCTTAATATTTGTGCAAGATTCAAAGTAGGAAGATTAAAAAAAAACAGAGGGAGTATAATGTAAAATTCTTTATACAAAAATTGTAAACTAAACTAATCACAATGTAGTTGTAAATATTGTTTTAATTAGGGTGGTTATATTCATTATATAAATATTTTATATATTGGTTGCATTTACTTTTTTTTTATTACTGTCTAATGTGAGTATATATATATATATATATAATCTTCCCCCTCCTCAAGTTTTTCAATCTATACAAATATATTAAAAGGTGTGCTTGTCAAAGTTTATGTGCCATGTAGAACCTTCCCTCTTGCACTAGAATTTTGCCACATGTGTAATCAACCAACAGTAGACTGATCATCATGATTTTTGGAAAAAATATGCAAATGTCTTGAATAGAACCCTTCACCTAGATCTAACACAAGTGATATTTGGCCTAATCATTCTAAGTAAATATTAATAAATGAAAGATATAATTACTTGAGACATGACCGGAGCCTAAAAATTAGTTTGTTTCTTAAATCGAACATGATTTAAAGTGAGTTCACATGAATCGAGTTTCACCTTAACAAAGAAAACATCTATAAGGCACAAAATGTATCGCCTCATTATTACTCTAACCGACTTAAAAACAATATTCTTAGATCCTAAACTCCTAACATAAGAGTATTATGCATAAAAACACACTCAACTTTACCAAGTGAATATGTATATATATATAAGATAAGATAATGAAAGGGGATCATTTGAAAGCGGATAAGGAGAATTCCTCAAATGAGTCTCATGAAGTTTGATCCATAAATCCAAGGGATATATGATGGGAAGCGATATCACTATTCTACCACCTCAACCTCTACCAAGTGAATATATGTCGAAGACAGAAACATAACCAACTAATTTTTATTGTATAGGAGAAGTAAATCTTTGTACACCATCAAAGTCCATTCAAAACACTTTAGGGACCATATATTCTCCTTATCCTATTACGTACTCTTGAAAAGCCTTCCTCAATCTTGTGTAGATGGTCCGCCCTTCAAAAGAAGGAAAAAAAATATAGATGGTCCGGGTCCTGGGATTAACCATATACTCTATCCGTATTTTTTTATCTTTCTCATTTGGAATTTTGACACTATTCACAATTAGAGAGAATCTTCTAAATTTTTTTCAAAATATAAGAAAAAATAAGTCATGTGGAATCTTGTTTGATTCGTCTCAATTAGTACTTTATTAATATTTTATATTTTTTTATTAATATGTTGTGAAAGATATTTAAGGTCAAAGAATTGCATCGCACAATGAAGGTAGGAAAGAAAAAAAAAATACAGAGGGAGTATTTTGGAATCAAAGAAAAGAAAGATATGTAAAATGGATTTTTTATATTCTGATTTGAAATAATGGTTTTCTCCTCTTTAGGAGGAAGAGACTCGCCAACCTATTCCTATAGGAACACAAAAATTTAATAGGATATAAATAATTGAATTTATGAATTTACTTTAACCTAAGTTAATTTATGTTATGAACCACTAAAAGATTTTTTTTCCGAAACCCTATAGCTAAGGCTTAGTATATGAGAAATCAACTTTGGTGTAGAGAGAGCCACAAGGGTAAATAATATAGACGAGATTCGATCGCAGGGACACCACCTTCCAGAACTTTAACCAATTAGTTGACATCCACTTAGACCCTGATCTTTTGGACTTATTTTCAGTTTAGTTCAGTTCAATCCAATTACTCTTTGCATTTCAATTTTTCTTAGTTAAATTCAGTTTCTCTTAGTCCAAAAGAACGGGACCTGCTTATTCGCACCAACCTTAAAAAAAAACTCCAAAATAAAATATGAATAACGCATTTGTTGATACAGTATCTCTCCAGATACAGTCGAGATCTTAGTAACTGCAAGAAAAGGAAATAAATCTTCATCTCAAATTCTCAAACTTTATTAAAACAGTAATACTATATTGATATATATGACCTCATTAGTAGTTTAGTACTATGTTACTCTAAAATTGCCTCCCCCAAAAAAAATTACCCCCTCCTTAAAAGAAAGAAGAAATTTGCATGAAAAAACCTAAGTTAAAACATTCAGACCCAAATTCTTGAATTTGTCGAATTTCAGAGGTAAAACAGGGGAGATGAAGAGGACGAGTCACAAGTTTGACTCGGTGGTGATAATGAGTCGACTCAGGTCACTCCATCTCTTAATGGGTCTTCTTTTTGTCTATTTTTTCTTAATGACTACTCAATTTCCAGTCCTTTTCCGTTTCTTAGAAAAAAACCGAACTCCATCCCTATTCCTTTACGAAACGCCACTCCCTAAAAAAACGCCTGATATCCTCTCTCACTTCGTTTTCCGACAAACAACCTCCGACAACAGCTCTATTTACAAAACTGCCATGCAAGCATGGATCGTGGGCTCAAAATTATGGGCCCAAACCAAGGCCCACAAGGGCCCACCGGCGAAGGAAGAATCGGCGGTGCTGACGTGTCCGGAAAAGGTGACGTTTACAGAGTCGAAGTTCGAGGGAGTTGTGAGGCTTCCATGTGGGCTGACGCTTGGGTCGCATGTGACGGTTGTGGGCCAGCCCAGGAAGGCCCACAAAGAGAAAGAGCCGACTATATCGTTGGGGAAAGATGTGACGGTGTCGCAGTTTATGGTGGAGTTGAGGAGAGAGAAAGTTGTGAGAGGGGAAGAGGCTGCGAGATTTCTGCATTTTAATCCTAGGATTAAAGGGGATTGGAGTGAGAAACCGGTCATTGAGATGAATCACTGTTTTCGTGGTCAGTGGGGTACCGCCGTTCGTTGCGAAGGGTGGCGTTCGCCGCCCAATGAAGAGACGGGTAATGTCGCTCTTAGGCCCTGTTCTTTTCGACTGAAATTAGCTGAACCGAACTGAACTGAATTATAATGTTTTGATATTTATACTAGTAAGAATATAATGTCGAAATTGAATTAATTTGACCATAAGAGTCAAATAGGACGTTACTTCTTACCTTGTTTTCTAAGGTTAATTAGAAAACATAAGCAACAGGTGATATTGCATTGTTAATTTAAAATTGGAGTAATTGAGAACCAAGTTTTCCATAGTTGTAGTGGTTTTTTTTGCTAAATTTTAGATAGTACTACTAATAATGAGTGGTCATTCGGTTGACAATCTTGACATGAGAAACACTTAGGAAACCTGTACTATTAAGCTGTAAAGTTTGATTGGTAACTTGACAGAGATGGAATAAGTTGTGTACTTAAGTCGCTAGCTCAATTAAAATTACACTGATGTTACACTTATTAGGAAATGGAACTTTGTAATTGCAGGGATTACAATCTCGGGGTAAGTGTGCATATGTTACCACCTAGGTTAATTGATCAACTTTCGGAGTGGTACTTGAGACATGGGTGAATTCGAGTTATTGTCTTTTGGGGCTTCCTATAGACAAAAAAACAATTTTGTCGGAAGTATAACATTGTGAATTCAACCAAAAATCACAAAAAAATACTCCTATAAAGTAACACATTTATTCCCTTTATCTTTTTAATTGGTGTTTTGTATTTTGCACTTGCTCATAGATAATTGATGTTTTAGAATTAGTTACTGACACAGAGAAGATATAGCTTTATTTATCGTTATTTCCCCCTAGAAATTAGAATGCCATTATTATTACCCAATGAGAAGCAAGTAAATTTTTGGGGTTGGAAAAGATTTAATGTGTTTGTTAGGATTGATGTTAATAGGAGAGTTCAACTAACCTGAAGTAATTCACCTAGTTCATATTAGAGATTTGGTTGGTTTGAATCAAATAGAATACATATGGGATTTTATTGAAAGTTCAATACTATTTTGGCTTCAAAATATTGACACTTATGCTTTATGAGGATAGAGGTATGTATTGATAAAAGTTAATTATCACTAAAATTATATTAAATTCAAATAGGACAACTTTTTCGTAATCTTATTTAAGTGTATTTTAAGAGAAGCGATGAAAGGTCTATTTCAAAGTGAAAGGGACAATTACTTTGAAGCTTGAAATGGATCACGGAATGGGTGAGATCAAGATAAGAAGATCCTCGATCATTGATGATTGATGGTCGAGGCCAATAAAAAAAATACTTGGTTCGTTATATATTAAATGCAATGTGGAGGATGCATTATTAAAATGGAACACATTTGATTTGGAGAAAAATAGAATGAGGTCAAAAGAGGGACCTATATGATGAAGAGAGAGATAGAGAGAATCCTGTAACCATAGAAGTGTTCCATTTATTTTGCAACTCCCTAGAAGGTAAAGTTTTCCATTTATCTTAGAATAGAGTACGTATGTATTTTTTTCTTGCTAGAGATCAATTAAATGTCATTGTATATCTATTGTATGCTTCCTCCGTTTCTTAATATGTGCAACAATTTGACATTCATCTTGCCAATGCTTAACTTTGATAAGTATTTTTCTAATCATCTGAGTAAAATTACCATTAAAAGGGATATTTTTTCATGAAATTATGTGCTGAGGCTAATCTAGAAATATCTTGCATAATACCATTAGTTTTTTTTATATCTTATGAAAAAAAATTGGTCAACATTAGTACAAGATTCGTGCAAAAATCGAAGTAATCTAAGTACAAACAGGGGAAGTATATTTGAATTGGGCTCACTATTGAAGATGCTAAGACAAATGTTGGAGCTTTATAACATTTGACCGGAAATTTTGTTTTTTTATACTCCTTCGGTTCAACATTTCTACTTATATAAATATAAAAAGTTGTCAAATGGGATCTTCTTAGATTTATTTTTATGTATTTACGAAATATCAACTTTTATAATTTTTTTTGATACTTATCTGAAGAAATTATTGGTCAAAACTCAAAAGTGTGCACTGGAGACCATGGAAAAGAAAGTGTAAAATAACTTGTTTGAAATTGACGGAGTATGTGCTAAGGACTAAGATGTAAATGTTTTGGGTGGAACAACATGGTTGCTTATATGTGCTACAAGATTACTTGAGAGTTTAACAACGATTACAGCTAATCGGGGGGAGGGAGGGGCTGGGCGGGGCGGGGCGGGGGGGGGCGGGGCGTGTTTGTTCATTTTAAAGTGGAGACAGATTACCTAAATATCTTTCCCTTCTCGATAGTTCTGAGGTCGCCAGATATTGAATAAATTCTAATGCAAGCATAAACGAGGTCTGAAACTAATTGCAGGGAATCCAAATTGAGAACATCTGGTTGTCCCTTTTATTAAGTACAATTGGAGAAGTAAGGGTAGAGACTAGAGACTAGAGGCGATTGCATGCCTGTATTTCAGAAAGATGTAACCATTGATTGGAACTTGACAACTAATCTAAGCGTTTGAGAAAGTTGATTTCATCGGCAAGGCGTTAGATGCTTAGAGCAGTGTTTCCCTGTTCAGTATCATTTATAATGATAGAATCAACTCTTTGCATTTCTTGATGATTGAGATGTTCAAACTGGATTCATGTAACCTGTCCTCTACGGAGTTGTGAACACACTATTCAACTCCCTACCCCCAAGAAAAAGAAAAATCAATTTAAACATTGGATTTGTGGGACTTGTGCCTGAGCCGATACATAATTCTGATTAAGGGGAAATGACTTAGATACATGACTTTGGTACAATATTGTAGCTGGCCTATTTTTGTGTTTCTGTTCATCACTCAGCTAATCGCTAGAGCCTTTCTTTTTTGCAGTTGATGGGCAGGTTAAATGTGAGAAATGGATTTATCATGATGCTAACCAGTTCGAAGAGTCGAAGACTACTTTATGGTTGGGCAGATTGATGGGACAGAGGAAAAAGGTCGAATTGGACTGGCCTTATCCTTTTTCAGAAGAGAAGCTCTTTGTTCTTACCATCACTACTGGCTTGGAAGGTTATCATATCAATGTCAATGGACGGCATATTACCTCATTTGCTTATCGAAATGTAAGTATTGCGTTGTAAAATGCTTCCATTGCCAAAATCGATATAATCTCTTTTGCACGTTTCCTTGTTTAGGAGCATTTCATTAGGGATGTCGTAAGAAACTAGGAAAAACCTTTACTTCTGATTCAATTTTTCACCTTGGGTTTTTCTTCTGGTAGATATTTAAAAACCAGTGATCATCTTTGCTTTCCACTAATATATAAAGTTAATTTTGTTTTTGCACTTTTTTTTAACTTACAAACAGTATTGGGTACCAAAAAGAATATTTAGTGGGGTCAAAACAAAATTGATATATATGACAATTTGGACCTTTTCCCCTTTACAGTTGCTCAATGTAGAGCATTAAGAGCTTTAATTTAAATTTGCATCTGCATTTACAGGGATTTGACTTAGAAGATCCCATGTCACTTCACGTGTATGGGGATGTTGATGTACATTCTGTATTTGCTGCTTCCTTGCCCACATCACATCCTAGTGTTGCTCCTGAGAGGCATCTTGAGATGTTATCTAAGTGGAAGACTCAACCACTTCCTAATGCACCTGTTGATCTTTTGATTGGCATAATATCTGCTGGAGACCATTTTGCTGAACGTATGGCGGTCCGTAAATCTTGGATGCAACATCACTTGGTTAAATCGTCAATCGTTGTAGCCCGCTTCTTCGTAGCACTGGTAAGAGGCTAAGAGCTAGGCGATGTTGTGATGATGCTTTATGTTTGATCTCTATTGTCCCAAGAGTGATTGTAGTTTTTGACGTCGAACTATTGGCAGCATGAAAGAGAAACTATAAATGTGGAGTTGAAGAAAGAAGCTGAGTTTTTTGGTGACATTATCATTGTGCCGTACCTGGACAACTATGACCTTGTTGTTTTAAAGACACTAGCAATTTGTAAATACGGGGTGAGTACAAGAATATTTCTTGTTAATCAATAGATTGAAAGTTGTCATGATACATACTCATTGATTTCCTTTTCCTCTCTTGCTCTCTTCCGGAAGGTGCATATTTTGTCTGCAAAATATATCATGAAATGCGATGATGATACCTTTGTAAGGGTAGATGCTGTGCTTGAGGAAGCACGACAAGTCAATAGTCACAAGAGCCTCTATGCTGGGAAAATGAATTACTATCACAAGCCCCTGCGTAGTGGTAAATGGGCGGTATCATATGAGGTATAAGGATACTTTGGTCAAGATGGAAACGTTAGTTTTGTGAATCTGTTTAACTCGGCTATATTATAAACAAATTTCTATGACTTTAACCTAAAATGAAGTGTCGAAGTATTCATACCCATGCCAAAGTGTCGAGGCTCCGACATGGGTACTTGAAGTAAAATGAAGAGCCCGAGTAACATAATAATTTACTACTATGTTTCTGATATTTTTCTTCTGTAATATTTCAGGAATGGCCAGATGAAATTTATCCACCATATGCTGATGGACCTGGTTATATTGTGTCTTCAGACATTGCCCATTTTATAGTGAAAGAATTTCAGAAGAACAGATTGAGAGTATGTCAGATGTTATTTTTTAATTTCCAGCTCTCTGACCAATATTATACCATTTTCTTTGTTAATATGGTTAAGTAACATCAGTAATTGTTATATGTAGTTGTTCAAGATGGAAGATGTGAGTATGGGGATGTGGGTTGAGCAGTTCAACAGCTCGAGACCAGTGGAATATCTGCACAACTCGCTTTTCCTCCAGTCTGGCTGCATTGACAATTATTACACCGCACATTATCAATCCCCAAAACAACTCATATGTTTGTGGGAGAGACTGCAAAGTGAAGGAAAACCCATTTGCTGCAACCTATAAATTTTTTTACCAGTTGGACAAAATTTATCCCTCCTTTACTGCTCGGAAATTTTAGGAACTACAAAGTGGCACAATGAGTGAGGTTTTGAATTGTATATAGCTTATACATAGATCCGTCTGATGAGTTCAGAATTAGATGTAAACAAGGGGAGGTGGCTAGCACCCGACATGTATACGAGGGATTTTATCTATTTATTTTGAGGTTCATATAAATCAATAAAAATTCGAGATTTGGTTCATACAGAAGGGTTTTCATACAAATTAATCAAAAGTTGACAAATTGGCAAGTTCATTTTTTTTGCCTACAATAAGAGCATACTCATACAGTTTTGCCACCATCTTCTTTGCTTCCGGTATAGGTGAAGAGGACTACACGTTTTAGCATCTTTCATGGTGTGTAATGAAGACGGAAGATCCCATCTTGCCAACTCAAGGTATGAATTTAACCCAACATATTATTTTCTCAAGCAGATTTTCATGTGTATTCGATGAAGTAGAGAACATAATAGTCATGAAGATAAGACTAAACTTCAGTCCATTAGAAAACATAACATCCTATTATACTAAGCTTTATTCCCCCTTGAACTTTGCATTTTTTTGGGGTTGGCTTATGTCCTACACCCTTATAAAATGGTGCATGATTGAGCATTACATAGTCTTCAAATTAAACACTTAAGCTAGTGTTCTGCTGTTTCTGAATCATTAGATTAAATAAATCCCTTCTTTATCACTAGTCTAGGAGCTCCGATCAATGGGAGATGAAAGCAAAGATTCTTTTGTCAAAAGTGATTCCTTATTTCGTAGTGGTCTTTAAAGAAGAATCATATCCCATATGATATATGCTCTAGAAAACCCACTAAACCTCCAAAATTGTACTTTCCAACTGTGTTTTGCCTTATCTATTTTTAGTTGATTACCGATATCATTATCTCTTTGTCTATCCCTGGCACTTTTGCGATTTGATGATTTAAGAACTGTCAAATGGGATGATCAAGTTGATTTCAGGTCTAGCAAGGTTTTGGTTTTGGGTCGGGTTTGTTTTAGTATCGGATTTCTAGACAAGTTCATTTTCACAAAAAATAGTTTCCCTTAGGCCTCAAGGAGCGTTCTCTTCGACTTATTTTTGCTCAAATTATTAGAACTTATTGGAACTTGATGAAACTTGTTTTAAAAAGTGTTAAGACTTATTGGAACTTATTTGGACTTGAAACTTTATTTTTATACTCAAGAGAACACACCCTTGGCGGGTTTCAAGTCAAAAACTTTTGTTTGACACCCCCAATATTCTGGCAAGTTAGTGTCAGGCCTAATATATGTTTTTTATTTAAGGTAAGATGAAGGGGGCTCACTTGAGGGGGATAAGGAGAATTCCTCAAATGAGTCCTATGAGGTTTGATCCCTAGACCTTAGGGATACAAGGTGGGAAGTGATGCCACTACTCCACTATCTCAACCTCGTTAGGCCCATTATATGTGTGTGTTTCTGTTTGTAGGAACCTGGAAGTAAGTACTAAGTAGCGGTTTAAGACACCATTAGTCAGTTTAGAAAGAATGAAAGAGAACTCGAAATTTCGTTGAATAATAAAGAATTATAGTGTCTCGCGGAGGAGTCAACTGTCAACCTTAGATGAGAGTATCTTATAAAATAAAAAAGACCTTAGATGAGAGTATCACACAAGTTGGAGTAATATGTTATATTTATTTGCATTTCCATATGTTACAATTACTTGTCTCAATTTCTTAAAATAAACCCAAAAAAATCATACACGCAAAAATCTAATCTACTTGGAAGTTGGAAGTAAAAAACGAAGGGGGGAAGAACTTTAGTAGCTGATCTGGTTCTGTTTTCTGAAATTAAGCTGTGATTATATAATTCTACAACGAGATCCAGAACAGCAGCAGTATACTAGCATACAGGAACAAGCTTCCTGTAAAACAGCAAGGAAAAAAAAAGTTAAATCTCAAAAAAAATATATACTAAAATAAAATACTTGAACAGAACAAAAAGGAAGAAAAAGAAGCTTGTGCTTTACTTGCATGAAGAGAAATCTTTTTTCAAAAAGCTTACCTTTGATCCAAGGAGCAAGCCTTAGCCCAGAATTCCAAGAAGCTTGAAAGTAACAGTCTGTACTTGTATTGGCTCCATTTGGACAGTTACACACAAAGGTGTTGTAAGTTCCAGTGTAAGCACAAACCCCATTACTCCTCTCACAGTTGCTACAATAAACTGGATAATCATTCTTCACATTGAACTTGTACTTCAATGCCACTCCATACTTCCATGCTTCGGGATTAGTTTCCTGATCATTGAAGCTGTAAACTGCGGTATACGCCTTGCACTGTGCCTTCTGTAGGTCCATCTCGAAGGCAGGCCCGAGATCCACAGGTGCGTACACACAACACGTGGAGATTGGGACGTTCAGCTGGCTGATAGGCTGGCAAGAGTAGATCGAGCTGCAGAGTGTGGTACCTATTTACAAAAAAATAATTTAGAGATTTTTTTTTTATTTAATATTATTGTTTCTAGTTGTGTTTATGTATTAACAGAGTACCTGTGTTATCACACTGCGGGACATTAGTGATGTTTCCATTGATAGCACCTTTGTATATAGGGGAGGAGTCCAATGAACAGTCCAGTAATGCAAAGACGCTACTGTCATGGAAAGAGAATGGAGCATCCCAGTCTAGGCTGAACCCTTTGCTAGGCTGAGTACAAAAACAGGTGGACATAGTAGGGTCCGAGACGTAGAGTATCTCATTGTCGTAATCGATGTTGGTGACTGGATAGGAGCCGGTGTGGGTGATGAAGGTAAGTTGTCTTTGGTTACACGTAACATGTTTGACAAACCGAGGGTCTCCGCACCCTGGACCGCCTCCAAAGGGGTAGCGGAGTTGGATGTCACCGCAGAAGCGTTGACATACCTGGGAGTGGGCGGGTGGGAGGAGAAAGACAAGGAGGAGGAGAGATAGAGAGAGGTGGTTTAGGTTCATGGTTTGATAGTGTAAGGGGATTGGTGTAAGAAATGAAGGCGTGAATGGGAAGTGTTTTAGAGATTCGTGTGGATGGTTTATATGGGTTCTCAGTTGGGAGATAAGTGGAGTAATTTTGTATTGGGAAGAGTGAGGGAAATGAAGTAAGGAAGGACCAATGTGGCTTTTTCTAATCGGGAATTTGATTCACCTTTGATTGTATGTGGTAGATGCCATCTTTCTCTCTGTTTCCATGCTTCTTACTCACTTTTTCTACTTCTTTAATCTTTACTAGCCGACTGCAGCTTGGAGAATATATTATGCATATTTTGTCTCACAAGTCTATCATCTTTCCTTAAGGCCAACGTTTCTTTCCAAAGTAATTCTTAGTTTCTTACTATATGATTTTATATGGTAAATAGAAGGAATTTTTTTTACTAAAATATATATGGATGACTTTCATAGTTATTTAGTACGTCGTTTTAGTACTACCTCTGTTTTTTTAATAATTATATCATATTCCTTTTTGGGATGTTTTAAATTAATGTTACCATTTCCTTTCTGGGAAAGGTCTTCTCCTCACATGTGTTTTGTTTAATGTTTTCAACATATATTTATACAACTACCTTAAATATGCGTGTTATTTCCTTTGAGTACAACTTTTAAAAGATGGAGGAAGTAGGTAAGTAACGCAAATGACCCAATAGGACTTGACTCATTATGGGTCGTCCGGACTAGCCTTTTAATGGGTTCGGCCCCTTAAGGAGCGTTGCGGGAAGTTGAGAACTATGGGATTCCTCAGCCTTCATTAAGATTGGAGTAATGCGTACACTAAGTTTAGGACTCTCAGTAATTCTTACATTAAGAATGAAAATTTTGACAAGTTGAGACTTCATGTGTAAGTAAATGTTTAGTAGTGGCAAATGGCAAAACAATTGGTCCACATAGTGCTTTACCGTTGAGAATCACTTTGATCTTTGAGCATATTGTAGTTACATTACAAGTAGACTATTTCTGGATTCTTTTCTTCCAGAAATATTCTGGTGCTTTCGGGCTTTCTGCAATACCAACTTACTAAAAATTAACTTCTCATAATTCCAATGTAAACTTAATGCCTAAGGCCAACGTAAGCTAAGTTTCCGTACCTTTTGAAATATTAAATATTAATTGAAGGAGCTAATTTCAATTTATATATGATAAAAATAGTGTGGCAGTAACAAGTATAGAAGGAAAAAGCTCTATTTCAGAAAGTTGCATCACATTGTATCTTTTGATCCCGAATACAAAATGGTAGATCCTTTTTTTGTAATGAGATATGTTGACAAAAAAAGATTGAAATATTGGTCCTGAAACCAAAATAAATTGAACTAAGGAAATGAGAAAAAATAATTTGGATCATGCCAACGAAAGTAAACTGGGTGATGTTAAAGCTGAAATTTCATGCATCTAAAGCAATAAAAAGAAAAAGAAAGAATAAGTCGTAAAATAGTCTTTCCCTCCAGCATCATTAGGAAGTATTTATTCTTTCATATAACTAGTAAGTTATATTTCTGACTTTCGCACTTCCATTATTTTTATATACATAGTTTATAATTTAATCTCTCTTTGCACATTTTCTTACTTGAGTCTAATTTTATATGATGATCAATAGTTAAGTCAATTTTTCATGCCATTAGCAAAAAGAAAATGCAATTAGAAGCATCTAATGCTCAATCTACAGGTCAAGATCCGAAAAATTAACGGTGAAGGTCCGACAATTACTTACGAAATCATTATTAGTTTGTATTTGTACTTAGATAGCATGTGATCATACCATCTGCCATCTGGGTCTTACATTATTAACAAGTTTCCTTTGGATCTTTCTTCTGCTGTTTCTCAGAAATTTGATTAGAATCATCAATAATTGTTGCTAATAAACAATGTATTGGTATTCAGATAATCTTTTCCTACTAAGACTATTGAACATAACTTCTGGGCTTTTTTTATTTATCAATATATTGAAATTGTGGGCATGCCTTAACTACCCCACACACCGAAGGGTATGTGTCTTTCACTTTGATGAACAGAAAGAATCATCAATGAAAGAATAGGAATAAGAATCGACTTTTTATTCATTTGCTAATCTAAACTATTAACTATTCAATTGTTTATTTTTATGTCAGCCAGTTCGTCAATTTCACTCTCGTGTTTACTACTAGTACTAGCTTAATTTATTAAAGTTCTTATAAAAGTGAAAATTCGTGTTGATATCCTCTTTGATGAATATGACTAGACTTCATATACTAGAGCTATTTGACAAGTATTTCAAATCACATTTAAGGAGTTGAGATCGACTTAAAGCTAGATGACATGTTTGAGTAGCTTTCATAATAAGGAGCTTCATATTTTGCTTTTATTCCTATATTCTATACTATCTACGTTCCACCATAGATTTCCTATGTTTAATTTTTGCACTATTTATGAGTAAATAAAGTCTTCTAAAAAAATTTCCAATATATAAGAAAAAACATAGTCGTCCGGTGTCTTCTTTGATTCGTCTTATTGAATACATTACGAAAATCAAACTTTTATAATTTTTACTAATATGTAATTAAATATATTAATGATACAAAACGTGCATTGGCAAACGTGAAAAGGAGAAATGAGAAGTCTATTAGGAACAGAGGGAGTATATATATGTTTTTTTTATCTATAACTAATTGAGTTACTTGAATAACAAATTTACCAAACAACTCATGCAATGAGTTAACTTATAAGTTTTGCAGTGGAGTTAACTTGTCAATTTCAACAACTAATAAATTATAATTGTGGTCTTTCTAATTTCGGCTAATTATTGGTGTCATCTTCTTTTCACCTATTGTTGTAATTATCTTCATATTCCAATAAAGTCACAATTTGCCATAATTCTCTCACAAATATGAGAATTTGAAGTTCCACTTTGAAAACATCCGTCTGATTCCGAACCCCGAAATCTCTCTCTGCATACAATAAAAGAAATTATGATGTAGAAATCTTAATCATATAATCATATCATATCATATCATATCATATCATATCATATCATATACTTCATCCGTTCCATAATAAGTGAAACACTTACTATTTTAGAACGTTTCAAAATAAGTGAAACATACCTTAAATGGAATAAAGAAAGTGACAAAATGACAAGAGTACTCATCACAAACTTGTGTGGTTTGCTTTTCTCTTTCCTCCTTTTGATAATGAAAAGGGTATTTTATGACTTTTTGGCTTTTAAAAGTGATGTTTATTAAATCTTGTACTCAATTCCTATGTTTCACTTATTATGGAACGGAGGAAGTAAAAGCCAGCTCACGAGGTCGCGACATTTGGCGTCCTCATTGGACGCTATTTGTCGTGCTCATTAAGTGTCATGTCATTTTTTTAAAATATAAATAGAGAGTTCTAAATTGATTAAAATACAAATAGAGTTTAGGATAAGAATACATAGAGTTGGGTTCACAATGAAAAACTTAAATATAGTAAATTGATTATAACTTTTAATATGTAGTTTGTAAAACTATAATTTTTGTACCATTGGAAAGTGTTTAAAAAATACTTTAAAATAAGATCCATTTATACTACATTTAAATTTTTTTATATTAAAGTAACGTATTTGGTCGCGACATTTGGCGTCCTCATTGGACGCCATTTGTCGCGCTCTTTAAGTGCCATGTCATTTTTTTTGAATATAAATAGAGTTCTAAATTGATTAAAATATAAATAGAGTTTAGGATAAGATTAAATAGAGTTGGGTTCACAATGAAAAACTAAATATAGTAAATTGATTATAACTTTTAATATACAGTTCGTAAAATTATAATTTTTGTACTATTGGAAAGTGTTTAAAAAGTACTTTAAAATAAGATCCATTTATACTATATTTAGAATTTTATATTAAAGTAACGTATAAAAGGAAATATTGACTAATTACGTGAACTAAATATTATAGAATTTTAGCGGTCAGCTTTGCACATTGAGTTCTTCCCCAAGGTACAGTTTCTAATAAATATACTCCTCATATTTTCTTTTCCTTTGATAAGAAACAAATGATGCAACATTCGTCTCCTCCAAACATGAATGTTGGATAAGATGAGACATGGTCAACATATTAGAAAGAGGGTTGATATTGTTAATCATGTTGGTCTATTGATCATCGTTCGTCTCCTCCAAACATAATTGTTGGATAAGATGGGACATGGTCATCATATTAGAAAGAGGGTTGATATTGTTAATCATATTGGTCTATTGATGCTTGAAGGGCACCGCAACAACATACCTTAGCAACATACCATAGCAATATTACCAACCCTTCATAATTTAACAAATTATTTCATATTTATATGACAGGTGCTTTAATTTGATTTGTAAACACAATGAGTACTAAAGAAAGGTAAGTTTTATCTTGAACTTTCTCCATTAACTTTTCATTGGTCTAGAACATATACTGATGACTTAAACATTGGAACAAAAAATAAACTTATGCTCTATGCTATTGTAAATAAAAAGGTCAAGGATATCAATTGAACCAATTAGGTACAATCTGATCAAGGATTTGAGCAAAGAAAGGCAAGATTATTGGACTCTGAAAGTTAGGGTCACCAAAATGTGGGATGCAATAAACTCGAAAACCAACAATTTTAATTTATTGGTGTTGAAACAATACTTGCATATGAGTAAGTAAGCCCCCACTATACAATTAACACATTATCTGTTTTTGTTTTATTTTGATCTAACCTTGCAAACTAAATGGCCTACTAAAATAGGGAGATCACATTCAAGGCTCTATAAGAGGAAATGATGCATCATACTACAAACGCACGCTCAAGGAGGGGAACATCTACATAATTAGAAACTTTAATATGAGAGCAAACAAAAAAGAGTATAGAACTGTCACAAATAAACACATGATATATTTCAACTTCTCAACCTCTATTCAAACTCTAGATAAAGACGAACCCAAAATTCCTAGACACAAGTTTGAGTTGGGAGACTATGAGTTGATTAAAAAACGATGTGACTCGATTGTGCAACTCACAGGTACTCCTATTTATTCATTATATAGCCTTTATATTTAAATACATGTTACAACTTATCTTTAGTAATTATTATTATATTATATGTAATTTATATATATTATTATACCCCTCATGCAAATATAATAAGACAACTACAGACCATTGGTAGACTGACACAGCGAGCAAGAACTATACTAAGGGAAATCACATTGGAGCATACAAGGTTAATGTTCTTTATTTCATAAAGACTACTGTTATTATTCGTAGTTTAATAGAAATATTATCCTAGGTCTTAAAATGATTAATTATCTTGCAGTGGACAAAACTTTACCGTAACACTATGGGGAGAAATTGGTAAAACATTCAGCGATCATCTCAGTTTAGACGACTCAGTACCAATTGTTCGTGTGAACATTTAGATTTGAAGTAGGTTGTGTAGTATATCGTGACATGTGCTTTAACATATAAAAATATGTAGTTTCTGCATGTTAGAGTGAATGTTTGAATCATATACTGAGTTTCTGCATAATATAGTGAGTGTCTAAATAATATAGTGGATTGTTCATAAATGATGTAGTTGTTGCATGTAGTATGTTTCTGAATGATATAGTGAGTTTCTTCATGACATATAAATTAGAAACCAACGTCAAAGATAATGACAAAATCATATCATAACTTTTAGTTGTTCTATGTCAAACAAAAAGAACGGCAAAAAATAGTGGTGTAAATATTTAAAAACTCTACCTCTTCTTTACGAAAAATCCCGGGCATTTACCCGGGTCCCAATACTAGTAACTAATATAGAAAGCAAAATCCAAATGCCAACTCACGAGGTCGCGACATTTGGCGTCCTCATTGGACGTCATTTGTCGCGCTTATTAACTGTCATGTCATTTTTTTAAAATATAAATAAAGTTACAAAGTAATAAGAATACATGTATAGAGTTTAAGATAAGAAGAAATAGAGTTTGATTTATAATGAAATACTTAAGTATAGTAAATCGATTATAACTTTTGACATATATTTCGAAAAATTATAATTCTTGTACCATTGTAAAATATTAGAAAGTACTTTAAAACAAGATCCGTTTATAATATTTTTTAACTCTATATTAGAGTAATGTATAAGAAGAAATACTTACTATAGTAACGTATTAAAGTAACCTACTACAATTAGAATTAGGGATGTATTTTCAACTCAAACTTTTCTACAAATCCTATTCATGTTAGAATTAAAAGATGTATAAGAAGTTTTCCTAAAAACAAAATGATGTATAAGGAAAAATATTTACTATAGTAATATATTAAAGTAACAAACTGCAATTATAATTAGGGTTGTGTTTTCAACTCCCAACTTTTCTACAAATCATGAGAAATTAAAGTAACGTATTAAAGTAATCTACAACCATCCAAACCATACACATAAAACAGAACATGAGAAATTTCAAATTTACAAGATGTTCTAAATTTGGAAATTACGGTTCTACGCATAACCATGACTTATTTTCTTCTTTCTCAATTTTCTCTATCTCTTCTATCCTTTGGGTCACCTCTTTTGCTCGCTCTTTCCTCTCTATTTTTTAGTCTTTGTTATTTCTATAAACCAAACTTTAAGATGTGCAAGAAATTTGTACATTTTTGCCTATAGATAAAGCTGCTGCTTTCCATTTTCTCTTTTGCCTTTCTAATTGGACTAAAATGTTAGACTTTACCACTGTGTCACCCTTAATTTATAAAACTTATACTTAATCAATCACTTAAGAAACCCACATCAAACGCAAATCAATCTACACCAAATGCAACCATTATATTCTAAACCAAATCACCTAATGCGCCGATAGCATAAAAAAGGATGCAACAAAATTAAAAGTATTACACTTATTAGATCTATAAATTGTATAAAATGAAGGGAAAAGAAACGATCCACACAAATAGATAAAAAAGAAAAGATCTAATAAAATTGGGCAGGAGTTCACTCAATCTGCCAAATCAAATGGTCATCAACATTTTTCTTCTTCTTCCATCAATAAAGAGTCTAATTTAGCGATGTTGTTGTCCGTTTTGGGCGACATGGAGCTTACATAAGAAGTAAAAAGAAAAATAAAGAAGTAGAGTTCCAAATAATTCTTATCATCCTGTTCTTTCTAGTGTTTCTTTCTCATAAATTATTAGGTTACGTTATGAGTCCAAAATGGATCGTTAAGTAAGTTGATTATTACATATTTAACCAATCAAACTAAAAAAAAAATAGAAATTTTCACTTATTAAATTATAGATATATATTTCTTATTGAAAACCAATTAATAAAAGAATGATATGAAATATCAAAAATAGTTGCACCACTTTCAATATAATGCTTGACATTGAAAAATCTAATTATTAATATCTTTGATATTACATTTTATAGAAAATTTACAAAGTTGATATTATCAATATACATACATATAGAAAAATCCGATGATAACATGTTACATTATAACTTCTATTGTTGTGCATCGGACAAAAATACGATCACATAGGGTATGTGAAAATTTAAAAAGTCTACATCTTCTCCACGAAAAGAACGGGCATTTGCACAGGTCCCAATACTATTATATCATATAACTAATATATAAAGTATAGTCCAAAAGCCAGCTCACGAGGTAGCGACATTTGGCGTTCTCATTGGACGCCATTTGTGGCTCTTATTAACTGACATGTCATTTTAAAAAAAAAAATACAGTTATAGAGTAACAATAATACATGTATAGAGTTTAGGATAAGAAGAAATAGAGTTGGGTTCACAATGAAAAACTTAAGTATAGTAAATCGATTATAACTTTTAATATATAGTTCGTAAAATTATAATTTTTGTACCATTGGAAAGTATTCGAAAAATACTTTAAAAAAGATCCATTTATACTTTTTTTAAAATTGTATATTAAAGTCTATGAAGCACGAGTACGCCTCCCCGACACCGAATCCCGTACCGGGGACGGGTACGGGACGGGTACGTTACGGGTACGGCTAGGATACGTTCCCAAAACGACTCCAGTCGGGTGGGTACGTGTGTTTTGTTTGGGTACGGTTGGGGTCAATCTGGGTACGTGTTGGGGACGAATTTGAAGTGTGAGAGACGTACCCAGCTACTTTTATGAAATTTAACGGGCAAAAGTCAGATCTAGATGTCGACGCCATTAGAGAAGGATGAAAAATACAGAGAGAAAAAGCAGCTCTTGTTGAATTTGAGAGAGGAGAGAAGAGAGAGGAAAGAAAGATAAATTAAAAAAAGCACTTGTTGCCCTCTGATTTGGAATATCACGTGATATTAAAAAAAAAGTCCTTGTAGTTGTTGCCAGCTGGTGTATTTACACCCTACCTTCTTTATCTTTTCTTCTTTTCTTTTTAATACCCCTTTTCTTTTAGCACGTGGTCTTCAAAGACATTTTTTTTCTTCAGATTTTTTTTTACCCCAACTTATATTATTTTTTTCCAGGTTTTTTTTTTTCAAAATTTATTTTTTTGCCGAATCCATGCCGTACCCGTTTTTAGAAAATTTGATTTTGCCGTTTTCTGTCCCCGTACCCGTACTCGTATCCGTCCCCGTACCCGTTTTCGTGCTACCTAGATTAAAGTAAGGTATAAAAAGAAGTATTGACTATACTAACATATTAAAGTAACAAATTGCAATTAGAATTAGAAATAATTCAATTAGAATTTGGGCTTTCCTATAAAACCTATTTATGTTAGAATTCAAATATTCAAAGTTATTACATTATAACTTTTGTTGTTGTATGTCGGACAAAAATACGTTCAAACAGGGTATGTAAAAATTTCAAAAGTATACATCTTCTACATGAAGAGAACGGGCATTTGCCTTGGGCGGCAGGGCCATGTCATTATTTTTGAAAAGAGATAGAGTTCTAAATTAATAAAAATACATATACATAGTACATGATAATAAGAAATAGAGTTTGGTTTACAATGTAATACTTAAGTATAGTAAATCGATTATAACTTTTGACATATATTTTAAAAAATTATAATTTTTGTACCATTAGAAAGTATTAAAAAAATACTTTAAAACAAGATCCATGTATAATATTTTTCAACTCTATATTAGAGTAACATATAAAAAGAAATACTCCGTACTTACTATAGTAACGTATTAAAGTAACCTACTGCAGTTAGAATTAGGGATTTGTTTTCAACTCTAACTTTTCTACAAATCCTATTTATGTTAGAATTAGAAAATGTATAAGAAGTTTTCATTAAATAAAATGATGTATAAGGAAATATATATATCAAAAATAGTTGCACCACTTTCACTATAATGCTTGACATTGAAAAATCTAATTATTAATATCTTTGATATTATATTTTATAGAAAAATTACAAAGTTGATACTATCAATATACATACATATAGAAAAATCCAATGATAACATGTTACATTATAACTTTTATTGTTGTATGTCGGACAAAAACTACGATCAAATAGGGTATGTGAAAATTTAAAGAGTCTACATCTTCTCCACGAAAAGAACGGGCATTTGCGCATGTCCCAATACTATTATATCATATCATATAACTAATATATAAAGCAGAGTCCAAAAGTCAGCTCACGAGGTCGCGACATTTAGCGTTCTCATTGGACGCCATTTATGGCTCTTATTAACTGACATGTCATTTAAAAAAAACAGAGTTATAGAGTAACAACAATACATGTATAGAGTTTAAGATAAGAAGAAATAGGGTTGGGTTTACAATGAAAAACTTAAGTATAGTAAATCGATTATAACTTTTAATATATAGCTCGGAAAATTATAATTTTTGTACCATTGAAAAGTATTTGAAAAATACCTTAAAATACGGTTTTTTCACCATATACCCCCGACAAATTGGAAAATTCATCATATACCCTCAATGTTTCAAATATGCACCATATACCCCTGAGTTTTCGAAAACGTTCACCATATACCCTTTTTCTAACTACCGTTAACTCACCGTTAGCTTTATTTACCATTTTGCCATCATTAATCCCTAACCCTAAAATCTAAACCCTAATCCCTAACCCTAATCTAAATCCTAACCCTAAAATCTATACCCTAATCCTTAACCCTAAGCCTAGCCCCACCCCCTCCCCAACCCTAAGCCCGGCCAGCCAACGCCTAACCCCCCTCCCCAACCCTAAGCCCAGCCCACCCCCCCCCCTCCCCCTCCCCTCCCCCCTCGTCGCAGCCCCCCACCCCCTCCCCCTCCCTCCCCTCCCCCGCCGCAGCCCCACCCCTTCCCCCGCCGCAGCCCCACCCCTTCCCCACCCCTCCCCTCCCCGCCGCAGCCCCCCGCTCCTCCCCTGCGAGCCCAGACCACCATCTCTACCGTCACTTCTCTACCATCTCTCTCTCTCTCTCTCCCATTCGAACCACCATCTCTACCATTCGAAATCGCCATTCGATTTCCCCACCTCCGGTGCACCAAACCGCCACACCATTGCATCACCGTCGACCAGCAAACACCAACCAATGACGACCGTCGAGCAAGCGCGAGAACCACTGCATCACCGGCGACTGCAAACCAACTCCAACGGCGAGTGCAGAGCTTGAGGAACTTGAGCGACTTGTAACAATGGCTTCCCATACAATTTCGAAATGAATTTTCGATTCACCAATGGCTGAGAACCATCGATATTCACAACACCATCATCAATCTTGCCACATTCCCTTTGCAAATTCACCAAAAAAACACCACCACCACCACTGAATTTTCGTTTCGAATTCTACCCAGATTCAGCAGGGGAAGGGGAGGGGGAGGGGAGCAACGACGGGGAAGGGGTGGGGTGGGGGAGGGGGAGATCGACGGGGAAGGGGGAGGGCGTGGGGATGTGCGGCGACGGTGGAGGGGGAGAGGAGGGGGGGGAGGGTCAAGTGGTGGAGTGGAGTGGAGGGGGAGTGAGGGCCGGGTGGGGTGGAAGGGAGGGGAGGGGTGGTGGGCCGGGTGGGTTAGGATTTGGGTAGGATTAGAATTAGGGTTAGTATTAGGATTTGAATTAGGGATTAGGGGTTAATGATGGCAATATTGTAAATAACATTAACGGTAACCTAACGTCCGTTAGAAAAAGGGTGTTTGGTGAACATTTTCGGAAACTTAGGGGTATATGGTGAATTTTTGAAACATTGAGGGTATATGGTGAATTTCTTGATTTGTCAGGGGTATATGGTGAAATAACCGTTTAAAATAAGATCCATTTATACTATATTTAAAATTTTATATTAAAGTAAGGCACAAAAAGAAGTATTGACTATACTAACGTATTAAAGTAACAAACTGCAATTAGAATTTGGGTTTTCCTATAAAACCAATTCATGTTAGAATTCGAATATTCAAAGTTATTACATTATAACTTTTGTTGTTGTATGTCGGAAAAAAAATACGTTCAAACAGGGTATGTGAAAATTTCAAAAGTCTACATCTTCTACGTGAAGAAAACGGGCATTTGCCCTGGGGGGCGGGGCCATGTCATTATTTTTGAAAAGAGATAGAGTTCTAAATTGATAAAAATACATATACAGAGTTTAGGATAATAAGAAATAGAGTTTGGTTTACAATGAAATACTTAAGTATAGTAAATCGATTATAACTTTTGACATATATTTCGAAAAATTATAATTTATGTACCATTGGAAAGTATTAAAAAAATACTTTAAAACAAGATCCATTTATAATATTTTCAACTCTATATTAGAGTAACATATAAGAAGAAATACTTACTATAGTAACGTACTAAAGTAACCTACTGCAGTTAGATTTAAGGATTTATTTCCAACTCCAACTTTTCTACAAATCCTATTTATGTTAGAGTTAGAAAATGTATAAGAAGTTTTCATTAAATAAAATGATGTATAAGGAAAAATATTTACTATAGTAACATATTAAAGTAACCTACTACAATTAGAATTAGGGTTGTGTGTTTAGCTCCAACTTTTCTACAATCACGAGAAATTAAAGTAACGTATCAAAAAAAAAAGTAACATATTAAAGTAATCTACGAAATCAAAACCATAAACATAAAACACACCATGGGAATTTTCACTTTTTACAGATGTTCCAATTTTGGAAATTGCGATTCTGTGCATAACCATGACTTATTTTTGCTTTCTCAATTTTCTCTCTCCTCTCTATTTTTCTAATCTTTGTTTTTTTTTTCTATAAACCACACAGTCGGATGTGCAAAAAAAAAATGGACCTTTTTGCCTATCAATAATCTTGCTTTCCATTTTCTCTTTTGCCTCTCTAATTGAATAAAATGTTAGACTTTGCACAATCAATTTTGTGAGTTTACCACTGTCTTACCCTTAATTTATAAAACAAATACTTAATCAATCACTTAAAAAACCCACGTCAAACTCAAATCAACCTACACCAAATGCAAGCATTATATTCCAAACCAAATCACCTAATACACAATTAGCATAAAAATATAAGCAACAAAGTTAAAAGTATTACACCAATTAGATCTATAAATCGTATAAAATAAAGGAAAATTAAAAGAATTGATCCACACAAATAGATGAAAAAGGAAAAGACCTGACAAAATTAGGTGGAGTTCACTCAATCTACCAAATTAAATGGTCATTAACATTTCCCCTCTTCTTCCATCAATAAAGAGTCGAATTTATCGAATTATTGTCCGTTTGGGCGACATGAAGCTTACAGGAGAAGCAAAAAGAAAAATAAAGGAGTAGATATCATATAACAAATATATAAAGCAGAGTCCAAAATCCAGTTCATGAGGTCGCGATATTTGGCGTCCTCATTGGACGCCATTTGTCGCACTTATTAATTGCCATGTTATTTTTTTTTAAAATAAATAGAGTTACAAAGTAATAAAAATACATGTATAGAGTTTAGGATAAGAAGAAATAGAGTTGGGTTCACCATGGAAAACTTAAGTATAGTAAATCGATTATAACTTTTAATATATAGTCTGAAAAATTATAATTTTTGTACTATTGGAAAGTGTTTAAATAAAATCCGTTTATACTATATTTAAAGTTTTATTTAAAAGTAATGTATAAAAAGAAATACCGACTGTACTGACGTATTAAAGTAACAAACTACAATTAGAATTAGAAATTCAATTAGAATTAGGGCTTTTCTACAAAACACATTCATGTTAGAATTAGAATATTCAAATTTATTACATCATAACTTTTGTTGTTGTATGTCGGACAAAAATACGTTCAAACAGGGTATGTGAAAATTTCAAAAGTCCACATCTTCTCCATGAAAAGAACGGGCATTTGCCCGGGTCCCAAATACTAGTATATATATAAATGAGGAACTTTTCGGAAGCATAGAGAGCTCCTCAAGATTTCGAGAGCATAGAGCTTGCCACGTAGGATTATCATATCATCCATTTTTTAAAATAAAATAGAGTTATACATAGATATAAATACATATAATAAGTGTTAGATAAGGGGAAATTAGAGTTTGGTTTTGAATAAACAACCTAAATTGTTACACTATGTAAATTAAAGATAACTTTTGCTACGTAATTCGGATTATTATAAGTTTTACACCATTTGAGAGTGCTCGGAATATGCTTCGAAATAAGATCTATTTATAATATAGTTTAAAAACATATAAAAATATATATTTGTAGAGAAAGCTATGTAAGCATGTCATGTCATTATATTTAATTTTTAATTTTAAAAAAAGAGTTCTAAATAGATATAAATACATATTATGAGTTTTGGAAAGAAAATAAGAGTTTGGTTTTTAATAGACAACCTCAATTATTACACTATGTAAATTGAATATAACTTTTCCTACATAATTCGGAATATTATAATTTGTATATCATTGGAGAGCGCTTGAAATATGTTTCAAAATAAAATCCATTTGTGATATAGTTTTATAACTTATGAAAATATATTTATTTAGATGAACAATAATATATTATTTATTCTTTATTTTAGATACATATTAAAATAGCTAAACGTTTGAGAATCAGGTGGAGTTTATAGGATTAAACAAAATATGTCTTTCAAAATCTTAACCTTACCTTTTTCAATTGAATCAAAAACAAATTAATATTGCAACAAAATTGATTAAGAAAACTTTGTTGTTACGATATTATTTGTCACGGTTTTTAAAGGGTTGTCTTCTAAGACAATATTATAATTATTTTTATATTAATTATCACATAAAAAAATAGATTGATAACGATTAAGATAAAAGACAATTAGAGTCTAGGGTTACTAAATTACCCAAGAATTTCTGACTAAAATAATTTTGTTATTTTCAATGTCAATAATGAATACCTTATGTCTGAAAATGTTTCAAATAGATTGCAAAAATAGAGGAAATAACTTATGTATCTTATTTATTATCAAACCTAATGACAAATGAATATCATTATACCACATTTTAAAAATAACCCGTACATCGCACGGGATTCAGAAACTAGTTTCAGTCTATATTGAAACATTAGAAACCATATACGGAGTAATTTGAAACAATTCTATCATAGATGTTGGGCCCAGAATTTTCACCATTGGCGGCACAAGGAGTTATTTGAAATTGAAAAGGATAAGTTACCTTGGTTATCTGGAGGACGTGTGAAGCAGTTTCATTGGGCCCACTATCATAACTGCATGAGGGAATAAGGGGAAGCAGTTGCAAAGAAGGTGTGGCATGTCCTACATTCAAGGAAGCTATAGCAACAACTATTGAGGATTTTTTATGAGATGTTATATCGTATAAATAGGGTACTTGTAACCTAATTTTACTCTCCAGCCACCATACACTCTCAGTACTCTCTAGCTGACATTCTCTGCTCTCCTCCATTAATACTTTACAAAGCTACTGTGATAAATATTGTAATTAAGCGCTTGCATTAACAGCGACATCTTCCTAGTGGATTGGTGATCAAGAGTGTCACCCGCGGTTTTTCCCATTCCTTGGGTTTTCCGCGTCAATAATTGTTTGCGTTCTTAATCTTTTATTTATATTCTTATTATTCGTTATTTATTTCATATCAAATTAGTATATTGTTCTTGTTGTTGGCTCCCTAATACCTTTTGCGTACTTGGTACAAAATCGGCATAAACAATTTGGCGCCCACCGTGGGGCCCTCAACAAGATCTCTATACATCGATCATTATTTTCTTTTTGTCTATTAGTTCGTCTGTGCCTTTTCTTTCTTTGTGTTTGCAATGGCAGGAGAATGGATAACCACTCAAGAGGTCATCGACGAGCTCAACCGCGTCAAGGCCGCTATGGCCAAATTGCAGGATAGCTATGTCACGTCATGCATGCAGAATCAAAGCTTGAAGTCCGCTCAAAAGTCCAAGGGACCTAGGCGCCGCAACATAGGAGACGTCTCCAGAATGCCAGATCTGGACGGAGGAGCGTTCGAGACTCCAGTGGACCACAACATCCCCAAAAACGGCGACGATTTAGACAAAGATGATGACGCCGACGCTAACGTCGACCTCCAGGGAGAGCAAACCAAAGTGCAGCCGCGCTCCGTTACTGACGATCCTATCCATCAGCGCCTCCAGCAGTTAGAAGACTTGATCGCTAGGATCCCCGGCGTCCCACGCCCTATGGAGAAAGCAACGCGGAACAACTATGCGGACTCACCTTTTGCTGATCTCATTGCCATGATTGAGGTTCCAAAGCGGTTCTCCGTCCCAACCATGAAGCTGTACGACGGCACTACATATCCAAATGACCACGTCGCTCAATACAAACAACGGATGATCACCATCTCAATTCCTCGAAGCATGCGCGAAGCATGCATATGTAAAGGCTTTGGATCAACGCTAACCGGATCAGCCTTATAGTGGTTTATCCACCTTGTCAACGACACTATCTCTTCCTTTGCTCAACTAATTAAAATTTTTAATTTACAATTTGCTAGCAGTCGTAAGATGGAAAAACAGGCTAGTGACTTACATAGAATCGTGCAGAAATCTGATGAATCCTTGAAAGAATTTGTTCACAGGTTTAATAGGGAAAATGTGTCGATTCCAAATTGTGACGTTAAGACGACGATTGAAGCTTTCTGACGGGGACTGGACGAGGACTCAAATTTGTACAAAGAACTTACCATGTATCCCTGTCCAACGTTCGAGGATGCTCAAGCCGAAGCCTTGGCCCAGATCCGGTTGGAGGAAGACATGCAATCAAGAAAGGAATTTTATGACGTCGACAGCAAAAAATCGATGCCAAACAAGGAAAGTTCATGGCGTCCAAAGCCTTATGATCGTCCACAACAAGTTCATAGCGTCCATCAGACTCATCAAGCCAACGACTGGAAAAGCGATCCTAGTTGGACGTCGTCCAAAAAGTGATGTCGACGTCAACAAAATCTCTACGACGGCGCCTGTCAGTTGGACGTCGTCAATTATTTCATATCTCAAGGAGGGTAAGCACGTTCCCCGAAGTTGGAACGTCGTCCATCTAAAACTCTATCACTTTTAATCATATTATGTTGACAACAAAAGGGACGCTACTACAGGTAAGTAACCAACAAGTTAAATTGAGTTATTCCATTTCATTTTGTTCTCAACATATTCGATGTCCTTCGTTTTTAAGCATTATTTCTTTTTATATTATACAGACTTGGGCGTCGGAGGACCGTTGGCCTCGCCAACGATCATCTCACATTTGTTGTATGAAGACAAGCATAGGGGACGAGGATTCGTTGACAGTCAACTTTGAGACAATCGAACACCACAATGTTCACATTCACCTGACGCCAACATCAGCGTCGACGCGACATCACAGTTGACGTCGACCTTTATCATGACGGCGACAGTTTTAAACTGGGGCATCAAGGTTTGGCGGCGTTCAGGTGAACACAAAATGAATTCTATACAAAAAGGGACACACACCTTAAAAAGTCATCACAACAACATACAAAACACCACGCACAATTAATTAGAAGAGGCAGTTTAGCCCTTCGTAGCAATTAATACTGCAAGTGGTTTCGAACATCAAAGGTACCTACACACATATGTACACACATTCATACAAACATAAGGGACCTACACTTGACGACATATCTTGGATGATAGCGTTTAGTTTTAAAACTAAACCTCTAGTCACGATGGAAAAGTCATATAGATATGTACATACATACAACAAGCCATGCATAATTAATTGGATGTGGCAATTTAGCCCTTCATGGCAATTAATATTGCAGATGGCTCCAAACATACATACTTACAAACATACATTTGCATAAAACACAGCAAAGATATGCAACGACTTTTATGCACAAAAACTAACACTGAAAACTAATTTGTATCCATGGCAGCTTTGTCCTCTGCAACAGGGGTAGATTCAGCAGCTGTCGCAGTCTCAGCAGCGGCAGCGACGTCGTCAAGAAGCAGGTCGTCGAGAGTTCCAAAAGCAGCAAGGAACTTATGGACGTCGTCTTCTGGAGTCCATGACGTCGTTTGACCTTCCATGTATTACTTCATCAGCCTCGCCTTGGTTTTCCAAGTGTAAAGGCTGGCGGTGTTGGTGAGTTCTTCTTGTAACGCCGACATTTTGGTTTCCATCTCAGCAGTTCGCGCGACCATTGCTTCCTTCAACGACGTCATCTCAGCATTCTTGACGTCCAATTCCTCCTTCAGCGACGTCGCTGCAGCAGAAGTGACGGCGGCAGATGGTGCAGGCATTTCGGTCTTTGGACTCTTCCTCTTCTGCATCCTTTCCAGCGTTTTTCCTTCTGAAAGGTTGATGCCAGGATTCTTGCTTTTGGTAGACATGGTGTTTTCTGATGACAGCGTACAAAGATAAGAACGGAAACTGAGTAAAGACAGAGTGACGGCGTCCGAGTTGAACAAACAACGTACTTGAAGCTATTTGAAGGAGAAGATTTAGGGAAAAGTGTAATTGATGCCACTTCCCAAGACGGTTGTGCAGCTAAACATCAATTAGGGGCAATTGTTGGGCCCAGAATTTTCACCATTGGCAGCACAAGGAGTTATTTGAAATTGAAAAGGATAAGTTACCTTGGTTATCTGGAGGACATGTGAAGCAGTTTTATTGGGCCCACTATCATAACTGCATGAGGGAATAAGGGGAAGCAGTTGCAAAGAAGGTGTGGCATGTCCTACATTCAAGGAAGCTATAGCAACGACTATTGAGGATTTTTTATGAGATGTTATATTGTATAAATAGGGTTCTTGTAACCTAATTTAACTCTCCAGCCACCATACACTCTCATTACTCTCTAGCTGACATTTTCTCCTCTCCTCCATTAATACTTTACAAAGCTACTGTGATAAATATTATAATTAAGCGCCTGCATTAACGGCGACATCTTCATAGTGGATTGGTGATCAAGGGTATCACCCGCAGTTTTTCCCATTCCTTGGGTTTTCAGCGTCAACAATTATTTGCGTTCTTAATTTTTTATTTATATTCTTATTATTCGTTATTTATTTCATATCAAATTAGTATATTGTTCTTGTTGTTGGCTCTCCAATACCTTTTGCGTACATTCAAATAATACAACACAAATATTCATCTTTTACCAAAAACCTAACTATGACAAGTTAATTATGATGAACAAAGCTGTTATATTTTGAGATCTAGGGTTAAGAAATCGAAAGAATAGAAGATGATAGTTCTGCCATTAATTATTGCTTTTGAGCACTTGTTCTCATTCTTTTTCTACTTCATGAAAGAAGTTGTGTACATCATAACAAACTTAACAACTAACCGATGAATTTGTTAGAAGCTAAGAAACTGATGCGATCTCTTCACTTGAGCTTATCAGACATGATTGAACTTAATCAATCCTGATTTGACCTGATCAAACCTTAATTTAAACTTATTTTTTTAATTAATTAGACTGACTTGATAGATAGTGAACTGGGCTTGATCAAGTCATAGAGTGATGACAAGGCCCACATATTGCAACGAAAGTCATTTGTGGTATGTGGATCAAGTTTATCTATAAATAAAGTCCTCTATAGTTTAACAAGTGATACTTAAGATATGATATGAGATCAAATCGTTTCTACATCACCCTCTATTGCTTAGGAATTGAGGAATTAGGGTTGGCTCAAATGGTGAGTTTTTCATCTCTCCAGGTGAAGTCTAGGGTTCAATTCCTACCCCAAACAATTTGCTTGGATTTATGAGGGGGTGAGGGTTGGAAGCTGTCAGTTTGTAATGGGCCTCTAGGCGGGGTCATGTGCAAGAGCAGCCCAAATGATTTCTTTTTACCTATAAAAAAACACACCCTATTCGGCTTTCTAGTCTCTATACACCAAAAGCAATGAGTGTTGACATTGCACATGACGTATGAAAATCCACTACCTACTTGTGCTTGGGAGTAGGAATTCCTTTATATCTCCCTACTCTCAAGCGTTGACCGTGTAACTGGGCTGACTGACCTGCGAGAGGTGCTGGTCTAGTAGGGTCCTTCTTCTTACCAAGGGGTTCTCACTTCTCAGTGGGGACCCAAAAAAAAACTTGATGTACGAAAATGACTAGACTACTAACTTGCAGAAAATATCTCATACAACCGTTGTAGTTCCTACATGGTACAACATAATTATTTTCAGCTAATTAAAAATATTTTAAAATCTATTTTAAAATTTCTTAAATTTCTAAAATCACCTCTAATTTTTTTTTGGAGTTGTAAGAGTATTGTATGGGGGTTACTAAATACCGCCCGTATTTACTTGAAATCGCCCGTATTTTTTTTAAAATACTCCTAAACTACCCCCTACAAATACTACCCCATACCCCCCACACTCTCTCACTCTCTCACTCTCACTCCTCACTCCCACCATAGCCACCACCACCAAAGCCACCACCACCCCCAAAGCCACCACCACCACCACGCCACCACCACCACACGGCAACCACCACCACCAGGCGAGGAAGGCCGTAGCGGCGACCACCGGAGCGAGGACGAAGAAGACACCGACGCCGACCACCACCACAACACGCCGGAAAAAGAATGGGCCCAAGGAAGAAGGGAAAGGAAATCGGGGAATCTTCAAATCGGGTTAGTTTTGTAGTTATTTGTGGTCAAAACCAACGTAGGCTTGCCGGAAAATTGCCCCACTCGTCGCCGGAAAAACGAGGAAATTTTTTTTTTTTTTTCCGTAAATGCAGGGCAACGGACGAGAAACCGTTACCACCACACGGTGGTAACGGACATCTTCACCGTTACCACCGCAGAGGGTAACGGTTCGGATCTACGTTACCTCTGCGGTGGTAACGGAAAGTGATCCGTTACCATGGTAACGGATCACTTTTCCGTTACCACCGCAGAGGTAACGTAGATTCGAACCGTTACCTCGCGGTGGTAACGGTAAAGATGTCCGTTACCACCACATGGTAACGGATCACTTTTCCGTTACCACCGCAGAGGTAACGTAGATCTGAACCGTTACCTCTGCGGTGGTAACGGTAAAGATGTCTGTTACCACCGTGTGGTGGTAACGGATTTCTCGTCCGTTGCCCTGCATTTACGAAAAAAAAAATTTTTTTTTGTTCTTTGTGTTTTCCGGCGAGGGAGGGGGGATTTTGGGTTTTTTTTTCTTTTTTTTAATTTATGTTTATGTTTTATTAATTTCTGTTTTTTTCTAATTATGTTTATATGTTTATTTTAAATAATTTATGTTTGTTCGTAATTTATGTATTAATAATTTCTGTTTGAATTAAAAATAATAATTTGTGTTTATTTGGGCTTTTATAATTAATGTCAATAGTTATTTGAATATATTAATTTAATTGGAATAGTTAAGATGTTAATTTGTGTGATAATATGGTAATTAGGTTTTATTATTATTATGTTAATGCATGTTAGTAACATGGTAGTATTATTTAATTTATTTGATTTAATTTATTTAATTGTTTAATAGCATGTGATAATAGTATTATTTAATTTTAATAGTTATTATATAATAAGTTAGTATATTGATTTGAGCATGTTATTATATTATTAAAATATTTCAATGATATTAGCATGTTATTATTTTATATTAGTAGCATATTACGATTATTTATTGTAATGATATTAGCATGTTAATTTGTTTTTATTAACATGTTAATTTATGTATGGTATTTGTTTTTATTAGCATGTTTACTAATGATATTAGCAAGTTAATATGATTTATTGTTGTAATTTTAGTTAATTAATTATTAGAAAGTGAATAGTTATATAATAATGCCCTAATTTACTTACTTTGCGCATGTTAATATATTTTAATAATATTATGTTAACACCATCACCAATGTTAATGCATCTTAGTATTAGTTTTCCTTATAATTTTAGTTAAGTAATTATTAGAGTGTCAATGGTTATAGATTAGTAGTAATTACAATATAATAACGTAGACATTAAATAAATAATAAATAATTAACATAATGTATTATTAGGGTCTTGATGGTCCTGAGGGATCGACGCCACGACACACTAGATCTCGTGGTGTTGATGCATCTAGTAGGAGGGCGAGGACTGATGCTCAGGCTAGCCAGATGCCTATTCCTGAGGACGCGCCTGATAGTCTGGGATGGGATATTGGGGACGAGCAGGAGTTAGATCATGCTATGAGAGATGACGATGGAGCTGATGTGGGTGAAGCCGCCTCCCATGTGCCTGTGAGGAAGGGTAGTAGAGGGAGGTTTGTTTCGGGGTCGAGTTCCGGATCTAGTAGGCTGTCGAGCAGGGCTAGAGCTGCTAGGGATACTTCGTGGTTAGTTACCGAGGCGATGCCTGGGGGCCCACTTGACGGTACCCTGATTCCTAGTTGGCGGGGGCACGTCGGCTCCCGTATATACCACGATACGACTGCTAGGGATGTTATGTTGTGCCATAACCGCTCCAATGCATTTGATCCGTTGCTGACTTGGGGTTTCCCGCAGCAGTCGTTGCAGCGCTTGGATAGATCTTGTATTGCCCAGCTACCAGGGATTATGTTTGGGCACCTTGACTTTCCATTACTTACAGCGTTTGTAGAGCGTTGGCAGCCCGACACGAACACGTTTCACATGCCTTTTGGAGAGATGACGATCATGTTACATGACGTTTGGCAGATCCTACGTGTTCCTATTGAGGGCCTGGACCGTTAGTGCTGTTTTGCCGACTTCTGAGTTGTATGTACGGTTTGAGGAGCTCCTCGGCTTGACTCGTGAGGAGTTATTATGTGAGGACTCACGGGTCTGGAGGAACGGTGGCGTTACCGTTCAGAAGATTTTCGATCACTGCATGGATCAGGGCCGTCCGGCTGACGTGCAGGTTCGCGCATGGTTCCTCCTGACACTTGGGTGTACCCTCTTCACTGATAAGAGTGGTTCCCGCCTCATGCCCCAGAACATAACTGAGCTGGATGACCTTGATTCAGTTCATACTTACTCGTGGGGCTCAACGCTTTGGCGTACCTATATCGTCAGCTAGGGGTTGCGTCTAGAGCGGATAGCAAACAGGTTGCCGGGTGTCTGACGCTCCTCCAGTGCTGGATATACGAGTACTTCCCGTGTTTCCGACCACAGCGAGAGGGGCTGGCCTTCAGTGATCATGATCCCCGGGCACCAAGTGGGATTATCACATCGTCGGCAAGGATTTCGTCCGACCGGAGTCCATTCGTAGACGCTTGGACAACCTTCAAAGTTGCGAGAGGTACGAATATTTAATGCATTAGTAAAATATATATTATTATGTTCTCATATATTACTACTACGTTAGTAACATGAAATTATTACATTTATCCGTTTCGTGTCGACTGGACGCCATATGGGGATGACCAGGCTGCCATGATTCCGAGGACGTTGTATGTCGGTTTCATACGTTATCGAGGTATCATTGAGCCGTACAACCCGGATCGTGTAATCGCGCCGCTGGGTTTTGTTCAGGTCATTCCTACCCCTCCTATTCACCCGATTTCGCATACGTACCGAGCAACCCGAAGAGGTATGAGGTTCAATTCTCGGTCTCGGAGGCCGAGTCCGCATGGCGGCGGTTCACGCCATATGCCGGGGGTCTCAACGTATCACGCTTGAGACGGGTTACTCGTCACGGAGAGTGTTCGAGGGAGTACATGGATTGGTTTTGTACATATTCCCATCCTACCCTCATTGCTGCAGATAGGACGCATATTTCGCCTCGGGCCAACACTTCAAACACCCACTATGTACGCAATATAATCATTTATTTGTTTACTATTTTATATGTTATATTATTGATACATAACATAACATAACTAATCGACTTTTTGCAAGTGGATGGCCCGACATTTTGACGCCACGAGAGCGTTGACGGAGGATCGGCACAATGACCCGCCGACCCAACACTTCTTTGGCATATGAGATGTTGGCCGACCTCGCTCGGGATTGGGATGCTGCATTGCGCCTAGATCGGGCACGGGACGCCGCCGAGGACGAGCATCATCATGACATGTAGTCATTGCATTTCAGTTGTTCTCATTCCATTAGTTATGTATGGGTGTATTATGTAGTTACATTTTTTGATGATATTACTTTGGGTGTATTATGTAGTTACATTTTTTGATGATATTACTTTGTTAGGTATATATGACTTTGGTTTTATGATGATATTTATTATTTCAATTTGAATCATTGCAACCTATTGTTTCAATTTGAATCATTGCAACCTATTATTTCAATTTGAATAATTGCAACTTATTATGATCCAACAAAGATAAATTAATATGATCCAACATTATAAATTAATATCATATCAAATACTACTTATTCGGCTCAAATTCAATTATCAAATAGTATTAATAATTACAAATGCATTTATCAAATACATTACATAAAATATTACAATGAATAGATCGCACTATGTACTATATACTAAGAAGAGAGTAACTCATCCCATAAAGCGCGTCGCACACCATACAACAGATCCCAACCATCAACACTATCTTCATGCATGTTATGCCACAAGTTATGAATAGGTGGTACCGGTGATCCGGGAAGTAACTCCGCCTAATATAATGCTTTGAAAGGTACCAAGATGTGCAATTACGAGTTCGTTAGTTGGACCCACCGTGTATTCGGAAGCACGCCAAGGAAGGACAAGTGATACACGGATATAGTTGTCCCTCCGGGCCAAGTCCTACTAAAATGATCATGCATTGAACATCTCAGCGCAATAGGAAACAAGTCTTGCAAGTAACCATCCAATGAGCCTCGATGCTGCCCCCATTCCAAATAATGCGCCTTTATTGCTGCGGTCTATCCCATTATAATAAATATGTGTGTAAACATCCCGATGAGCAAGCAATCTCATTTGCCATATTTTGGCGGATAAAACCCCAATGGTCTTCACTCCCTAAAAAACAATCTCGCAATGTTCAAATCCACAATCGTCCGCCCTGGACATTAGTCCATCTAGTAATGAATGGGCGAAGAATCCCAGAATCTCGCGGTAAAATGGAAATCCACTAACACCATCTTGTCCATCCACGCTTTCCCGACCTACAACAATCAAATTAATTAACATAAAATTTATCAGTACGTATCAAATAAATGTTATCAATAATCAATACATACAATTAACAAACATATTACCTGTAGAAGTTGACAAGCTCATAACTGAACCTGAAGATCTGCTTCTCTTTGAAGACGAACTGGATGTGTGCTCAAAGCCACTCTTCTTTCGTTTTGTACTTGGGTGATTCTTTCGGCGTGGTCTCCCTTTGGGGTTCTCGACAATATCGGGCTCAAAAGCTGAATCGCCCGGATTACGCAGATGTTCCTCTAGAACCCGGGTAGCGCTCCGCAATACGGCAGGATCACTACTTTGAACCTGCTCAACCAACTCTAAGAAGTACTGAGAATCTTGTGCTGCCTCAGATACAAACACAGGGTTGTTGACACCATCACCAATGATCAAAGTAGTCCAATAAGGATGTAAGTCTGTCAGGTACAGACTCTCGTTCGCCTCCAATCGTCTCCGTATGGCGCATGCACAGGGGATTGCATGTGTGGTTCTCAACGAGCAACCGCAACGCTGATATACCTCGTAGCCTAACTCCCGCATACGATTTTCCTCATGCAAGTGAGTTCTAAACAGTAATGCGAGACTCGACCATTTAATTGATACAATGCCTGAGTCTTGTATAATATTCCGTGCCGACGCCGACTTTCCTCCAAATCATTCTCAACCTTCTTCACCTGATTTTCTATCTCACTGTGAGCAATAGAAAAGATGGAGTCCAAGGCAGTTGTGCTACTAAAAACCCAAGACTTCAGTGCAGAGTGTGCACTTTCAACTCGGCTAGTGCACGTGTTCCCAAGGTGAAGTACATTGTCCGTCCATGCCCGCACAAACTTCTCTTTGTACACAAGCCAAGTTGTTTCAACGTATTGGATTATTTTAGGCCACTTTCTGTACACATCTCTCATATTATCAACCTCGGCCTCATAACTCCTCTCGTCGGTTGCGTTGACTATCCGATACCAAGTTCGGCTCACGAATCTCGGACCCGCATCGGTGTTGCCCATGATGTTACTCACTCTAGCCTGCACGTCTTTGTTGATATGCCATCTACATAGCAAATGTGCAGAGTTAGGAAACACTTCCCGGATCGCTTTCATAAGGCCCAAATCACGGTCAAGAATGAGTGTAACAGGACAACATTCACTCCAATAAGCAACTTAAACTTGTCCAACACCCAATTATAACTATCACCGTTTCGTTGGCCATCGAGCATACCCAACCATAAAATTCTTGTTGCACGGCGTCATCCCAATGAGCTCTAGAAAAGGCATGTTATATTTGTTGGTTTTATATGTTGCATCCATACCAACAACAAGTGGATAAGTTCGGAGGATATTTGCCGAACGAGGGTGCACCATGAATGCTGCAGTCATTGCATTTGTCTCCTCGTCTTGCCTAATCCAGTGAAGGTAGTCGCTCTCTCGAGCAAGGTGAAGGAAGTGTTGCATCACGTCTCTACCATCCATTGCTTCCCTTCTATCCTTTTCCTTCAGGTTGTACAAGTGTCTCATATTTGGATGATCATCGGGAAATTTTTCATTCACAAATTTTCATTATACTAGCAAGGCTTAACGTGCGATTTTATCATATCGCGAGCGAATACCTTTGCCGCCGGACTAAGGCCGCCGATGAACTCATGATTGTGCATGCCCCTAATCCCCGTTCGCTTGATCACCCATCCGCTTCGATCCGGGTACTCCAAATACTCAACCTTAACTCCCGCTCTACAGCCCACGAGCTTTTGTCTTTGTAGCTACCCGTTCGCTACACTAAGATCTCTACCTTCACCCCTATATGGTGCGCCCGTTACATTTCATATATACATATTCTCGTCCACTAGGATCGTGTTTATGATTTGACATAATAATCATCACAAACCCGATTTCATTTGCCCTTTTCTTAACCCAATCTTGTAGTTCCTTTTTCTCACCCCATAGTGTTCATTATAAAACATGTGATTATAATCTATATAATCACCCCCAAAGTCCCAACAAATAAGCCTATAATGTTTAGCATTTTTTCAATTAGACAACATATAATCAATAATATTATTCACATATTTGAAAACAATATCAAAAAATATTAACTAAATATTTGTTAACAAAATTAACATAAACGGATGTACTATTATTCGCTAATTACAAAATCAATACTAATTATGACGGAAAATCAAATATTAACTAAATGGAACATATTAACTATTAACATTTAATTAATATATTCAAATTAACTATTCACATAAATTATAAAAACCCAAATAAACACAAATTATTATTTTTAATTCAAACAAAAATTATTAATAAATAAATAAATAAATAAATTAGGAACAAATATAAAATATTTTAAATAAACATAAATATATAATTATTAAAAAACATAAATTACTACAAACATAAACAAAACATAAATTTTTAAAAAAGAAAAAATAAAAAAAACCCAAGCTCCCTCCCCCAACCCTCGCGAAAAACACGAGGCTACAAAAGATATTTTTTTTTTTCGAAAATGCGGGGCAACGGATAGGAAATCCGTTACCACCGCCTCTCGGTAACGGATATCTTTTCCGTTAGCCACCACAGAGGTAACGGATCGATCTACGTTACCTCGTGGTGAGTAAAAGTGATCCGTTACCATGGTAACGGATCACTTTTCCGTTGCTTCCACAGAGGCAACGGATTTTTGGTTCGTTGGTTCCGTGGAAGCAACGGGTTTTACATCCGTTTCTTCCACCTGGGAACGGAATTTCGATCCGTTACCCTCGCTCCCGGCCAAAAAAAATTTTCCCAAGAACTAAAAAAAAAAAAAAAAAAATCCAACTTACCACATTTCGTTCCGGCGGCGTTGACGGTCCTTCATCGGACATTTTGCGTCGGTGGTGCTTCGTGGTGGTGCTCCTGGTGGGTGGTGGTCGGCGGCGATGGTGTTCCGAAGGTGGTGGTGGTGTTAGTGCTTGATGGTAGAGAGAGAGAGAGAGCTTAAGTTTGGTGAGAGTGAGAGGGTAGTTTGAGGTGAAAGGGGAGGCTTTATAGGGGTATATAACTGAAAAAAAATACTGACGATTTCAAGAAATACTGACGATTTCAAGTAAATACGGACGGTAAATAGCGATTCGTTATTATATTTCTTCGTAGCACAACCTAAAGCTACTACCTATTGGTCCCAAAATGAAGACATTCGTTAATGCCCAAAACCCCACTCCAGTCTACCCGCCTTTCATGTTTGTTTGAGAGAACAGAAAACAATTGAAAACACCATAGTTTCGTCCAAATTTCTGTCTGTTTTCCCAGTGACATTAACATACCTGCTAATTTGGTACGTCTTCATCGTTTCTTCAATTCTGGGTAAACAGTCTCTTGATTCTCTATTAAAATTAGCTCTCATACCATCGTTACATAACCATTCTTGTTCTGTTGCACTATGGAATATTATTATACTACTATTCCATACTTGCATTTGTATTGATGATGTAAATGATATCTGAGTAAATTTATGGAATCTTATGTATTTTCATTGATATCCCACATCGCATTGATGTGATTAGCAGTGATATATCTCTCATGCTCGAAGTTCTGGGGTCTTGGTTGGCAGTTTTTGTTATGATCACCAACTGTTTGATAAAATGCCTGACAGAAATATTGTATTGAAAATTTGAAATTATGTATTGATTGGAGGGGAAAGATGAAGGAGGGAGGGAGGAAAGAAAGGTGCTTCTCTCCTTTTCTTTTTTTCAATACTCTTTCCCCCTTGCATTAGCTTTATCAGGCGTGGACGCTTATTTTTGGAACAAATTTTATTCTTAGGGAAAATTTTGTTCATAGTAATCCAGTATAAGCACTTCAGAAGACTGAATTTGACTCAATTTTTTTGGTAAAAAACTCTACATTTGGCTGGGGTGGTAAATTTGTACTTGGTTGGTATGTGCCAGATGTATATGCTTTTTCACATCAATGCTTGGACAGCAATGTTATGTAATCCGGCTTTTTTTTTATTAAAAAAAAAATGAAGAATGCAGTTATATTTTTTTTTGGTAATGTCTATAGTTATGATGTTGCTTATAATATGCAGGTTATGGGCTCATATTGATGCCGTTTCAACTCGAGGAATCTAAATGGCCTGGAGTTGCTGCTTCCCCGGGCAGAGATTTTCGGAATCGATTTTGATGGGTAACTCTCACAGAAATGAAGAGTGGTGCAATCTCCTTATCTGATGGCTCTTATAAACTTGTATCTCGGAGATTGTATTTGTATCATTTTATGCGTATATTCTCCAAGGATAGAAATTGGGGAGGGAAGCTTTGCTCTTCATACTCAACTGGTACAAGACCATTTCCGGATTACTCATCCAGAAAACCAACTGTCAGAGACTCTGAACTTGTGCAGTGTATTTCTGGCACCATAAAGCAACGGCGTTCTGAGACATTAAGGAATGTTCTTAGGCCCTTCGAGTCAAAATGCAGGCCAGACCACCTCATTTGGGTTCTGATGAACATTAAGAATGATTATAGGCTGGTACTCGCCTTCTATGAATGGGCATGTCTTCATAGAGAACCATTATTGGAAGTTCAAGTATTGTCATACATATTGCTGTTGCTTCAAAAGATTTGAAGATGGCTCATAGTCTTATATATGATTTATGGGCTAAGACAAACCTGGATATTACCCATTCCTTTTCTTGTTTTGTTGAAAGATTGATCTACACATACAAGGATTGGGGTTCAGATCCTTTCGTATTTGATCTATTCTTTGAGGTGCTTGTTCAAGTTGGACTTTTTACTGAGGCAAGACGCTTTTTTGAGAAGATGTTCAATTATGGTCTGGTGATCTCTGTTGACTCCTGTAACTTGCTTCTTTCTAGTCTTTCCAGCCAATCAGACAAGAAAGGAGATACCTTCAAGGTTTTCAATAAGTTCCTAGAAGCAGGGGTTTGTTGGGAAAGTAGTTCATATAACATAATACTACACATTCTTTGTCAGTTAGGAAAAATTAGAGAAGCACACCATTTGCTATTGCAAATGGAGTTAAGAGGCTGTCTGCCTGATGTTGCGAGTTATAGTATTGTTATAAATGGATATTGTCACGTTGGGGAACTAGATAAGGTGCTGAAGATGGTTAATGAAATGAGGATAAAGACATTGAAGCCAAATGCATTTACATATAACAGCATTATTCTTCTTATGTGCAAGTCTGGTAAAGTAGCTGATGCAGAAAGGGTCCTGAGGGAAATGATTGGCCTTAGAATACCACCAGATAATGTAGTCTACACTACGATTATTGACGGTTTTTGTAAGTCTGGTAATATTTTTTCTGCTATGAAGCTATTTGAGGAAATGCATAGAGTTAAAATATTTCCTGATGTTATCACATATTCTGCTATGATATGTGGGCTTTGTCAAAGCGGAAACATCCTAGAAGCAGACAAGCTTTTCCATAAAATGCTAGACAGAGGATTAGCACCAGATGAAATTACATATACAACACTCATAGATGGTTATTGCAAGGCAGGTAAGGTGAAAGAGGCCTTCTTTTGGCACAATGAGATGGTTGAGAAAGGGATGACCCCTAATGTTGTCACCTACACTGCCCTTGCTGATGGCCTTTGTAAGCAAGGAGAGGTTGATACAGCGAATGAGCTTTTGCATGAAATGTCTTCCAAGGGTCTAGAACTTAATTTGTGCACGTATAATGTACTCGTAAATGGTCTCTGTAAATCAGGGAATATAACGCAAGCAATTAAACTAATGGAGGACATGGAGATGACAGGATTCTATCCTGATACCATTACTTATACTACTCTGATGGATGCTTACTGTAAGTCGGGAGAAATCTCCAAGGCACATGGGCTCCTGAAGACAATGCTAGATCGAGGACTGCAACCCACTGTTGTTACATTTAATGTATTAATGAATGGGTTCTGCATGTCAGGGATGTTGGAAGATGGTGAGAGGCTGCTGAAATGGATGTTGGAGAAGGGCTTCATGCCAAATACCACAACCTATAATTCTCTTATGAAGCAATATTGCATTAGAAGCAACATGCGTCTCACAACTGAAATTTACAGGGAAATGTGTGCTCAAAATTTGATGCCAGACAGAAACACGTATAATATATTAATCAAGGGGCACATCAAAGCAAGGAATATGAAAGAAGCGTGGTATTTGCACAAAGAAATGGTTGCAAAAGGCTTTGATCTCACTTGCAGTTCCTATAATGCTTATATCAAGGGGCTTTTAAAAAAGAAAAAGTACGGGGAAGCAAAAGAACTCTATGAAGAGATGCGGAGAAAAGGGTTCATTGCAGATCAAGAAATACTCAACTTTTTTCTGGACAAGAATTTCGATGAAGGGAACGTAGGAACTGCTCTTGAGCTTTGTGATGAAGTGATACAGATTTTCCTTGTTGATAAGGTCGATGAAGAGAACAATACTTGATGATCATTTAGATTGTCATAGATATACAACCAGCTTGTGATCACATTCACCAGGAACCAGATCATGCTACTTGGTGACCTGATTGACTAGAAAACAAGAGTTCATGATAATTTGGATGATGCTATTGGGATTGGTAGTTTGAAGATCATGTTTATATACTATGCTCTGCATAGCTTAACAGAATTTTGCGTTGATAGGAATGTGGTGCACGAGAAGCAATGTTATGAACAGTTTTCCTGGTACTGGAAAATAAGCCAGCTACATTTTATCTCATGCAGAGTCACAGACATGGTCTACCACTGTGATTAGCTGCATCTTATTGGCGGTTGAAGTTCAGCCTCTGTGTGAATCATGTAATGAGATATTTCTAATACTGTGATGCACGCTGCCATGCTGGTCAGTGGCAATTGCATTGCTAAAATGGAGCACCCCAAATCAGAAAGGCCATTCTGCCAACGTCAGAAGTAGAATGGAACTTGCAGTTATAGTAATCATCTAAGGTTTAAAGCATGGGTTTGGTGAGGTGATGTGGATTGGTAATTATCATTGTTATCTATAGATCCCAACTCCGGCCCCCTGAAGCTAAACTTTGAATAGGTGCATAGTAAAGGTACAGTGTATTATTCCCATATTTTAGGGTGTTAGGATAGTTGCTCATAAAGCTTAGTTATACCGATTCACTCATCATCTCGTACTTTGAAATGTCTGAAATTTTCATACGCAGTTTATCAGATACTATCTAATTTCACTCAAAAAGAAAATTTTGTAGCTATAGAGATAGATTTAGCAAGTATCAATCAATCAAATTTGAGTTAGATGACATTAGCATATATCGCTCTTGTTCAATAAAACCTGCTATTTTCAAGCGTTTGTAACGATTTGGAGTTATATCCACATCTTTTATCATGTGGGTATCTGCTTTATTTTTTGTTTCGTTTCAGATAATTTGGGAGCCTAACGCTGGACGAATCAGGATTATCAGAATTTAAGTTACTAGAGTATTGTTCAGTAAAGAATATGAATTCGTTCAACCAAAAAAGTCTCCTTATGTCATGTTATTTCTTAGATCTCCCTTGCACTAGAAAGTTAAATCATGTCTGCCCTCTAGTCTGCGTTAAATATACCTGTTTTATTTAAATATTGGGACAGTTTAAAATCTGGTTTAGAAATGCGAAATTGATCAAAGCTGTTTTTTTTTCCCCTTTTTCACCAGAAAGTGTTATTATTCTTTTATTCAAGTTCTATTTCATGTATGGAATCCTGTGTTAGTAAATGTATCCTTTATTACTGCTTTCATGTTATAACAGAAATAGTGGTCAACTGACATTGTACACTGACAATCATTCACAGCTATCCTCATTTAAGCTGTTCGAACGGTGCAAATGTTCTATTTGATGCTTGTTGATTTTGTTTTAACCGTTTCAGTAGTAGTGCTCACTGCATAGCTTAGCAATGAGCTACTAGATTTTGTTTTTGTCTTTGGTTGACTTGAAACTATTTTACAGCTATCAAAATGTTATCTGTAATCCATTCAAGTCATAAAGAAGCAAAAGCATGGTAACTATATCTATGCCTAATTCAATATGAAAAAACATTGCCTACGATGTTAAATGCTGCTTTACTTGTCAAATCTACAAGCACTTAAGATTTAAGAATGAAGAAGGAAAGGAGCAAATAGAGCCATATTCTAAGTGATGCAATAGATTGAGCTCCGCTTGAAGGGGAAGATTGAGTTGGACTTGGACCTGTGGCAGGCCTCACAATCTCCTTTGAGCAAGTGTAGTTGCATCTACTTGGGCGAACCACTCTGTAAACCCCAGTGCTGGCTAGAATGAGGACATCTTTCCTGTTGTCTTGCCCGAACGAATATATGTATCCCAGAGCTGGCAGTGTAGTTCCTGGGGCAGAACCGCATTCAAGTGGTGAGTCTTGACCACAGCTGAAGGGCATTGCTGCGGTGCTGAAGTTTCCACTATTCCTGGGATTCTCAGTAGCTGCCCATATGTTGCTTGCATACAGATCTCCGTACAGGTATCTGAAACACCATATATTGTGAACTCGTTATATGGAAATAGCAGTTCTATTTGATTGTTGAGTGATTGCTTTCTAATTATGTGCTTACTCACCTGCCAGACATGCATGGATCAGTCTCAGAGCGATAGAAAAATCCGCCAGATATTGCTGCTGATCCAGTTTTCTTGTTAATTGCTGAATGAGTATAACCTGCTACTGGTAAGATCAGATTTTGGGTAGCTAAAGAAGATGTATTTGTTTCATTTCCAGTACTAGAGGGAATGGTGCCTTCATATATATTCCAGCCGTAGTTTCCACCTTTGGTGACTACATCAATCTCTTCATATTCATCCTGCAATTCGAGCGGGTATAGTGTTAGGCAAGTGGAGTGCTCATAGATGAAGTGCTACATGGTTTATCATGCTGCAATTTGAACCTGGCCAACGTCTCCACAGACAAAGTAAGAAGGCCTTTCTGCATCGAAGCTACAACGCCAAGGATTCCTGAACCCCATAGCCCAGATTTCTGGTGCCAAATCCTTGTCTTCCGAATAAGGATTGTCTCGAGGTACAGAATAATTACCCCAGAGGCCAAGCCCGATATCTTTCTCACCTGCATATTAATTATGTGGCGTCAACCAGAAGACCGACCTAGGAAATTTATAAATTTTACATGCAGAAATAAGATATAGACCATCCTTGGGTTTTTAAGTGATGAAGATGCTTACTTGGAATGGTATCTACGTCAAGCCTCAAAATCTTCCCTAGTATAGATTTTTTGTTCTGGGAAAAGTTATAGGGATCATCTCTTCCTCCGCCATCTCCCATCATGACATACATATACCCGTCTTCAGGTCCAAACAGAATTTGGCCTCCGTGATTGTTCGAAAATGGCAAACCCATTGTGAAGATCCGTCTTACTTCTGTTGGTTGGCCACTTAGCATCTGGAATAGAGAGTGTATCATTAACGAGAATAAATTCATGGCAGCAACTTACCAGTTCCAAAATTTCGAGATAATTACCGATGAAGGGTCTGATGCAGTTCCATTTGCTGTGTACTCTGCAATAACGCTTTGATATTGGCAAGGCGTAGAGCTACCTGAACTGTTAAATTTGGATGGATCACAATCAACATCAGAGTTACATGCACACCTTCCAACACATTCAGGTGACTTTATCCTATCACAGTTATAGGAAGCAAAGAATCGCCCATTACGAGCAAAATCTGGGTGGAATGCAATTCCCAGCATTCCGAACACGGTATCAAAGAGGACTTGATCGGTTAAATCCACAAATGGATCCGATTCGTCTAAGTCGAGTTTTTCTCCAGAGTCTTGCTCAGGGATAGTTCCCAGCCAGATTTTTCCAGGCAGATTAGAAAAGAAGGCTCGATTAGACCCATCAGGATGAGGGGCCATACTGATATAACTACCAGTGCCTATCTTCTCCAAACACAGTCCTTTTGGAGGAACATCAGTCTTTGAACTATCATTGTTAAGTTTGATTAATTCACCAGCAAAGCACATAGAATCATTTCCTGAAGGACTGCCAAAAACATCACAGAATGTATCTTCTGACTGCCAAAGATCCGCTAGTGTAGACAAGTTTGACGATATTGGTGCTCCACCTTGTAATGAAGGTGCAAAGGGTGAATGCGAGATAGATATGTCTTTGCACGTGTTCCATACAGTTGAACAGAAGCTGCTTGTTGATTGTTTTGATGAATGTGAGCTTCCTGAATCAGTCGCGTTGCAAAGACCTGGAATGGGTTGCACTTTTTGCTGCTGATGCCCTGCTTTAGCCTTGAAAAGTTCTGCTGCAAAAGGATCACATGTCTGCAAATGACCATTAACATTGGTTTGTTAGCTTTACTTTTTCTTTGGCATTAGTGACTTAATCTTAGCGTGTCATTATAAGACTTTCCATGTTGTGATGTTGATTTTATACTTAGTATTTTGTTTGGTGATCAAGGAATATATCTATGTGTTACATACATAATTCATATGTATTCAAATATAAAATAAAACTAAAGAGAAACTGTGAGACTGGCATGTAGGTAACAGGAGCTTACTGCACAGAGAATTGATTTCAAAAGGGAAGCACAAGTTGTATCAGAAATGTTCATTCCTTGAAATTGTTTCTGGAGTTGAAGGTCTTTGGTTGAGTCACAGCACGTAGTTCCATCATAAGGACAAAATCCTAGAGGTGTTTTTGTTTTTGTGGGTGCCCCTGTTTCAATATGCAAAAAAAAAGACAGATTAAACCGCAGATACGCGCGCACACACATACACACATACAGGAGGATAGAGAAAGAAGACTTACGGAAGTCAGTGCATAAGGGAAGTGAATAGGAAGGTTGAGAGAGAAGTAGACACTGAAGAAGAAGCAATATTATAGCAGCAAAACCAGCCATTTCTTCTAAGAATTGCAGCTGCTAGAGGCTCTCCACTTTTGCTATCTGTCAAATGTTCAAAGTGAACTCAATTATCAGGGAAAGCGTCGATTATAATTTATAAAGGTCAGCCTCAGACTCACAGGTGACAAGCACCTTTAAGCTTTTTGACAATTTTGTCTTCACATTTGAAAATTCCCATGTTGCTGTGGCCCTTTTAGATAGGGTTCAACTCATAAAGCATACCTCATTTATTGACCACTTATACATGGATTGGCAGTGGACCAGTGGTAGTAAATGTATTGACGCCCCCTCTCTCGGGTCTATTAGGTGCTGTATTCAAAAGAATAACTCTAGAGTCTAGATAGCTAAATTTTAGCTAGCTAAATGCGAGATAGTGTGTGGTGTATTCCACATTTAGGACATTTACAGAATCGTTCCTGTTTTTTTATGTAATAAAAAATTAGCTAATTAAATTTATCACACGGATTTTTCTACCATCACTATAAGTTTCTTTTTAAAAACCTGTACGCTTCCTATAAATGAAGTGCTAGATAAAAGGGGGTAAAAATGTTATTAAAAACTTCAAAGCAAAAAGTCCATGCTTGAAATAAGTTGAGTTTTTAGAGGGGTAAAATTTAAATGGCAAATGTCATGTAAATAAATTAGAAAAATACATATCACTCCCAATGAGGATAGAATAGATTTCTTCCTCCCACCTCCCTCCCCGTTTTCATCCCTCATTTCAAGCATAGCTGTTCACTGCAATAGAAAAGAAAAAAGAAATCACTACTTCCAAATAATTGGAAACAACCAACCAATTAATTATAGAATCCGGATATTGTGTTTGGATAATATATCCAGTAGTGTGGTCTAGACTACAAAAGTCAATAGGAGTATTAATGGTTTGGCATTAGTGGTAATCATGTCTTTTTTTCATATCTTTTTTGAACAGGTATGCTGATTTGTGTCAATTTGTGCAGTGAACATCAACAAACATCTATTCCCTCCTTCCTACAATGGTTTGTCTGATATTTTGTCACTTTAAGATATGCGTTTAAACTAATAGTAGAATATTTGGATAATTATGAATTATAAGTACAACATTTCTAATGATTTTTAAATAATCATTTATTAATCTCGAGTATCCTAAGACGATGTTTGAAAAAACAAATGATATATTTCTTAGAAAAGAGCAGACAACCATGAGTTCATGACGAAGGGTATATCTTAGTGATGGTTTAATGTACGGACAACTACTTTAAATAATAAGTTTATGTTCGACCTTAATGAAAATAGAGCATCTTATAGTAGTACGCCGTTGTTATATACCACCTTTTAGTCATTTGGGTTGGGGGTGACAGAAGGCCGTACTATTAAGCCCTTTTTCGGCCTTTTGAATTTTGATTACAAATAATTAAAACAATATAATGGTTATGGCCTTATGGGTTAGGAGGAATAGTGTTCAAACCAAGTGGTATATGGATGCAAAGTCAATAGGCATGCACTACCTCAAATCAACTCTAATTAATAGCTTAAAGATAGTTGACATAATTTAGAAAACCAGCAATGAAATTAATAGCTTAAAGATAGTTGACATAATTTAGAAAACCAGCAATGAAGAAAGAATATCAGTGGGTTGGGGTAGTTCAGAAAATGCAGTAAGGAAAGACAGTGAGAGAAAGAAACTAGGAGAGAAAGAAGACAAGTTGTTCAAAACTTGATGGGTGTAGACATGGGGTGTAGTGTGGTACACCCAATTGAGGCAGTTGTTCTTTACTGCTCACATTTATTATTTTGTGTTACTCGACTTTGATTTTTGTTAATTTTTTGTTTTGACTACTGCCCACCTAAAAGTTTTTGCAAGATGAATTCAATTACTCAACCAACCATCTTACATTTATATTTTGGAAGAAAATTCAAACAGAAACTCTCTCACTTCCTGAGAAACAAATCACCACAGCCAAAAGTGTTGGCATTTTCCCACTAATCTAGAGGCTACTTTTTTCTCTAGGAACCTAAGGTGAGCATTGAGAAATGAGACTACCTCTGTGGCAACTATTAATAGCATACAATCATCTAAGGCAAGGAGCCAAAACATCACCAACAATAATACTTCTTCTGACCTATATTAAAAAAATAATTTTACGTCTATAAATGTATAATTTTGATTATTAATATTTCTATTTATATACTCTTTTCACTCTCTAAATATCTTCCTAGTTATTGTAGCAACCAGGGGCGAAGCCACAAGGGGGGTTGGCAGGGGTCCGACCCCTACGGCCTACCCGTGCGGTCCATATATCACGTAAATGGCCCTTGTAGATTTTTAATATATAGTTTGTTAAAGTGCCTTCCATATTAATGGTTTTGGTTTAATGGTAAAGTATGTTGGCTAAAATAACTCTTTTAGCATGAGATCACGAGATCAAATTCTGTTAGCCATTACTTTTTAATCTACTTTTAAATTTTTAAAAGTCTACCCGAACTTCTTTCTACTTTACAATTGTCGCCCTTTCTTCTTCTATTGTTTTTATTCCTTTGATTTTCTCACCTCTTTGTCTCCCTTGCTTATTCTTTTTCATGGATTATGTACCCTTCAATTCTCATTTCTCCAAATTTTTTACCCGTAAGAAACTTTGACTCTTGAAAATATTGTGATGCAAGAAAGTGATAACTCAATTCCTGAGACAAATAAAAGGTCCAATGATCCAAATTTAGGTACACAACCACCAAAAATAGAAAGAATCGACATTTCTTAACTATGAAAGAAGGTAGAGTACGATATATATGTTTTAAGTATATATATACTTCCTCCGTAACATAATAACTGCAACAAATGAATATTTTATACCTCACAAATAAAACCCATTTGTTGCAGTTATTATGTTGTGTAGGAAGTATATATTTTTTAAACGTGATTAAAGATAGAAATGGTCAAACGTATGTCTTGAAAATCGTGAAAAAAAATAAAGGGGTAAAACATGAAAAATGTATATTAAAGAATCGACCCCCTAACTTTAAATTCTTGGCTTTGCCCCTGGTAGCAACAGACGTCGAAGCAAAGAATATAGAGTGTGAAAGTGGGCATTTCTGTTTACTTAAATAGGAGAGAATATGTGATTGTGATAGTGTGTAGAATTATATAGATCCAACTAGTATGGTAATGTAGTGTGGAAAGGGAATACGCCTTTACTTGCTAGGGAATTAGTAAAACTAGATTGTGATTGTGATAGTGTGTAGAATTATATAGATCCAACTAGTAGGGTAATGTAGTGTGGAAAGGGAATAAGCCTTTGCCAGCTAGGGAATTAGTAAAACTAGATTAGTATTTTGAAAACGGAATTAAACAAAAAGTATAGAGAATGGAGGGAAATTTGATATTTATTAAGATAAATACAACATCTTATTAGTTACTAAATCTTTTTTTCTTTCAAAACTAATATTTAAATAGCGTAAAAGTCGCAATAATCAATGAAATAAAAAAAAGTGGATATATATGTATACTATATAAAGTATATGCAGTATAAACTTTGCATTTGGCCATAAAAGGTTGGATAGCACTGATTAAAGGAGCACGAAGATATTGTTTTGTATCTGCGCATGGGGCATAAATTTATATAAAAGTTTTTACTAGCAGGATTCTGAAATCTGAACAACACTTATTTTTGTCAGCTTGCCCTTTTTCTATTTTACCATATTGTTGAGGGTTCTGCACTATTGAGTTACTTGAGTATAAATATGATAACATAATGATCATGTATTCATGTACACTTTGTTATTTACATGAGGGCCAGGACCATCTCTTCCTAACATGCTTTAAACCAAACTTGTTTGGACTCCTGAATTATTAGTAATGATAAAAACTTCCTAATGGATTGGTTTCCTTTCCAGTATATCTAATAGCTGAAGCAGTGGCGCTGAGGAGTAATGGTCTTTAACTGGCCAAAGAACGGCAAATCAAAATGAAAAATTGTAAAATAGTACCTTTTGTGAAAGATAATAACCGCTTACCTTTTTAGGGTGCCTGACATTGTAGATATACATAATAAATTAGGATTGCACCTAATATTACATAAGTACCCTTAGTTCTCTATTACACCCTCTCAATCTGTGCAGGGGAAACCACGTGCAGATTGGACTTCAAAAACTCAAGTCGCTGACTAGAGAGATCCTTAGTAAAAAATATCAGCTAACTATAACTGAGTAGGCACAAAACGAACAACTAAATCACCATGAGCGACATGCTCACGAATAAAATGATAGTCTACTTTAATACGTTTACTACGACTAAACTGAACAAGATTAACAGTAAGGTACGTAGCACTAATATTATCACAAAGCAGATTGACAGGTTGTTGTATAGTAAGACCAAGCCAGTAAGGAACGAATCCAAAGTGTATCGGCAAAAGTATACGCAGCAGCACGATACTCTGCCTCAGTGGAAGAATGAGATATTGTAGGTTGTTTCTTAGCACGTCGGGGCAATAAGATTATGACCAAAAATAACCTGTGGTGGACCGACAACAATCAAAGCAGCCAGCCTAGTCGGCATCCGAGTGATAGGCTGTCGTACACCTGTCAAAAATAATTTTTGCAAAACCTTCTAACAATGTAGTAGGGTAAGTAGGGTCGAATCCACAGAGAGATGGTCGTTTTAATGTAGCTTCTAAGGTATAGAGAAACTAAACAAGATCAGGAATATGAGAATTAAAGTTCTAAACTAATCAAATTACGAAAATCAAACTAAAAATGATCTAGGACAATGGTTCACCATGTTCATATATATAATCTATCAAAATATCATCAATAGTTCAATTAATTAGATATGTAGAGCACAGGTTAATCCTACGGCCGGGTCTTAACGCTCTCAAATCAACATATGCAGTACGGTCGCTAACATAATCAGATTTGCTGATTGTAGACAAGCCTCTAAAAGTAAGATCTTGGTCAAAACAAACAATTATTAGCAATATTTAATCAGGCAATTGATCAGATTGCAAGATTAACAATAAAAACACTAATCAATTAGAGATATCAATAACTAATCAAACCATCAATAGATGTCAATCAAGAATCATAGCATATAAACATGGATTCCCAAACCCTAGAAATTAAAACTACTCTATCATAACATAAATAATGAAATCTAAATCTACAAAGAAAAGCATAATGAAAGAAATCAAAGAAAGAAACTAATTAAACTCATGGATTAATGAAGAATAAGAAAAACTAGGGTTTAGAACTAAAACTAGAGAGAAAGAGAAGAAGAATAAACCTAAAAACTAAAACTAAGAAATAACGTGAGAAGGGAGGAGGAGAGAGAAGAGTGAAAACCTAATATATCTAATACTAGGTAACCTAATATGACTAGGAAAGTAAGTTACAAAAATAAGGAAAGTCGAAATATCATTAAATGGGCGGAATTAGTGATCCGCGCGTACGCGTGGCAGATTTCAGCAGAAACAGTGCAATCTTCCGAAAGGCATAACTCCTTGACTAGAAGTCTCCTTGGGGCGTGCCACCTATCGTTGGAAAGCTCTTCAAGTCTAGTTTCCAAATCTGCGGGAATTACTCGATTCTAAGAAGCACATCAAAAGTTATGATCAGAAGAGTAGACATGACTCCTTTTTCACATTTCTTCTAATGATTTTCTGTTTCATTTTCGCTCAAACTCGTACTATGACATATCCATACGATACTTATGCATTGTAGCTTCTTTCCAAGTGCTCCTAATCCTCAAGTTTAGCTAATTATACTCCAAATACGTTCTCATTACCTGAAATTCATCAAAAATAAGAAAACATACCGGATAGGAGTAGAATAACATAACTTAAGAATATAATGCAATAATGAACCTAAATATGAATCTAAATGCTCTAAAATGCAACCTAAATGCACCTAAAAACTATATATAAAAATGACTTATCAAACTCCCTCAAGCTAAACCATTGCTTGTCCCTAAGCAATAAGACATAGACATGGAAAAAGTAAGATAACCTACAATATAGGACTAGAACAGGGCTAAACACTCAACTGAAAACACAAGAGATATAGTCACTACACAAACCAAACATCGAAACAATCTCGAACAAAGCCACATAGCATGTCATGTATCGCAATTGACTCTCCAATCATACCGCATACCATCTCTCCCAAGCTGGATTTAACCAAACCTGACATACCTCACTATAGTCATGTGCGCTCAAATCTCTCATGTGCTTAAAGGATAAATGATGACACTCAACCTAAAACAAGTCGACTCAGATGAAACATATACTCTTTAACTTTGACTTTTTGACTCACTTAATACTCAACAATACAATACACAATGATCAAGAGGACTTTTAAGGGTTGTAATGGGGCTGAGGTTAAAGGTATGGAAAAAAATTTGGGAATTGTGGTGGAAAAACCAAGAAGGGGGAGCATCATATAACTGAAAACATGACCAAAAAAGGTCACAACAACTCCACGCAACAACCAACAATCTCCAAATATAATCAACAACCTTTTTCACTCAAGAAATTCAATCATAACCCTTTTTATTTCACTTTATTCACAACTTTTTTTCACTTCTTTTTCATTTCATTTTCCACTTTTTTTTTCTTTTTTTCGAACTTTCAATTCAATTTCAAAGCTCACTAAACATACTTTTCCATCCTTCTAAACCACAACTAGAGCACTTCAATTCAATACAAACCAAACCAAAACTAATACTCGCTCCCCCAAGCTAGGCTTAGGACAAATATCAAATGAGGCCAATGGCTTGTAATGTAGGTAGCAATCAAACACGATCGAGGAAGGCTCGGCAGGGGCCGAAGAAAGGATAATATGAAAATAAGAATAACTCTGGAGCTTAGATCATGAAATAGAACGCCTCAATCATATCAAAATGTATGCACTATCAAATATCAAAGAGTACCAAGTCAAAGTCAAAATCTATGCGACTACTAAGGAATTAATCACACATGAAAGAACAAAACTGACACAGATACATCAGTTTATAGGCACAAAAGCTCACTTGGTTAGGTGTCTGCGTAGTAACGTTAAATCAAGCCAGAGAGAGATCAATCAATCTTACCACAAACAATCAATTGCGAAACAATCGTGCTATGAAGAATCATGAACGAGATGAATGACGCTTATGAACTGTAGTAAAATATCATGAAGGTTCTCAAAAACTGTCAGCAATAGTCCCATAGATGCAAACTAAGATGACATGCTATCTAATATGAGATGAAATATGCTAATGCAACTACGAAAGCAATACAAGTTTTTTGGTTACACGTAAACTCCCACTCCTAGTAAGCAGTACAAACCGTGCAACATCCTATGAAAGCAATGAAATCTACACTAGAAAGCAAATAAAGGATAGAATAGCCCTATCCCAAGCTAGAATCTGTAGTGTCCTCACTGCATAAACCAGTTCAGAGAAGGAACCAAAAACAACGACGGGATCACCAAAGTCGCCCACCAAAAGCCTAAACACACCACGAAAACCATACACAAACTCCAACAATCCGAACATTCAATCAATGTGTTCAAAAGATTCTCAACAAGATGGCATCAAAACAAAAATCCAAGCAAAAACTTGAAAGTCATATCAAGAGTATGAACAATATAAAATAGAAAGGCTTACAACCCAAAGAAGAGCCGAATAGGCTCTACAATCACATAGCACCACTCTTTGAAGACCAACTTGAATTATTTTGTTGTCAACTTGCACAATCCTATAACAACGATCAATCAAAATGTAAAGAAGTGTTAAGAGAATGGGAAAATCAATAAGAAAAATAAAAGAAAAAGAAAATTATCAGAAAAAACAAATTCAAAAGATGAGAAAGTGAAGAAAGCAAAACAAGAAACGAGAAGAGACTAGAGGGAAGCGCGGGGGGGTTGGATTTCGCGCGCGGAGCTTGGACACCGCAGTAAGGTGGTGGTGATCGTTGGTGGAAGCGATCGGCGGCAACAAGGCAGAAGGATACGGTGGCGCACAGGGGGCGAAAGAAGGAAAGGTAAGAAAGGAAGAATGAGATGGAGGGCGACTGGTGGTGGTGTGCCGGCTAGGAGAGGCGGTGGTCGGTGTGGTTGACTGCCGGAGCGAAAATCCGAGGCCGATGATGTGGTCTTGTGATGTGAGGAAGAAAGCGAGGTCTGGGGCCTGGGGGGTTGATCGTGAGGAGAGGCGAAAACAGGGGTGGACGTGACGAGAAGACACGGGGGGCTGCTAGCGGAAGGTCGGCGGTGGTGCGTCGTGCGGCTATTTGGGTGAGGCAGAAGAACGGTGGCCGCCGGTGAGCGATAGCCGGCAAAAACCCGAAGGAAACAGAGGTGGGGCGGTGATGCTTGCGTGAGGAAGAGGTTGAGTGAGCAAAGTGTGTAGGCCGGCGAACGGCCCGACCAACCGGCCAGGGCCGGGCGAGATGCGGAGTTGTGCAGGTGTGAGACCCGTTGGGCGATGGGTGGGTAGCAGGCTCTCGACAAGTTTGTGATTACGCCTCACTTGTCCAAACGCGCAACTTCAACATGTATAGCTTTCAAACCATGACGACACAACTCTCAAATTTTGTTAGCTCGTTAGTGGACTAAAACAAATTAAAAAAACGAATTCAAGTGAATCCAAAGACAAAGAATAAATTACAAAAATCAACTAACTAAAAATAAGAAAATGAGAATTCAAGTGAATTCACAAAAATAAAAAAATAAAAATAAAATAACTAACTTAAAAAAATATTAAAGTCAAGTGAATTCAATTAATTAAAAAAATATTAAGATTAGTAGATCACTCATAATAGTTCAATGCTCTAAGAAGTTTATCATATGTTCCTACAAACATCTCAGAGCATATTATATATGAGTAAAAAGGAAAGATGAAAAAAATTAGTTCTAAAAATCTATGAAAACTACAAAAAGAAAAATCAAAGGAAAAATTATATTTACAAGAAGAAGATAAAAAATCGTTAGTTTTTTTACCTGACTCAAAAGAAAGAAAAGAAACTAACTATACATTATTTACATTATCACGAGAGTCATTCAAAACGGGAGAAAGAAGGAACGATGAAGGATATAATAACGGGGATGAAGGAATAAGATCAAGTTTTTTAGAGAAGGGAACATGAGACTCAAAAACAAGATCGAGATGGAACCGACAAAGACTCATGCATTATCTCACTCTCAACTTTAGACTCATATGCAGATGAAAAGTTTATAGAAGAAGTGTGAGACACTTCACTCTCAACTATGGATTCGTCGACATAGAGACACTCACTACCAACTTCACCAATTACACCCTTACCTTCTACCAAACTATCATGAGTCATATCAACGTCTTTCTCCTCCGAAGTATAATTCTCAACACCAATATCAGTATCATCAAGTGTCATCTGTTGGTTAGTAAATTGTTGCACAGCAAGTAATTCAATAGATTTCGCCATGTTTTGATAATCATGAGCTAATTCATTTAAATCTTCATGTTGTTTAACAATATACTCTTTCATCATGTTAAGAAGTTCCTGACGCTCTGATGTTTCGGGTTGAAAATAACTATTCACTTCAGGTCGATAACATTGAGTATAATCAGGCACATAAGACTCATTAGGGTAATAGGAATATTCATAGGCATTCATGCACAGATTTTGTGAATTTTGACAATCATATGATGCATCATAAACATAATCATTTGCATTATAATACCCAAAATAATCATATTGCCCTTGATAATTAGAAAAAACATCCCCCTCTGAACTATAATTATTCCACTCCATGGCAACACACTATAACAGATGAGGAAACCAAAAAAAACTATTCACAAAAAAGAAAGAAAAAAAAGATATATATATATACAGTTTAATTTCACCAACAATAAAAGCTAAATACAACAATATCGTCTCCCCGACAACGGCGCCAAAATTTGTGAATTAAGATCAGAAATATGTGAATTAAGGTTCTAAACTAATAAATAAAGAAAATAAAAGTAAAAAGATCTAGGGCAATGGTTCACCATGTTTATACTTATAATCTATCAAAATATCATCAATAGTTCAATTAATCAGATATCTAGAGCACATGTTAATCCTACGGTCGGGTCTTAACGCTCTCAAATCAACATATGCAGTACGGTCGCTAACATAATCAGATTTGCTAATTGTAGGCAAGCCTCTAAAAGTAAGATCTTGGTCAAAACAAACAATTATTAGCAATATTTAATCAGACAATTAATCAGATTGCAATAATAACAATAAAAATACTAATCAATTAGAGATATCAATAACTAATCAAACCATCAATAAATATCAATCAAGAATCATAGCATATAAACATTGATTCCCAAACCCTAGAAATTAAAACTACTCTATCATAAAATAAATAATGAAATCTAAATCTACAAAGAAAAGCATAATGAAAGAAATCAAAAAAAGAAACTAATTAAACTCATGGATTAATGAAGAATAAGAAAAACTAGGGTTTAGAACTAAAACTAGAGAGAAAGAGAAGAAGACTAAACCTAAAAACTAAAACTAAGAAATAATGTGAGAAGGGAGGAGGAGAGAGAAGAGTGAAAACCTAATATATCTAATACTAGGTAGCCTAATATGACTAGGAAAGTAAGTTACAAAAATAAGAAAAGTCGAAATATCATTAAATGGGCTGAATTAGTGATCCGCGCGTACGCATGGCAGATTCCAGCAGAAACAATGCAATCTTCCGAAAGGCATAACTCCTTGACTAGAAGTCTCCTTGGGGCGTGCCACCTATTGTTGGAAAGCTCTTCAAGTCTAGTTTCCAAATCTGCTGGAATTACTCGATTCTAAGAAGCGCATCAAACAGCGCGTCTTGTGTGTGGCCGGCCACACGCGAAATTGCAGGTGCGGCCGCGCGCGAGTCACCCTCCGTCAGCTCATTTTCAAATGGTCATATCTCACTCGTTTCTCATTGGAATCGAGCTTTTGACTAGGCGTTGGAAAGCTATCGAGCCAAATTATGGGCAATCATAGCATACCAAAGCTTGAACATGATCATCTTTTGGAACTTAACTTTTCTTTTGTGAAGAACGCTTAAACGTACATTGTGTTAAATTATGGGCCTGTAATAACTAAACTCTATTTTGTATAATGTATGTTTTTTTTTACATTGCTCGTAGAGTCAACTCAGCCATATTAATGGGTTGACTCAAGCAGGTAACAACCTCCGTACCATTTTTACTATGATTTGCTTCCGCTAATGCTAATAAGTATAACTTTAATTGGATTTAGAGAAAGATAAGTCGGTGGGCTGTTACATGTGGTATCAGAGCCAAGGTTTTTAGTTTTCTTTTAAAATAATAATGACGATTTAAATTACTTATCATCATATAGGTAGTTCAGGTTGTTTTAAACGTGAGTGTTTCTAAAGTATTTGATTAATCATGCTCAAGGAAGCTAGGAAAAGCTATGATTGCGAAGAGTAATATGCCTAATAAGGGCAAAATACATGTGTGTGAAATTTGTATGTGTTATCTAAATATGTGTAATATGGATATGTGTAATAGATGTCTTCCAGTGGTAACGGTAGCGGTAGTGGGTCAAGAATCATTCGAAGAGGCAGTGTTTACTGGGCAGTAAGTCGGGATGGTACCCGTAGGTATCAAGCGGAGCCGGATATGAATATGAATGAAGGAGAAGATCCTTTTGGGTTTGCAAGAGCAAAACTAAATGAAATACAAAGTTACAATCAGTTGTATGGGATTGGGGATCACAATCCTTATACCCGCCCGGCTATTCAAGCATATACTATCATCAAAACCTTATCACGGTTCGAGCCATGGGTGACTTTCCGCTTTACTTATTGGAAATTGATAAGTTTACACGTGGCAACACCATCCTTGTTGAATGACGATACTACCATGGAGTCAATTGACAAGAATTTGATAAGATGGGAAGGAACACCAGATGAGGTGTTAAATGAAATGGAACGGGCTAGACAGTGCGGTACGCAAAACATGTAGTCGGGCAGTGACTATTGGAGGGACATGTTTAACCGGATAGCTGTGCATGAGTATCAAAGGACAAGAATGGGAAGAAGGTCTACCCCTACCCCCCCTAACTCTGCTGCTAGCATGGCACCACCTCGATCACAAAGATCGGGAGACTCCGCCACCAGCATGGCTCCTCCCCAGTCGCGTGGTTCTAGGGGATCAAGCGGAGGATCGGTAGTGCCCGGGGTTGTATTCCAGGGAAGTAATTCTCGAGTTAGTGACCCAGACTACGTTCCAGAAACCCCTTCAACTAGTAATGATGACAGTGGGTATGCGTATGATCCCTACAACCTTCTCTAGGGTGAGGAGGCATAGCGTAGTTGATGGAGCTGGTGGTAGTTGGTTCAGTTGTTGTTTCTATGTTTAAGGAAAATTTCTATGTTTAGTTAATTTGGGCCTTGGGCTATAGAAGTAATGTACCTTTGAAATTTCAATTAAGAGTTGTAAGTGTACACTGTTGTCATGAATTCTGTTATGAATATGTGCATTCATGTGTCAAGTGGGGGAATCATACTTTCTTTGAGAATATGTGCTTAAGTTGTATATATAGTCATTTGGAAATTATTGGGACTACTAAGAATATATATAAATGATCTTATAGGTTATGGCGACCATTGAAGTGAATAATGAAATCCAGCAAAATGTGGAAGTATCTGAGCAAGTGGGACAGTCGGATAACTCGCAGGTCGAACAGATACGCCAGTTAAGGGATATGAATACCCGATTACTGGCAATTCTGGAAAAACAGGAGCAAAACAAGGAGAATGATGAAGGAAAATTCTATAAGAGACTCGCGGCTCATAAGCCACGAGGATATAACGGGGAAGCAGACCCAGTAAAGTTCGAAGACTGGGTAGCTTATATGGAGGAACTACTAGAAGTAGTTAGTTGTCCTGAGAATCTGAAGGTAAAATTGGCATCTTTTTACTTGGAGGGACCCGCTGACATGTGGTGGGGTACGATAAAGAAAACTTCTACTCAGGATATTTCTACCTGGGAAATGTTTGTGGATAAGCTGAGAAACAAGTTTTTCCCTCCAGCCCTGAGGAGGAAGAAAGAGAATGAGTTCCTATTCTTGAGACAGGGACAAATGTCGGTAGTAGAGTATGCTGCCAAGTTTGTAGAACTCTCGAGATTTGCTACCGATTTCACCAGTAATGAAAGGGTGAAGTCCATGCGATTCTTTGAAGGGTTAAACTTGAAGTATCAGAAGAGGATTGGGGTATATAGCAGTTTTGAGGACTTGTATGACCGAGCTTTGGAGCATGAACGCATTGAGCAAAAGGACGAAAGCTCGAAAAGGAAGAAGAAAGGAAATGAGAGACCTAGGGAAGGAGGTAATAAGAAAATCAGGGCAGATACCGTTGGGACGTCAATGGCATTAGTTCCTGCAAAGAGTGCAGAAGGGAAGAAGAAAGAGTGGAAATGTCGCCGCTGTGGAAAGGAACATCATGGGAAAAATTGTGAAGGCCAAAACATTTGTTTCAAATGTATGAAGACGGGGCATAGGATCAAGGAATGTCCCCTTTTGAATCAATCCGGGAATGCTCGTGGTAACCGGGGACTCGAGAAGTGCTACTTCTCAAAGCAACGAGTGAGTCAAGCTCGGGTCGCAACATTAGGGGAGGATCAAAGGCAACCGACGGGGCATTCGCCTTAAAATCCGAACCATCCGAAGAGCGGAGATTATGGAACAAAGAGGTAATGTGATTCTTGGGACTTTCGATGTGTGTGATTTGCACCTTTTTTGTACTATTTGATTCTGGAGCATCCCACTCATTTGTTTCAAATATGTTTGCATCTCGCATAGAGCATAAACCCAAAATAACTTTATGTAATTTAAATGTAACCCTGCCTGATAAAACCACTTTCCGATGTAAATATATGTTGAAGGAATGTGATATTAAAATAGCGAGGTGGATTTGAAGGCGGATTTGATAATATTTGACTTGGGGAGTGTATGATGTCATTTTGGGTATGGATTGGCTATGTAAAAATAGAGCAATAATAGAGTGTTATGCTCGAGTGGTGAAACTTCGACCATTCATGGAAGGAACCAATACCCATAAGGGTAGAGGTGAAGAAGGTACCTTGGAAGGTCAGATTTGTCAGATAACGGAGCCAAGTGAAGTTGAATCGAAATTGGCAAATATACCGGTGATTCGGGAATTCCCTAATGTGTTTCCGGAGGATTTGCCGGGATTGCCTCCGCATCGAATAGTGGATTTTCACATAGATCTGATTCCGGGTGCTACCCCAATCTCAAGAGCTCCGTATAGGATGGCACCCGCAGAAATGGTAGAATTGAAAAAGCAACTAGAAGAGTTATTGCAGAAAGGGTACATTAGACCCAGCGTGTCTCCTTGGGGAGCACCGGTACTGTTTGTCAAGAAAAAGGATGGTTCCATGAGGTTATGTATAGATTATCGAGAGATTAACAAAATTACGGTACGAAATAGGTACCCTTTGCCGAGAATAGATGATTTATTTGATCAATTGAGGGGTGCAGGGCTGTTCTCAAAGATTGATCTGAGATCAAGATATCACCAGATGCGGGTTGTGGAGGAAGACATTCCAAAAACAGCCTTCCGCACTCGATATGGACATTATGAGTTCTTGGTCATGCCGTTCGGACTGACTAATGCGCCTGCGGCTTTTATGGATTTGATGCAACGATATTTCAAGCCGTTCTTGGACCAATTCGTGGTTATTTTTATAGATGATATCTTGATATACTCAAAGAATCGTGGGGAGCATGAAGGCCATCTAAGAACAGTGTTAGCGACACTCCGAAAGGAGAAATTGTATGCCAAACTCAGTAAATGCGAATTTTGGTTGGAAAAGGTAAAATTCCTAGGTCATGTGGTGTCAAAAGAGGGGATTTCTGTGGATCCGGACAAGATAAAGGCGGTTGAAGAGTGGCCGGCACCAAAGAATGTGTCGAGGGTCGAAGTTTCCGGGCTTAGCGGGGTATTATCGACGGTTTGTCAAGAATTTCTCTAAAATAGCTTTACCGATTACCAATTTAATCAGAAAGAGTACTCGGTTCCAGTGGAATGAAAAATGTGAAGCCGCCTTCCTAGAGTTAAAGCGGAGATTGACTAGTGCCCCTATTCTGACCCTTCCTTCGGGCACTGATGGGTTCGAAATCTATAGTGATGCCTCTCAAGAGGGCCTGGGATGTGTATTAGTGCACCACGGGAAGGTAATCGCTTATGCATCACGACAGTTGCGTCCGCATGAGAAAAACTATCCAGTACATGATTTAGAGTTAGCCGCAGTTATCTTTGCTCTGAAACTGTGGCGACATTATTTGTATGGGGTTTCGTGCAAAGTGTTCACCGACCATAAAAGTTTGAAATATATTTTCACCCAAAAAGATATGAACATGAGACAACGAAGATGGCTAGAACTGCTCAAGGATTACGACATCGACATTCAGTATCATCCCGGAAAAGCAAACAAGGTGGCAGATGCACTCAGTAGAAGGCCAAGGAGTGAATTAGGTCTCCTATCAGTAATACCAGAAGAGCTGGGAAAAGAGATAGAGCTATTTGAGCTCGTTTTAATTCGTCCGGGAAAAATTGGAGAAACAGTCAATGCCTTAACTGTTCATCCCGATTTATACTCGGAAATTCGAGAGAAGCAAGGTAAGGATGCATTTCTGCAGGGTATCAAGGAAAATATGGGAAACGGTGAAGCTCAAGATTTCGCCGAGCACGAAGATGGAAGTATTAGAATCAAAGGACGGTGGTGTGTTCCTGAGGACCAGGACTTGAGACAGAAAATTTTGAAAGAAGCTCATAGTAGCCCGTACTCAGTGCACCCTGGTAGGGACAAAATGGTGCGAGACCTTAAGAAATACTTCTGGTGGAGGGGTCTCAAGGGTGATGTAGCCAGATATGTGGCCAAATGTCTAACATGTCAAAAAGTGAAGTTCGACCGTCAGAAGACACTAGGATTGCTGCAGCCATTACCTGTTCCGGAATGGAAATGGGATTCTGTCTCTATGGATTTCGTATCGGGTCTACCGAAATCTAGGAAAGGAAATGACACGATTTGGGTGATAGTGGATCGTCTCACCAAGACGGCGCGATTCCTCGCAATGAAAGGGACCTGGAACCAGTCACAGATGGCTGACACCTACATTCGGAATATCGTTCGGCTGCATGGGGTGCCAGTAACCATCATTTCCGATAGGGACCCTCGATTTCTGGCACACTTTTGGGAAAAGCTTCAGGAAGCTTTTGGAACAACATTAAAGTTTAGTACGCCACTGATGGTCAAACCGAGCGCACAATTCAAGTGCTGGAAGATATGTTAAGGGCTTGCGCTTTGGAGTTCCAAGGATCCTGGAAGGATCATTTAGCCTTGACAGAATTCTCCTACAATAACAATCATCAAGCCACGATTGGGATGGCTCCATATGAGGCTTTATACGGACGAAAATGCCGAACACCGATTTGTTGGGAAGATTTGAGAAATGGGATACCGGTAGGGCCAGAGCTGATTCAAGAAACCATGGAACAGATCCGAATAATTCAGGAGAAAATGAAAATCGCCCAGGATCGTCAAAAGAAATACGCAGACACGAGGAGGAGGAAGCTGGAATTTGAGGTAGGTGATAAAGTTTTTCTTAGAGTTTCCCCTACTAAGGGCGTAAAAAGATTCGGCATCCGGGGCAAGCTTAGTCCGAAGTTCATCGGACCATATGAGATTCTGAGAAGGGTCGGTGAGGTAGCTTACGAGATTGCGTTACCGATGGAACTGTCCCGCATTCACAACGTTTTTCATGTATCACAACTCCGGAAATATGTGCATGACCCCTCTCACGTATTATCTTATGAACCTTTGCAACTCGACGAGACCCTCAGTTATGAGGAAAGACCGATTCGAATATTGGACCGACGAGACAAGGTTTTACGGAACCAGGTCATTCCGCTGGTTAAAGTGTTATGGTCAAACCAAGGTTCGGAGGAGGCTACATGGGAAAAAGAAGTTGATATGAGGGGCCGTTATCCACAACTTTTCTAAGGTACGACTTAAGTTTCGGGACGAAACTTCTTGATGGGGGAAACGTGTAACAACCAGTAAATAATGAGAATTTAACATGAGATTAAGGAACCTAAGTCATGGAAATTAGAATCTAATTGTGATCGTATGTAGACAATACGTACGATAAGTGTATGTGAAAATAAGATGTGGATAATTTATGCTTATGTGTAATTGTTGTCTAGAAGAGAAAAGAAATAATAAATACATTATTAATTTAATAAGAATATGAATAATGATTTGTGTGAGTACTAGGATCGACATTTTATTACATAAGATTCGTAATTATGGGAATTGGGAAAGGTCGTGATATAGGAAATTAAGAATCGACCGCTAAGCATGTTAACGGGCACGGTTAATAGAAGGGATATTTGGAGTTTCCTTAATGAATGGAGTTAGGTAAATCAAGGAGATCTATGTTAAGGATATTTGGATTAGAATAATCACCTTGTGGGGCTTTAGACCACTAATCTAAGGTATATTACTAAATTGGGAATCATATTAAGAAGAACTGAATTTTTTGGACTGCACTAAGTGGAGGAATGACCTTCTTAATGACCCTAAGGTGGACGACTGAGGCTGAAGGGATACAACCACACCTTCCTTATATAAACCTTCCCATTCCACATAATTTTCATCACCAAATTCGGACAAATACACTCTGCCCAAAACCCTTCTTTCCTTCCCTCCTCTGCTCGCCATTTACGGCGGTTACGCCGGCTTTCCTTTGCTTGTCTTCTTTTGAATTTTTCTTTCATAAATTCTGCATGCAAGGCTTTATTCTTATTCTATATATATAGGAGCATATTGGGAAGCAAGGAAATCACCATTTCGAAGCCAAGAAGTTAAGGAACTAGAGCCATCTTTCCCAACCAAGCAAACAGTAAGTATAGTGAAAGTTTTAAGTCAATTTAAGTACTTCCTTTGGGTATTTTCTTATGAAATTTTTTGTGGGTATAAAATTGTGTTTTAGGATTCCAAAGAAGTAAGAATCACATCTTAAGGAGAAGAAGAAGTCGAGCTACACTAATTACAAACTAAGGTATGCAAAATCAATCCCTTTGGAGAACAAGTATTGTGGGAGTTATTAGATACATTTTTGAGCACAAATTTGAGGACGAATTTTTGGTTTGAATGACTATTAGCTACTGCATATTGATGTTAATTAAGTATAAACCTTTGCATGTTGGAAAACAAATGAATTTGGGTTCCTTTCTTACACTAGGTCGGTTAAGGGTGCGTGTAAACTGTTTTTCGGGAGGATTTGTGTTTACTAGTATTTTGGATGGTATTGGTGTGATTATGCAGTAGGTTAGATGAGGAACAAGATGTTACATGTATATATGTCAATGGTTAAAAAGAACCTCTTGTGTTAGTGGTGGAATTATTACACTAAAGAAGGTGTTAGAAGCCTTTCTACTATGTGATTTTTACAAGGAATGCACTTGGTTTGTAGGAAGGATGTAAAGGAAATTTTTGCAATGAAACTTTGAGGATGAAGTACTGTGTTTCAATAAGTGTATTTTGTTAAGAGTTGTTACCTCAATTCATAATACCATCGATATGGAGAAAACTATTTAAAACACATTTTTAAGAGCAATTTAAGCTCGGTTTTCTTAGAATGTTTTCGCGGAAGGAATTTCTTTGCCATAATTCGAGATTTGCAGTAGGTTGAAGGTGATTTTACCTACATTAACCAATATTAATTTCCAACTAAATATTTGGTTAAAAGAAATTCTCCTTTACATACTCAAAACCTCCTTTTTCACTTGCCTTAATTCGGATTTTACTTAAATAGTTGAGTGACATGGTTTGGGTGATTTCCTAAGGTTGTTTTGCATCTCATTTATCATGTAACTACTGCCCTAAATCCACCAATCCATCCTTACCAAATTTCTTGGGAAGGTTTTACAACTTATGTTAGAAACGGAATTTACGAACTGTTTTAGTAAACTGTGTTTATTATTAGTGATTCTTAATCTGTTTTCGCGTAGTGAAGAGGAGTGTGTGTGTTTATGTGAGAGGACATGTCCTATAAAAGCTTGCAAGCGAGTAATTAGTAGGAGCCTTGCTCCGAATTGTGTGGAGGCCTGCACCTTGGTGCACCTCAATGTGTGATCTCTTCTTCCTACGCAATAATGTATATAATCAGTTAAACTTGTGTTCGTATTTGAAACGTTACCAATGAACTTGTTGAGCATTGATACTTGTAACCGCGTGACAAAGACATTTTTGCCAAAAATAATAATTTACATATGAAATGTTGGAGTATGTCCACTCTTTATTTTCAGCCACCCTAATTAGTTTTGGATTGAGTTGAATACCAGCGTAAGCTGATTTTGTTCTGTGAACCTGTCCTGGTGGGGGCAGAATTTTGTGCAGGATTTAGCAAGCTAAGGTAGACAGATGAAAGCTCTAGAGAAATGATATATCAGCAATCATAGCATACCAAAGCTTGAACATGATCATCTTTTGGAACTTAACTTTTCTTTTGTGAAGAACGCTTAAACGTACATTGTGTTAAATTATGGGCCTGTAATAACTAAACTCTATTTTGTATAATGTATGTTTTTTTTTTACATTGCTCGTAGAGTCAACTCAGCCATATTAATGGGTTGACTCAAGCAGGTAACAGCCTCCGTACCATTTTTACTATGATTTGCTTCCGCTAATGCTAAGAAGTATAACTTTAATTGGATTTAGAGAAAGATAAGTCGGTGGGCTGTTACAGCTTGTCTTGCTGTAGGAGAAACTGCAAGTGAAGGAGATAGCAACGATTGAGATATGGAGGATACAGATGCCATAGTGAAGGAGACGGAAGAAATTAAGCGGGTTAGAATAAGTCTGGGCTTGAGTTATAGTAAGAATTTCCGTTTGGGCTTTATTTATGGGTCGGCCACACGCGAAATTACAGGTGTGGCCGGCCACATATAAGAATTTGTGCACATCAAAAGTTATGATCAGAAGAGTAGAAATGACTCCTTTTTCACATTTCTTCTAATGATTTTCCGCTTCGTTTTCGCTCAAACTCGTACTATGTCATATCCATACGATCCTTATGCATTGTAGCTTCTTTCCAAGTGCTCCTAATCCTCAAGTTTAGCTAATTATACTCCAAATACGTTCTCATTACCTGAAATTCATCAAAAACAAGAAAACATACTGAATAGGAGTAGAATAACATAACTTAAGAATATAATGCAATAATGAACCTAAATATGAATCTAAATGCTCTAAAATGCAACCTAAATGCACCTAAAACTATATATAAAAATGACTTATCACCGAGTAGGCAATAATGATAGAAACATCATGAGAAGGACGTAGCCAAAGACCGATTACCTTAGTACTCTATTACCTTTTATAGCACTGATTTTGCGAACTAGTACCTTTGATGTTTTATTTTGTTAACTAATACCTTTGAGTACTTTAATGTTATGATGTCAATAGCTTTTCTCAAATTTCCGTCCAAATTAGTCAAGATTCAGGCATTGGCTTGGTTTTTCCCTCCAATTTTTGTGTTTTTTTGTCTTCCAAATATGCTTGACTTCACTCTCCTCTTTTAACTCCTTTTCCTCCCTAATTTCACTCTTCATCTTCTTTACTTCCCTTTTACAGCCTTACCTCACTATTAGTAAATTCTCTCACATTCTCTCTCCTCTTTCCTCTATGTCTCTATCATCTTAAACACTGGTCTCTGCTATGGTGAGTCATCATCCTTGTGGAAAGGTACTCAATTCTGATTCTTTGGACCACAAAGCAGCAAATCTAGCATACAATTGTGCACAAGTACTTTTTTCCCCTTTTGTGCATGTCTATGTACAATTTGTTGTTTTAACTGGGTCAATTACCATTATTAGTGTGATGTTGATTAATTAAATAATGTACTCTTAAAAAACTGAACTTGCGGTTATTATCTTAATGCCTTAATTTGATGTTGTGCAAATTCTTAATATGATGCTTATTATCTTAATGCCCTAATTCATTTATGATAGAATGAGGACAAAAATGGAATGAATTAGACAAAGACCTAACCTTGGTGATGAGGTTTCAATATATATTATGGAAAGGGATGACAACATTTGTTATAGGACATTCTTACACATCATTAGGAAAGATTTGGGGTTCCCAAATATGGGTATGATTTGGTATAGGAGGAAGGGTTTGAATCTAAAAAGAGGGCTTAAACATTACAAAAATGATGTTTGCCTTGTTAATTTATTGGAGACAAGGATAACATTGTCAAAAGTTGGGTGGAACATTGGCCTCATGATGATCTTATTGTAGATGAGGATGTAATGGGAATTATTGGGATGAGGATCAATTAGTGATGGGGACGAGGTAAAGGTGAAGAAGGAGATGAAAGTGATAATGATGATAATGTTGAAGACCCAAATTATGTGATGGTTAGAAGGGATATGGACAGGGATGTTGATGACACTTTAGCCACCAAGATGGATACATGATGGGCTTTGTTATGGGATTTGGTTGGGATGAGAATGGTATGCTAGTTGGAGACAGTGACCCAACTGTTGAAGCCTCAGAAAAAGCCAATAAAATACAACCCTAGAAGACCTAACCTCCAAGTCAGAAGGAGTCAAAAGAGGGGGGGTCTCAAAGTCTTCAAAACAACAACATAACATGCACAAGATGATGTGCTGAGGATGTTAATGAGGACAGACCAAGTCCATATCCGTTCTCTGAAAATGTATCAATCAAAGGCAAGATCAAGGTCTAAATGATGATGCAATTGAACAACGAGAGAAGCCCTACAACCGAGTAGCATGCAAGCCCCGAACTCGAGCCAACTAATGAACCTCTGCGCGGCCTTAACAAGTGGAGCAAGACCGAGGAAGATAACGTAATAATCCTAGATGATGTTGATCTAAATGAAGACTCAGAAGAAGAAGAGAGTTTGAGAGGAAGTGACGATGAAGCAGATAAGTATGGAACATTTAACCCTAAGGTTGATTTTAAGAAGCCAAGTGGAGTGGAGTTGAATCTTGGATTAAAGTTTCCATCAAACACTTGTTCGAGAAAAGCAATCGAGGTTTTATGTTGTGAAAAAAGGGTATCAGTTATTACTTTGTGCATAATAATAAATACAAAATTACATTGTATTGTAAGTATAGATGTTACTATGAAATGAAAGCTTCAAAGCGAGTGAAGTGCACTTGTACATTGAAAAGAAAGTGTACTTTTTAAAATTCATGCAAGAAAAATGAGGGGTTAGGAGACATTTCAGATTAGGAGTTTAAGGCTGAAGCATGCATGTGGTTTCCATAATGCTAATATGAAAGCAACTTGTGCTTTTATAACTGAGCACTTTGTAGATGCATTTAGGGTTGATCTTGATTTGGGCATTGAGGCTTTCACACTTAGAACTCACAAGGAGCTAGGGGTTGATGTGCGTACTATAAGGCATATCATGCTAGGCAAATAGCTTTGGAGCACATTCATGGAAGTGCAGCTGATCAGTATAATAAGGTATGCGATTAAGCAGCTACTATAACCCTAGTTCCTCCGCTTATTTTGTGTAAGTAACATAGAGAGACCACCTATTATGTTTGAGAGGTTGTACACATGTTTACAACATTGAAAAGAGGGTTTCATACAAGGATGAAGGCATATTTTGGGTGTTGATGGATGTCATATGAGGGGCACTTTTCCAGGAATTTTTTTTGCTGTAGTGGGTAAGGGTTGGAACAATAATTTGTTCTCGGTGGTGTGGGATATAGTTGAGGCAGATTAGGACATTTGGAGGTAATTTTTGGAGCTCTTGCGGAAAGACCTTGGCTCTGAAACTGAGCATGTCACCTGGTTACATTAGAAGGATAATTGGCTTTCATGTCAGATAGGCAAAAGGTGTGTATTCATTTCCCTTCTTTGCTTTATTAACTGAATTTGTTATGCCTTATTCGATTGACTGATCTAACTTGAATCAGGGGTTGCTTAATGTCTTCTCAACAATGATTCTTGATGCTAAAATCAGATATTGTTGCAGGCATATCTGGGCTAATTTTAAATTGGCACATCCATGACAGGTGGAATACATGATCTGCTTTTGGAAAGCAGCAAGGAGTTCCACCAAGGTAAGGATGAGTACTTCCACCATTTTAAGTTGGTAGATTAATCAAGGTCTGATGTTTTGTTTGTCACATTTGTGCAAAAAGTGTTTGAGGCTCAAATGGAGAGCCAACAAGTACCTGAAACAGAAGGACCACCTCTCTCACATCCTTAATTAAGTAGTGTGCACAAACCTAGGATGTTTGAATTGGTTCTTTTTGCTTTGTAACTGATTATGGTGAACAATTAGGATGTTTTAGTATGTATTTGTGCATTATCATGGTTTGTGGTAAACAATTAGGATGATTTTTGGACCATGTGCATCCTATGTTTGTAATGACAATGATTCTGTATTATGCTAAATGCAATGCTCCGAAGTGAATGACTTATGAACAAAGTTTTAATGGAATTCCAAAGTCTTACACATATGGTGAAACAGAATTCTTCCAAGAATGTTTTTAGGGATAAAGTTCAACAACTAATTTCGTTGCTCATTGCTCAGTACAATAGATTGATGAAAATTTGTAGACTTTTTTCTAGTGCCACATACACCTCAATAACTATAGCATCAAACACTAACATGCTTTTCCAACACTACATCTAATACTTGATAACAGAGTAAAATAACTACAACAACAAAAATTACAAAGGCCACGCATTTTGGAGCCACCCTAACATGCTTAGGTCCATGTTTCATACCCCCTGACGTTAGCTCTTCAATTTCACTAACCATCATCAATTTATCCTCCTGATGCCTATTGATTTCCTTCTTTAGCAGTGTAATCTAAGATTTAAGAATTTTTTTCTCCAATACCAATTAATTGATGGTATCCTTCTACCATTCAGTACAACCTTGGTCTATCCAATCAAAAAGCTCATAACCTCTGTGGCCAGTGTCATAATCATAACGTTTGCATGGTCCATGATCTTTTTTCAGAAACTGGGACACCACATCCACATTTCCTAGGACGTTTGGCTGAGGAAGATCCTGACTTTCAAGCAGACATCCTTGCATAAGATTGGAAAAAAAATTAGCCCTAATTTTTCAAAAATAAAACCAAAAGGAATTAAGAGAACATACCTCTGAAATTAGAGAAGAATTAATTTGGAATCCAATTCCCTATAGTTGAATTACTTTGACCAGGGAGAATTTTGTTGGCAGGGAGAAGGAACAAAGTATTTGGTTTTAAAAGACTTTCTCGGGATTTTTGGTCACTCGTTTGATATTTTGAAAATAGGTGGATTGAAATTTTATGCGGGGAAAGAAAGGATTTATACGCGGGGGAATAATAGAGGCAAGTAGGAGAGAAGATTTAAAAGAAAGAATCTGCAACACAAGCTCAAGAATTGGACGTAAAAACCATGTCAATGCCGGAATCTAACTAATTGGCGGGAAATTTGAGAAAACGTTTGGAAATTAAAACATTTAAGTATTTAAAGGTACTAGTTAACAAAATGAAACATAAAAGATATTAGTTCACAAAACTAAAGCTATAAAAGGTACTATTTCACAAATTTTCCAATCAAAAGTGTATTTGTTGAATGAGATTTGATATTGGAAAACTAGGTTGTTACTAGTCTCCTAAAGTCAAACAAAACCTAACTAGACCACTAAACTAAGTAAAGTGATAAGCAAGGGTCATTCTTCCACAAGGACTAAGGAACACCAATATGTGTTTAATTTAACAATAAGCTAGGTTTAAAAAGAGTTGGCGGTGTCATCTACCAACTAATTAAAGTCTATTGAACTAGACTAAGTACCAAAAATCAAATAGGATTAGTGAAAGGGATCCAACACCAACAATCATGATTTAGGGAACTAGAAGGGTGAAGCATGGAGGAAAGAAAACTAAGCAACTAATTGAGGTTATTGACTCTTAACTAGCTCTAAGCCCTCTCTCAAGGGTGCATAAAACTACCTAGATCACATAATTAAGCCACTCTCATGGTCTCAAACATGCAACCAAGGGATAATCACAATATCAATCCACAAAACCCTCACTCAAATCTCACTCTCATGAGTAATTAAGCAAGATAATAGCATAAATATCAACCTTAATCTCCTCTCTCGATTTGATTAAGGCATCAATAAAACAAAGATCCAAGTGGCCAACTAGAATGCAATCAAATAGTAATCGTGACATTGATCAATTAAGAAGCCTAATCAAGCCCCTAATTTCATATTCAAACACCCAAAATCAACCATAGTTGGGTTTCACCCAAATCCTAATCAACAAAATACTCCATAAACACAAAAATGAAAACTTTAGAGAAATTAACAACTAATAACATGATACTAAACATTAATCTAACATTAAACTAAACAAAATAACCCACAAATAATTAAACTAAGCATTTAACAACTAATCTAATGAAAACAATTAAAATAAAGCAATAAAGGAGGAGATAGAGTAAGAAATGCTCATTGGTTAATGGTTGAAAGTTCCAATACAAGTGTCACCCTTGAATCTACAATCTTCAACCCCTCTTTGAGTTTTCTCCCTAAACTAATCTATGGAGGCTAAACCTCCTTAAAACCCTAAAACTATTCTAAAACTAAGAGTGGCGAATAAAAACTTGGCCCCCTTAAAATGGGCTAAGGGGGTATTTATACTCCCCCTAATTACAACGTTTTAAAACAAAACGAGCCGAAAACATCCCATGACAAATGAAGCCTTGGGAGGTGAATACGAATTCTTGGGCGAGTTGGAACAGGGCCCGAGCGGGGCAGGCTACTCGGGCTTGTGTGCTTCCACCAGGCGTGGGATGTTTTTGGACGAAACTGGTAGGAACTTCCAGCAATGCAGGGCCCGGGCGGGCGAAGAGGTTGCTCGCGCGGGCTACAACGCCTGGGCGGTCTGGGCTACAGCTCGGGCGGGCTTCGCAGCCCTGGAAAGCTTTGGACGCTTTTGTGCCTGGTTCAGCGGGCTGGGCAGTTCAGTGGGCTTCACTCTGTCACGAGCCCGGGCGGGCTGTATGGGACCCCGGACGGGCGGCTGGACTTTTGGCTTGGCTCGCTGGAATAGGCTGCACTGGGCTTAGTTCGCTGGGATGGGCTTAATGGGGACCCAGGCGCGCTGAAGATGTTGGTGGTGACTGCTGGGCTTGGTGAAGGAAGATGATAGTGTTGACTGTTGAGGGTAGTGGTGGTGATGTAGTGTGGTGCAGGGTAGTTTTAGTGTGGTGGAGGTTAAGGAATGGTGTGGTGTAGGATAGTTTTTAAATTTTAACTCTAAATCAAACGCACAATTAACTCTAACTTTGAAGCTCACAACTCCATAGCTCTAAACCACTCATCTACACATAAACCAACACAAGTGTGGAGAAACGAGACATAGAAGATAAAGAAAATATAAAAAAGAAATAATAAAATTAAGAGTGACTAAAAGGGAATAAAATAGGGAAATTAAGCACAAAACTAAACTAATCCATCTAAAATTAAAAAAAACAATGGAAATAAATAAACTATGAAATTAAGAGCTAAAATATAAGAATCACTAAATAAATAAATTAACCTACAAAACGAAAAAGGAGGAAATAAAGGTTAAAATAGATAGAAATAAATGAAAATAAGCTACAAAAATAATCTAAAAACTACCCCTAAAAGTGACAGAAATGTCACTTATCAAGATTATAATTTACAAGACTGCTATTTATATTCTGCATAATCGAATGAAGTGCCCATGGAAGCTTCACTTATTTCTGGACGCTATTCGTACTCTCCTGCATTCTTTCTCCGTGGTTTACAACTCTACGAGCATGTTTGGTTCAAGTCATTGAATGGAATTAAATAGAGAAGTTGAATGGCAACAAAACTTGTTATCTTTATTGAGGGTTTGTTCAAACTTTGGAATGGAAAGGGAAATGAAACTATTACCACCAACAAAAAAAATTTGTTACTTGAGGGGAAGGGAAGGTAATAACAAACTAGGGGAATATATTAGCACCAAGTAATAGTAATGGATTGAGGAAAGGTTGAACCAAACAAGATGAAAGGGAATTGGTACTTGCAACTGTTTCTTAGAAGACCAAAAATGTTGAACCAACATGCTTTATATCTATTAGGAATTTAATAGAGCAGTAGATTACATCGCTTTTTGTAGGCCATTTTACTTTGAAAAAGGATAAATAGCAGAATTTTCACTAGTGAACATTGCGTTCGAAAGTCTTTCTTGCCCTCACTTGCAAAGTTCAATAGTCTTTTTTATCCCATAACTCATGTGATGTTTATTATTGGTATCTTTAGAATGTAGATGTATAAGATATAAAAGTCACTAAATCATGAATGTATAATAGATTTTGAATGTGCAAACATAGTTTTAGATTTGTAAAATATGAAATATAATATATGGATGTGTAAACATAATTTTTGGATACATTAGATGTCAAAAAACGGTTTTTTCACCATATACCCCTGACAATTTTTTTTTTGCACCATATACCCTTTCGATTTTTGAAATTCACCATATACCCCCTACTTTTTAAAAAATCCACAACATGCCCTTTTTGACTAACGAGAGTTAACTCCGTTAGTCATTAACCCATAATCCCCCCTCTAACCCTAATTAACTACCGTAAACCCTAACCCCCTCTAGCCCTAACCCTAACCCTAACTCTAACCGCTAATTAACCCTAACCACCCAACCACCACCCCTGCCCCTTCCCCCCTTGTCCCACCACCCCCGGGAAGCCCCCTTCCCCTTCCCCCTTCCCCTTCCCCACCACCCCAGACCCCCCTCTTCCCCATGCCCCACTCCCCGAAGCCCCCTCCCCACATCCCCACAACCCTCCCCCACCTCCTCTTCCCTACGATTTTCGAACCCCCTCTGTTTTCCTTTTGCATATGAGATTCTCAACTCATCGAAATCGAAAGAACAAATCGAGGAAAAAAAAAATCCGACAACGTGGGGGAGGGAAGGGGGGGCGAAAATCCGACAACCGATTTGGAGAAAGAAAACAAAGGGGGTTCGAAAATCAAGGCGGAAGAGGAAGAGGATGTGGGGGAGGGGAAGGGGGCATGGGGATGCGGGGAGGGGAGAGGGGGGATGCGGGGAGGGGGGCTGAGGGATGCGGGGAGGGGGCTTCGGGGCCCGGGGAGGAGGCTTGGGATGGGGCAGGGGAGGGGGAGGGGGGCTTCGGGGATGGGGGCATGGGGAGGAGGCTACGGGGGGGAGGGGGCTTCGGGGTGGTGGGGGGGAAGGGGTGGGGTGGGGGAGGGGGTGGTGGATGGGTGGTTAGGGTTATGGTATTCGATTAGGGGTTAGGGTGAGGGATATGGATAGAGGGGGTTAGGGTTTAGGGTAGTTAATTAGGGTTAGAGAGGGGATTAGGGGTTAATGACTAACGGACTTCAACGTCGTTAGTCATTAAAGGCAAGTGGATGTATTTTTTAAAAAGTGGAGGGTATATGGTGAATTTGGAAACTCGCAAGGTTATATGGTGCAAAAAAAATTTGTCAGGTGTATATGGTGAAAAAACCGTTAAAAAAATAGTTTTTTGGATGAACAATATAAACTATAGATGTACATAACATAGTTTTTGGATTGTGCAAACAAAATTTTTAGATGTGCAAACATAGTTTTTGGATGTCTTAGATGTACAAATTTAGTTTTGGATGTAACAAAAGAAATTATGAATTTGCAAACATAGTTGTTAGATGTACAAATTCTTTGACAATTTTCAAAGTATAAAAAAAAGTTGATTTTTTTAGGGGAAAAAAGAAAAAGAAAAAAGATGTTCACCCATGAACATTGCGCATTTGCGCCAAATAGTCGAACTCTTTTACTTTCTAATTTCACCAATACATTGATCCTTATATAGATAATGAGTTTTCCTACTTCCTTTTATTAGAATTGTTTTGGTACAGTCTTATAAGGAGACTGTCCTAAATCCCGTATATTTCCTTCGATAATAATGATAAGATATAGTCTTTTATTAGGGTGCATATTAATATTAATATTAATATTAATTTTATTACCACTAGTGGAAAAAAACGGAAGGGCTGCGGTCAAAACAGCCCTAAGGGCTGCCTTTTTTGGCCTGCAGCCCTTTCCGTAGCAGGCCTTCACTAAAAGTGAAGGGATGCGTTTTTTAACCGCAGCCCTTCACAACGAAGGGCTGCGGTTGAGGCCCAAAAACGCAGCCCTTCCATATTGGAAGGGCTGCGGTTCTGGGCCTAAAACGCAGCCCTTCTTTGTACAAAGGGCTGCGGTTTTGACCCAAAAAAATTAAAAAAACTAAAAAATTTTTTATCATTTTTTTATTCCTAAATATATCAAGAAATTTACAACAGGGAAAATCAACATGAACAGTAGAAATTTATAGATCTGAAAATAAAAAAAAGAACGAAAATGAAAAAAAAAAGAACGAAAATTAAAAAAAAAACGAAAATGAAAAAAAAGAACGAAATGAAAAAAAAAACAGAAAGAAAATGAAAAAAAACGAACAAAAATGAAAAAAAAGCAAACGAAAATACAAAAGAGAAAAAATTATAGATCTGAAATTACATAAACATTAATCCAAACAAAGATCAAGAAATTATAGATCTGAAATTACATAAACATTAATCAAAACATAGATCAAGAAATGATAGATTTGAAAAACGAAAAATTTATCACTTGTTGAATTGCTATCGGAGTTCGACGACGAGGAAGAACAGCACGGCGCGGCAAGGCACGGCAAGGCGGCGAAGATTTCGTCTGTCGCCTCGTTGGGAACCCTCGTTGAACGAACGACGAACCAAGAGGACGAACGAGGAGGACGAGCGAACGAGCGAACCAAGAGGACGAACGAGGAGGACGAACGAACGACGAACCAAGAGGACGAACGATCTTGTGGTGGTGGTCTTTGCGTGGTGTTCTTTGCCACGGGAGGGTGAAAGAGAAGGAGGGAAGGAGGAGATTATTGTTGTGGACGTGAGAGAGAAGGAGGAGAAGGGAGGAGGGTGAGAGAGGACGTGAGAGAGGAGAGAGAATGAGGGAGAGGAAATTGTGAGAACCCTAGCCCGCTTAACATTTTAAGCCCGCGAATTCGTTTCAAATTTTTTTTAAAAAAAGCCCATAAAGGGCTGCGTTTTTTTAAAAAACCGCAGCCCCTTCTTTTATGAAGGGGTCGGTTTTATAAAAAACGCAGCCCTTCACTAATAGGGCTGCGGTTAGCCTCAAAACCGCACCCTTCATACAGCATGAAGGGCTACGATTTCTTGTTAACCGCGACCCTTCACTAAAAGGGCTGCGTTTCCCCTCTTCCCCGCAGCCCACCCCCAGCCCTCCTCCCACGCATCCCGCAGCCCTCCCCCTCCCCCTCCCCCACCTCCTCTTCCTACCTGATTTTCGAACCCCCCTCTGTTTTCCTTTTGCATATGAGATTCTCAACTCATCGAAATCGAAAGAACAAATCGAGGAAAAAAAAATCCGACAACGTGGGGGAGGGAAGGGGGGTCGAAAATCCGACAACCGATTTGGAGAAAGAAAACAGAGGGGGGGTTCAAAAATCAAGGCGAAGAGGAAGAGGATGTGGGGGAGGGAAGGGGCTGCGGGGATGCGGGGGAGGGAGAGGGGATGCGGGGGAGGGGGGTCATGGGATGCGCGGGAGGGGGCTTCGGGGGTGGGGGAGGGAGGCTTCGGGGATGGGGTCAGAGGGGAGGGGGGATGGGGGCTGCGGGGGGAGGGAGGCTTCGGGGGAGGGGGCTTCGGGGTGGTGGGGGAAGGGGGTGGGGTGGGGGAGGGGTGGTGGATGGGTGGTTAGGGTTATGGTATTCGATTAGGGGTTAGGGTGAGGGATATGGATAGAGGGGGTTAGGGTTTAGGGTAGTTAATTAGGGTTAGAGAGGGGATTAGGGGTTAATGACTAACGGACTTCAACGTCGTTAGTCATTAAAGGCAAGTGGATGTATTTTTTAAAAAGTGGAGGGTATATGGTGAATTTGGAAACTCGCAAGGTTATATGGTGCAAAAAAAATTTGTCAGGTGTATATGGTGAAAAAACCGTTAAAAAAATAGTTTTTTGGATGAACAATATAAACTATAGATGTACATAACATAGTTTTTGGATTGTGCAAACAAAATTTTTAGATGTGCAAACATAGTTTTTGGATGTCTTAGATGTACAAATTTAGTTTTGGATGTAACAAAAGAAATTATGAATTTGCAAACATAGTTGTTAGATGTACAAATTCTTTGACAATTTTCAAAGTATAAAAAAAAGTTGATTTTTTTAGGGGAAAAAAGAAAAAGAAAAAAGATGTTCACCCATGAACATTGCGCATTTGCGCCAAATAGTCGAACTCTTTTACTTTCTAATTTCACCAATACATTGATCCTTATATAGATAATGAGTTTTCCTACTTCCTTTTATTAGAATTGTTTTGGTACAGTCTTATAAGGAGACTGTCCTAAATCCCGTATATTTCCTTCGATAATAATGATAAGATATAGTCTTTTATTAGGGTGCATATTAATATTAATATTAATATTAATTTTATTACCACTAGTGGAAAAAACGGAAGAGGCTGGTCAAAACGACCCTAAGGGTCGCCTTTTTGGCTGCACGCCCTTTCCGTAGCGAGCCTTCACTAAAAGTGAAGGGATGCGTTTTTTACATGACCCTTCACAACGAAGGGTGCGGTTGAGGCTATAACGCGACCCTTCCATATTGGAAGGGTGGTTACAGGCTTAAAACAGCCCTTCTTTGTACAAAGGGCCGCGGTTTTGACCCAAAAAAATTAAAAAAACTAAAAAATTTTTTATCATTTTTTTATTCCTAAATATATCAAGAAATTTACAACAGGGAAAATCAACATGAACAGTAGAAATTTATAGATCTGAAAATAAAAAAAAGAACGAAAATGAAAAAAAAGAAACGAAAATTAAAAAAAAAACGAAAATGAAAAAAAAGAACGAAATGAAAAAAAAAACAGAAAGAAAATGAAAAAAAACGAACAAAAATGAAAAAAAAGCAAACGAAAATACAAAAGAGAAAAAATTATAGATCTGAAATTACATAAACATTAATCCAAACAAAGATCAAGAAATTATAGATCTGAAATTACATAAACATTAATCAAAACATAGATCAAGAAATGATAGATTTGAAAAACGAAAAATTTATCACTTGTTGAATTGCTATCGGAGTTCGACGACGAGGAAGAACAGCACGGCGCGGCAAGGCACGGCAAGGCGGCGAAGATTTCGTCTGTCGCCTCGTTGGGAACCCTCGTTGAACGAACGACGAACCAAGAGGACGAACGAGGAGGACGAACGAACGACGAACCAAGAGGACGAACGAGGAGGACGAACGAACGACGAACCAAGAGGACGAACGATCTTGTGGTGGTGGTGCTGCGTGGTGTTGCTGCCGCCGGAGGGTGAAAGAGAAGGAGGGAAGGAGGAGATTATTGTTGTGGACGTGAGAGAGAAGGAGGAGAAGGGAGGAGGGTGAGAGAGGACGTGAGAGAGGAGAGAGAATGAGGGAGAGGAAATTGTGAGAACCCTAGCCCGCTTAACATTTTAAGCCCGCGAATTCGTTTCAAATTTTTTTTAAAAAAAGCCCATAAAGGGCTGCGTTTTTTTAAAAAACCGCAGCCCTTCTTTTATGAAGGGCTGCGGTTTTGTAAAAAAACGCAGCCCTTCACTAATAGGGCTGCGGTTAGCCTCAAAACCGCAGCCCTTCATACAGTATGAAGGGCTACGATTTCTTGTTAACCGCAGCCCTTCACTAAAAGGGCTGCGTTTCCCTCTTCCCCCGCAGCCCCACCCCCGAAGCCCCCCTCCCCACATCCCCGTGACCCCTCCCCTCCCCCCTCCCCCCACCTCCTCTTCCTACCCGATTTTCGAACCCCCTCTTGTTTTCCTTTTGCATATGAGATTCTCAACTCATCGAAATCGAAAGAACAAATCGAGGAAAAAAAAATCCGACAACGTGGGGGAGGGAAGGGGGGTCGAAAATCCGACAACCGATTTGGAGAAAGAAAACGAGGGGGGGGTTCGAAAATCAAGGCGAGAAGAGGAAGAGGATGTGGGGGAGGAAGGGGGGCTGCGGGGATGCGGGGGAGGAGAGGGGGATGCGGGGGAGGGGGCTGCGGGGATGCGCGGGAGGGGGGCTTTTGGGGCCGGGGGAGGGGAGGCTTCGGGGATGGGGTCAGCAGGGAGGAGGGGGCTTCGGGATGGGGCTGCGGGGGAGGGAGGCTTCGGGGGAGGGGGCTTCGGGGGTGGTGGGGGGAAGGGGTGGGGTGGGGGAGGGGTGGTGGATGGGTGGTTAGGGTTATGGTATTCGATTAGGGGTTAGGGTGAGGGATATGGATAGAGGGGGTTAGGGTTTAGGGTAGTTAATTAGGGTTAGAGAGGGGATTAGGGGTTAATGACTAACGGACTTCAACGTCGTTAGTCATTAAAGGCAAGTGGATGTATTTTTTAAAAAGTGGAGGGTATATGGTGAATTTGGAAACTCGCAAGGTTATATGGTGCAAAAAAATTTGTCGGTGTATATGGTGAAAAAACCGTTAAAAAAATAGTTTTTTGATGAACAATATAAACTATAGATGTACATAACATAGTTTTTGGATTGTGCAAACAAAATTTTTAGATGTGCAAACATAGTTTTTGGATGTCTTAGATGTACAAATTTAGTTTTGGATGTAACAAAAGAAATTATGAATTTGCAAACATAGTTGTTAGATGTACAAATTCTTTGACAATTTTCAAAGTATAAAAAAAAGTTGATTTTTTTAGGGGAAAAAAGAAAAAGAAAAAAGATGTTCACCCATGAACATTGCGCATTTGCGCCAAATAGTCGAACTCTTTTACTTTCTAATTTCACCAATACATTGATCCTTATATAGATAATGAGTTTTCCTACTTCCTTTTATTAGAATTGTTTTGGTACAGTCTTATAAGGAGACTGTCCTAAATCCCGTATATTTCCTTCGATAATAATGATAAGATATAGTCTTTTATTAGGGTGCATATTAATATTAATATTAATATTAATTTTATTACCACTAGTGGAAAAACGGAAGGGTCCTGGTCAAAACAAACCCTAAGGGCTCGCCTTTTGGCCTGCGGCCCTTCCTCAGAGCGAGCCTTCACTAAAAGTGAAGGGATGCGTTTTTTAACCGCAGCCCTTCACAACGAAGGGCTGCGGTTGAGGCCCAAAAACGCAGCCCTTCCATATTGGAAGGGCTGCGGTTCTGGGCCTAAAACGCAGCCCTTCTTTGTACAAAGGGCTGCGGTTTTGACCCAAAAAAATTAAAAAAACTAAAAAATTTTTTATCATTTTTTTATTCCTAAATATATCAAGAAATTTACAACAGGGAAAATCAACATGAACAGTAGAAATTTATAGATCTGAAAATAAAAAAAAGAACGAAAATGAAAAAAAAAAGAACGAAAATTAAAAAAAAAACGAAAATGAAAAAAAAGAACGAAATGAAAAAAAAAACAGAAAGAAAATGAAAAAAAACGAACAAAAATGAAAAAAAAGCAAACGAAAATACAAAAGAGAAAAAATTATAGATCTGAAATTACATAAACATTAATCCAAACAAAGATCAAGAAATTATAGATCTGAAATTACATAAACATTAATCAAAACATAGATCAAGAAATGATAGATTTGAAAAACGAAAAATTTATCACTTGTTGAATTGCTATCGGAGTTCGACGACGAGGAAGAACAGCACGGCGCGGCAAGGCACGGCAAGGCGGCGAAGATTTCGTCTGTCGCCTCGTTGGGAACCCTCGTTGAACGAACGACGAACCAAGAGGACGAACGAGGAGGACGAACGAACGACGAACCAAGAGGACGAACGAGGAGGACGAACGAACGACGAACCAAGAGGACGAACGATCTTGTGGTGGTGGTGCTGCGTGGTGTTGCTGCCGCCGGAGGGTGAAAGAGAAGGAGGGAAGGAGGAGATTATTGTTGTGGACGTGAGAGAGAAGGAGGAGAAGGGAGGAGGGTGAGAGAGGACGTGAGAGAGGAGAGAGAATGAGGGAGAGGAAATTGTGAGAACCCTAGCCCGCTTAACATTTTAAGCCCGCGAATTCGTTTCAAATTTTTTTTAAAAAAAGCCCATAAAGGGTGCGTTTTTTAAAAAACCGCGGCCCTTCTTTTATGAAGGGCTGCGGTTTTTAAAACGCAGCCCTTCACTAATAGGGGCAGCGGTTAGCCTCAAACCGCAGCCCTTCATACGTATGAAGGGCTACGATTTCTTGTTAACCGCAGCCCTTCACTAAAAGGGCAGCGTTTCCCTCTTCCCCAGCACCCCACCCCAGCCCCCCTCCCCACATCCTCGCCCCTCCCCTCCCCCCCCCACCTCCTCTTCCTACCCGATTTTCGAACCCCCTCTCGTTTTCCTTTTGCATATGAGATTCTCAACTCATCGAAATCGAAAGAACAAATCGAGGAAAAAAAATCCGACAACGTGGGGGAGGGAAGGGGGTCGAAAATCCGACAACCGATTTGGAGAAAGAAAACAGAGGGGGGGTTCGAAAATCAAGGCGAAGAGGAAGAGGATGTGGGGGAGGGAAGGGGGGCTGCGGGGATGCGGGGGAGGGAGAGGGGGATGCGGGGGAGGGGGGTCACGGGGATGCGCGGGGGGGGGCTTCGGCTGGGGAGGAGGCTTCGGGGATGGGGCTGCAGGGGGAGGGGGGGGCTGGGGATGGGGGCTCGGGGAGGGAGGCTTCGGGGAGGGGGGCTTCGGGGTGGTGGGGGAAGGGGGGGGGTGGGGGAGGGGTGGTGGATGGGTGGTTAGGGTTATGGTATTCGATTAGGGGTTAGGGTGAGAGATAGGGATAGAGGGGGTTAGGGTTTAGGGTATTTAATTAGGGTTAGAGAGGGGATTAGGGGTTAATGACTAACGGACTTCAACGCCGTTAGTCATTAAAGGCAAGTGGATGTATTTTTTAAAAAGTGGAGGGTATATGGTGAATTTGGAAACTCGCAAGGTTATATGGTGCAAAAAAAATTTGTCAGGTGTATATGGTGAGAAAACCGTTAAAAAAATAGTTTTTTGGATGAACAATATAGAATATAGATGTACATAACATAGTTTTTGGATTGTGCAAACAAAATTTTTAGATGTGCAAACATAGTTTTTGGATGTCTTAGATGTACAAATTTAGTTTTGGATGTAACAAAAGAAATTATGAATTTGCAAACATAGTTTTTAGATGTACAAATTCTTTGACAATTTTCAAAGTATAAAAAAAAGTTGACTTTTTTAGGGGAAAAAAGAAAAAGAAAAAAGATGTTCACCCATGAACATTGCGCATTTGCGCCAAATAGTCGAACTCTTTTACTTTCTAATTTCACCAATACATTGATCCTTATATAGATAATGAGTTTTCCTACTTCCTTTTATTATAATTGTTTTGGTACAGTCTTATAAGGAGACTGTCCTAAACCCCGTATATTTCCTTCGATAATAATGACAAGATATAGTCTTTTATTAGGGTGCATATTAATATTAATTTTATTACAATATGTGTTTGTTTTATATCATTATTGTTAATATTATAATAATATAATTAGTGTTATTACAATATTTCTTTGTTTTATCATCATCATTAACATTATAATAACAATAATTAGTATTATATTTTGTTTTTTTTTTTATATTTTTATTTTTTTGATGACAACCTTTAATGTACACTTCATAATATATAATTTTTGTACCATTACAATTAAATTAAAATTATCAATAGCATATTCAAAAGTCAAAAATTATATGACTTATTAATTTACGTTCATGAAATTAATAGAACTAATAAAATTATTATACAATATGTTTTGATCAACTATAAGAGAAAATTCCTTTAATAAAACTACTACCTATGTTTCAAATTAATCTACACACTTCACTTTGGGGGAGAACCAAGGAGAAAGTGCAAAAGTATGAGAAATAAACAAAAAAGGTGGAGAGATAAACTGAAAAGTGAGAGAGAGAAACTAAAAAGTGGGTTAAAATATTAAAAAGTGGATGACATGGGTGGAAAAAGAGGTGAAAGTAGATGTGACATGTTACCAAAAATAGAAAAAGCAACAGTATGTAGATTAAAATGAAACAGACCCAAAAGGAAAATGTGTAAATTAAAAAGAAACGGAGATAGTATTACAGAAATTGATGAAGGATTTAGAATACAGTTAAGATTTTGACTTTTAAAATTATTAGGTTTTATTTAGATAATATACCGCAATATTGTTTTAGTTTTATGATTAGGAGTAATAGGATCCTTTCATAACCTTATATGCATGTACCTATATGCGTAGTGTATTTTGTTTAATACTCCCTTTGTATATTTTTAGTTTGCTCACTTTACAATCTTGACACTATTCACAATTAAAGGGAATCTTCTGAATTTTTCTCAATATATAATAATTTATTACAGTCATGTAGGATCTTATTTGATTCGTCTCAATAAGTACTTTATTAATATTTAATAGTTATAATTTTTACTTATATGTTATGAAAGTTATTTAAGGTCAAAAAAGTTTATTGGCAAACGCGCACAGTCAAAACAGACGAACTAAAAAAATAGGAAAATTCTACATGGTGGCCCTTAACTATGAGAAATTCTATATGGCGGAAAGAAAAAAAGGAATTCTACAAAGTGATCCTTTGGTATTGTTTTTCAAAAAAAGTGACATTACTGATTCCATCCAACTTTTTGTTAACTAATTTTTTTAAAAAAAAGATAAATCAATATAAAAAAATTTCCCCTTTGCTTCCTCCCTCTTCCTAAATTAACACCACCCCCTCCTAAGTTCCAACCCGACCACCCATTTACAACCCATACCACCTGTCTCCATTCTCCCTAAGCAACCACACAAATAAACACCACATAACCGCAACACGGCAACAACATCGACGTCCAGCAGCACCTATTAGTCCATGGCTTGGGCAACAACTATGGAGAGATTGCATCAAAAACAGAAGAACGACCATCAACACAGAGGAGAGAGAGTAAAGTATAGGGACGAGCAATGGAGAGAGGGCAGAACGCCGACAGGAGCACCATTGGCAAAAATGGCAACAAGGCCCATGTAACGCCCCGACCTCTAATAATCATTATTAGGTTGATTAAAGAGTCATTAGCAGCGGAACCTAGACGGTCGGTGCGTTACTGCCGTACTTTTCGATTGGAAAGCACAAGGCAAAAATAAATTCATAAACTTAAACATATTGTAACTTAAAAGCATCATAAACTTAAGTTGAAACTTAGCAACTGACATAGTTTGACATGAACTTAAACTAAAAACCATAATCATAAGTATTTTAAGAAAACTTATAACTAAACAACTCCTCACAGCTACGCCATCCCGTTATCATCATCAGTACCTAAAACTAAAAACAAAACGTCATGAGCCGATGCTCTGTAACATGCTACTCTAACATCGTAAAACATTTCAATTCATTTTATTAGCAAACAGAGAGGATAGAACAGTAAAACCATTTCATAAACATATCATATCGTTTCATAAATATATCATAAGTTTCATCCTTATCTATTCATCTTACTTAATCATATTGGTAACTTGGCGAGTACGGCAGAAGGTAAGCCACGGAGAACCTTAGTTCGCCAACAGAAGGGGCATAACCGACTGCAAGTGCCACGGGAGACTATTATCCCCCAACAGAAGGTGGCATAACGGAATACGGGTGCCACGGGAGATTATTATCCCCCAACAGAAGGTGGCATCGCAATATGCGGGTGTCACAGGAGACTATGTCCCCCAACAGAAGGTGACAAGAACCGCCGGGATGGAATGTGCACGACCAAAAGAACAAAATACTGCCAAGAACCATCTTTCACTTTTATTTATCATGTTTCATGACTTTTCAGTATTTTCTAGAAATCATAGATCAGATTTTCATAACAGAGTCATAACTTAACGTTGTCATAGTTCTTTCACGTAGAAATACATACTTTTCATATCATCAGGATCTTATAAAACATTTCATAATAACATTTCATATCCTGCAATCCATGGAAACATCAACGGAAATCATATCATAAAACACATTCAGAAGGGGAATGCGGGTGCTAGCAGTAGACTTTACCTGGTACCGTTGTTAAGTTTCTTGATAGCCGGGGGAGGCTTGTAATATTCCTTCCTATAATCTAATAAAGAATTAAATAACGGGATTCTTTACTAACTAAGTGGCATTTTAGGAAACGCTTAAACTTTTTATCCGTTCTTATTCTCCTTTAATAAGGTTCTAATAATACAAGCTAAGATTATGTTCTTCCATTAGGCCATCATAGTACTTATAGTAATCATAGTTATAACTTATATTTTATATCCTTTGAATATAAAAGTTACATTGAGCTGATACTAATGATAAATAATCTTGTCTTATAATTCATGCTTTGATAAAACTATAAGTACATGTTAATAAATGGATTCATTTTAACAATACTCATTTTATAACAACATTATATTCCTAATCTCTAATATGTTTACAAACTAGGCTAATGAGTGATATTTATTATTACTATTAAATTACTCATTTATTTCATAAATAAGCTTAGGTGAGGTTATCACTAAACTTGAATTATTATTATCATTAATCTAATGACCACTAATATGTTATAATAGTTATCAATAAACTTATGAACTAAATATAAAGTCATTTTTACAAACTAAAGTGTTCCTAGTATTCAATTACAAAATTCAGATGACAAGAACTAGTGGTTAAGTAGTTTAACATAACATTCTTAGTTTAATTCTTATTACAAAATTAGCCAAACTAGTTAAAGAGTATAAGCAAGCACGACGAAGCAGGGGAGGCGCGAAGGAAAGAGGGAAGCTGGTGGCGCTGCGGGGTCTCTAGCGGCGATCAGAGGGCGGCGGTGCACCGGAGGTGGTGCGCACAGTGGTGGTGGAGGACTGGTGTGGTGGTGCCGTGAGAGGAGAAGTTTTTTTTTGTGATTTTTGTTGTTGAACTTGTGATTTCTGAGCCCTAATGCACTGACTTCTTATAGATGAATTTATCAGACAAAAAGAGAGGTGGAAGAATGGTGAGTGGTGGTTTTGTTCATAGGAGAGCTAGTGTAGGGGACAAAGAGGAGAGAGGGAAAAATAGGGGCGGTGGGGTGGTCGGGTGTTGACCGTGAGAAAACTTAGGGGGGTTTCGGGTTTCCTCCTATTTTTTTTTTAATTTTTTTGTTGATGTTATATCAAAACTCTTATTACACTGATTCATTACTAGTTATTGTTAGTCTAATTTGTTAACCTATTTATTGTAATTTCGTAAATTTTAATTTCTTTTAGTCACAAATATTAATAACATGTTTATTTAGCTTATAATTTTTATTATTTAAAATTTTAGCTTAATTAAACGAGTTTATAATTTCGGGATATTACAGCCCACCACCACAACAAAGAGAAATTTTGAGAGAGAGAGATAGAAAGATAGGATGCGAGTGCGAGAGTTGGTACAAGTGGGACCGACGTGGTCAACCGGGGGGTGCTAGTGGGGCCAACGGAGGAGTGGTGGTGGTCATGCTTGGTTAGAGAGGGGGGAGACATATGGTATGGTGGTGAAGGTGCGGGTTGGTTGGGAGGGGGTGGTGCTGGTTAAGGAAGATGGAGGAGGGAGGAGGGAGGAAGAAAATTAAAGGAGGAATTTGATATTTCCTTTTAAAAAAAATAGTTGACATAAAATTGGATGGAAAAACTCATTAATGTCAATTTCTTTTGTAACACAATAACATAGGGTCACCTGAGAGAATGTGAAGTTTTTGTTTTCACCGTGTAGAAAATTCCAAAACAGGAGGTCACTATGTAGAATTTTCAAAAATAAAAATACAGATAGTGTACTTATATTATACCCTGTGCGTCTCACGTATATGAAAACTTGCTAGGATTATTCATGATATTTGCAAGAAGCCACACATAGTAAGGGTAATTCTAGTGAATGTTTCCCACCCCCTCCGTTTCTTTTTAATCAACACAGTTTTCTTTGGTCCATTTCTTTTTTATCTACACACTGTTGCTTTTTCTATTATTGGTAACATGTCCCATCTACTTTCTCCTTTTTTTTCCACCCATGTCATCCCCTTTTTAATATCTTAACCCACTTTTTAGTTTCTCTCTATCACTTTTCAGTTTCTCTCATACTTTTGGACTTTATCCTTGATTCTCCCCTAAAGTGAAATGAGTAACTAAGAGGGTATTTGGTTTTGGAATATTTAGAAAAGGGTAAGAGAATGAAAACCCTTGGTTTTCTTTTATGTTCTTTATTTGGGTGTTTTTTCAATTCTCTTTCACCCTATCTCAAAATTAGTCACCCTAAAGTCCATTAGATTGATTCCCCACCCCCACCCCCACCCCCCTCCAAAGTTTTTGATTTCCCCTTTCCCTCTACAACATAACCATCTTGACCAAGCATGACCATCACCACTCCGTCATTGACCCCACCAGCACCCCGTTGACCAACCACCACCAGCCTTTATTGACTATGTCGGCACCACCTTTAATCACGATAACCCCACCGTCAACCCAAGCCCACCACCCCCACTACCGTACCACCAGTCCACCACACAAGATTGGGTGTGAGAGGAAGAGAAAACAACGAATCGACATGCGTCACCCCACCACCACCACCACTCTACCAGACGCGACGAGAGAAGCCAAAAGGCTACCAAGAGACGAGCCACCACCACCACCGTACCAGATCTAGCGAAGAGAGAAAAAGAAAGATATAACAATAGTCGTGGTTTGTGGACTGAAATACCACCACCGTCATACCACCACCACACTAGAACTACCGGATAACATACTTGGTCTACCTGTCGGCACCACTAGGCTGGCAATGGGTCGGAGATGGGTCGGGTGGACCTCAACCCATCCCATCACCCGCGAACCAAATCCCCATCCACACCATTCATCACCCGCCAAAAGTTACATCCATATTCCCCCCATCCATCAACCGCGGATGGGGCGGGTGGTGCGGGTGGGAAATGGATAATGTAGACACATAATCGTGTCTCCCCATTTAAGGATCCAATGATGAAACATACCGCGGCATTAGTTGGCGCGACCCAACGGAAGAGCAATCTAAAGAACCATTCTAAAATGTGTTTCGAAATGATATTCTAAAGCCCAATTAATTGTTCATGATGATTAATTGTATTTCAAGCCCATAAAATGTTTAAGTCCATTTTAAAAGCCCAATCAAATATTTATTATTTTAATGGATATTATCTTTGATAAATAAATCAGATTTTTTAATCCGTAAAATTCCACCTCCGGAATTTTAGGGATAAAAAAGTATCTTCGAAAGACGCGCAATGGAATATGCTCAAATATTCCAGAATATGCGCCGGAGTCCGGACGCAGGGGTTGCGCTCAGCGCGCCACGTGCGTCCAACACATTGGCCATATCGCGTCAGGCGAGCCAATGAGCGTCTGACATGTAGATTTTGTGACTCACACAGAATCCTGCGTCAGACGCAAGTCATGTGTGAGACGCAACGTACTTTTTTATCTTTTCAAAACGCGTTTACACATGTGCATCTCTGATTGGGCTGGCTGCGTCAGGCACGCCAATGTGCGCCTGACGCGTGGCACTACGCCTGCCACGTAGGCTTGCATGGAGCGCAAGGTTTCTTTTCTCTATAAATACCCGTATTTTCCCGAATTACCGCTAGAGGAAAAAAACCCAAGGGCTGCGGTCAAAAGGGGTCCAAGGGCTGCGTTTTTTGACCGCAGCCATTAGACTAGCAGCCCTTAGCGCGTTAAGGGCTGCGGTCAAGGCAAAAACCGCAGCCCTTAACCCACCAAGGGCTGCGGTTTTTTCAAAAACTGCATCCCTTATGGCCCCAAAAAAAAAAATTCATTTTTTTTTTCCTAAATGATCCAATAATAGTTACATATATATATATATATATATATATATATATATATATATATATATATATATATATATATATATATAAGTATCACTTTTCATTGCAACTTATGTGATTCATACAAATATAAAGAAAATAGCAACAAATTAAAATGTAGTAGTCGAGCATAAACTCCAGCATCAACACCAACATCTGCCCAACCACCAACACCATCTGCAACACCAATCAGTTGTTTTTATATACATATGAAGTGAGCATCTTCTCCTCCAGTTTCTACCTTCTTAGGATGTGGCAGGTAACATGATCCTGAATGAAGCTTTAAGGTTCTTTGGACTACTTGTTTACTGCAGTGAATAAAAGCAAAGTTGATAATATAGAAATTGTCAGCCTGTCACCTTCCCAAATCAGAAATTTCAAACATTAGGATTTCTCTTAGCAGTGTTGTATGTGTCTAATTAAATAACATATTTATAGATTTTCTCGAATTTATAAAGTAGTTAATATGCAATAATACGACTACCTCCTACTAAGCACCCATGCACTAAAATATATAAGTTTCCATCTAAAAGTAAGAGAGAATGGTGAAATATTTCCTCTACTCTCAATTTACCTGTTACTATTTACATATGTAGTGTAAATAGTTGTTACCCTTAAAAATTATATGAATAGACAGAGCATAAAGTAGAGCATTTTATTAAGACAAGCTCCACCAAAATATTTACAAAGATATTATTGGTACATTGTGTCGAAACTCTTTGGCAATTCACTCAACTAAATAGCTGAAATTGGTTCATTGCATATCTTTCAAATTTACCAACCAAAGCAAGTATACTCAAACCCATTTCGAAAAGAAAATATTTGGTGAAGAGGAGGGCATACCAGGCAAATGTATCTGCAGGATTTTCAAGTAGCACATTCTTAGGATCGATGTCCAATGAAACATCAGCAGCAGCTCCACGAGAACTGTCAGAAGATGATGCACGGTAATGCCTCAAGCATTTTCCAAGAAACGATCTGGAATCCCAACTCATGTAGGCTAAACCAGGGAAGACTAGACGCATAAAAGGGGGATCTCGACAGATAATGCCGACACTAACTGCCCTCTTTTGTTTCTTACATGATGCTGAGACAGTTGGACTGGGTAAAGATTCATGAACGGGCTGCCCATATGCCTTTCTCCAGTCCCTGCCAAAGTTATTCAACATGGTTCTCGTCAAAAGACATAATTATCACTCATCATCAATCACCTTATATTTGATACACATTTTGCAAAAATAAATAAATATGAAATATGTTAAACCTTATGGTCTGAATCATATCATCACAGTTGACCCATGATAGAAGCTCCTTGTGTTCCTCATCAGATACCCTCATCAAATAAATTTTGTAACAATTTGCTCAACATTATTGAAAGGCTGCCACAACATTAAAGTATTGCTCAACATTATTGATTTCTCTAAATCATATCATCACAGTTGACACTTGATAGAAGCTCCCTGTGTTCCTCATCAGATACCCTCAACTCCTTGAACATTTGTGCAACTAAGAACTACCAATTCAAGCAAGAAGAAAACTATAACTCCCATTTCATATCACCACCAGAACCTTATTTGTGCAACTAAGAACTACTGTTATACTAAAGCTCAAAATAAACACAGAAACAGAAACAACAAGCTAAGTGTCCAGAACTTGAACATTTCATGAATTTGCCTAAATATGAAGAACTTGTGACTAGAAGACTAGAAGACATTGAACCTATGCTTTTAGACAAGTTATATAATTGAAATGACCTGTCCCAGAAGAGAAACAGGAGGGGATGTATGATGCTTGACATTCTTATAACTTTCCTGAATACATTGGTAAAAGTATCTGGAAGATTTACAGCCAAACTGCACAATATAACACAGACAAGCATCAAATTTAGAATCAGCCAATCTTTCAAACTCGCACGCCACATTTCCAAAGATCAATGATACAACAAGTGATGCAACTCTTAGCTCGATACTTACTTTCAAATATGGTGATAGGACAAAGAGTTGCAGGGCTTTAGAAAGGAAGAGGGGTCCCCTTTGGGCTTCTCAAACTTTGCCACCCAATCCTGTAGCCATGTAAAGTAAATGTGACACTTCAACATTGAACATGTTCATCCACATAATTTTTCTCATAATGATCGTTAGTTAAGCCAAGTAACTATTCACGACAACTGGGAAAGTGACCATTAAAAACTATGAGAACATACCAACATAAAAACATAAGTACAAGAAAATACACAAATCTATGAAACACTAAAACAGCTGTCAGCTCGCTCTAGTCAAGCTAGTCAAAACTGAAAATTTAGAGTTGATTTTGACATCACCGTAAATGGTTGTCTTGTAGAGGGCGGACGAGAGGAGGATAGAGCAGAAGAGGAAGGTGGAGGTATCAAGATAGTATACATAGAGACCAATGATAATGGTGGCAGCACAAGGAGATAATTGGAGGAGGAATCAGAGAGCAGTGTTGAAAGTGTAGGTCTATAGGTGTGATAATGGTGGTTAATTTGAAACTGCAAGGAGTAGGAGTGGTGACAGATGAAGAACCATCAAATAACAGAAAGTTAATAGAAGTGATAAAGGAAGAGGTAGGAAAACAAGGTTTCTGTTATTGAGATGTTCATTCAGCTTCAATTCCATCAATTCCTTGCAGTTTTCCTTGCTTTCCTACTTCTTCTTGCTTTATCACTTCGATGGAACAGATGAAAACATAGCCATCAATTCCATACTCTGCCCACCAGAATTGAAATGTTCATTCAGCTTCATCTTGTAGACCACCTCTCTGTTTATAATAGCATATACCTAGAACCTTAACCCCACAATGAAATAATTTCTATTTGTTAACCCTAATTACAACCTAGAAGCCAGATACTTCCTTACCATATCTTTGCAAAGTCGACATTTATGCTATATTTATTTCATCCTCAAACAACAAGAAAAAAGAAAGGAAACAAGAAGAAAGATTCATTTGAAATGCTGAGCAAAACCATAGACATTAGTTGACTGAGACTCCACCAATGCAGAAAGAAGGATGAATCAGGAATGATGCACCCAAGTAAGTCACACATTTATATACAACAATTTTAACATCTTACAAATAGTCTAGACATCTCTTCAAATGGTAGCATCAATGCATCATACCTTATCTTCAAGTGATAATAAACTACATTTCAGACAAGTTATATAATTGAAAGCAAAGTTAGTCACAAACTCTAGAGCTGACCTGTCCCAGAAGAGAAACAGGAGGGATGTATGATGCTTGACATTCTTATAACTTTCCTGAATACATTGGTAAAAGTATCTGGAAGATATACAACCAAACTGCACAATATACAACAAAGAGAAACATCAAATTTAGTCTCAGCCAATCTTTCAGACTCGCAAGCCACATTTCAAGACAAATGATACAATCGATGTCCAAGAAGGCTAGAAAATATGCATTTTACACATGATTCTATAGTGAGACTCAAATATCGTACATTTTTGTCTACCTTCATTCATTACACATGAAGCCGCATATGATCACCCATATCATGTAAATCTCTTTAGTCAAATAAATTAGTTCAAGCTCCATGTTGTTATGGTCAACTTACAATTATAACCAAGTTGTCAAACACATTCAACACCAGCTAGGGCTTGATTGCTTCACAGGCTTTCCTTAGTTCTCTCAGTTTTTCTTTTTAACCAAAACTCAATTAATCTTTCTTTATAAAAAAACGAGGGTAGCAATGCAATGAGAACTATTTAGGAGAGAGAAAGAGCAGAAATACCAAGAGCAGGGAGGTTGCCGGACTGAGAGGTGGCGGCGAGGTTGCGAAGGCCGTGCAGCAGTAAGCTCCAACATATAGATCATAAATCACAGTTCACAACAAAATCCACCTAAGATGGTATTAAGTAAAGAGATGAAATTTCAAGCCAACCACGACACAACAACACCATATATAAAACAAGTACCTCAACGCGAGAAATTAACATTATAAAATCCAATTCCTCAAAGAAAATCATAATTCAACGCGAGAATTTAATTTAGATAGAACTTTACAAAATTAAGTTGAACATATTTCGTCACCCATCACATTCAAAATTGCAGTGAATGAAGCCACTCCTCAGCAAAATCATATAATTAAGCATAATTCTAAATAGAAGTGCACATATTCATAATCTAAAAAACACACAAATCACATAAAAAATGCAAATTAAAGCGCACTAATTTACACTGCAAAACAAATATAACAAGCAGGAGAGAGAGACTAACGGGGAAAGAGGGAGCGGTTTTCTTCCGGCAGGATGGTGGAGGGATAAATCTCTAGAAGAGGATAAAACGACGTCGGTTGAGAAGGAGAGAGCAGCGACGATAATGGAGAAAACACAGAAAAAGAGGAATTGAGGTCGCAAAACCTCGCCGGCGAAGAAGGATGAGAAGAGAGAGATTATGCGGTGAGAGGGGAGAGATGATGCGGCGAGAAGAGGAGAGATGGGTTAATGGGAATTGGGAGGAGAGAGAGAGAAATAGGGTTCAGCGAAGGAGACGCGGGTTATTTCATTTTTGGGCTCAAGGGAGTAACGCGGTTTATTTAATTTGTGGGCTGTTTAAGGGCTGCGGTTATCCCAAAAACCGCAGCCCTTAAATTAAGGGCTGCGATTTTTGATTTAACCGCAGCCCTTTTATCACTAAAGGGTTGCGGTTTTGGGCTAAACCGATAGTCAAAGTATACGGTGTCGGGAAGGAGAATGATTCTAAATGATCTTCAGTTTAGAACTGATCTATATATGCCGGTCTCTGCAAAACAAAGTTAGTATGCAGGACAATAACTACAAGCAATCTGATTACCTGCAGAAGAAGATGTTAGCAGATAGGTGCAAACAACTCAGATAAGCACATAATGGTGCAATGATGCAAACTTAGACTCTCTAAGGATGCATGAGACACTATGCAAGGATTTAGGTTATGCAAAGCTAAGGGATGACACGTCATGCAAGGTCAGGGTTATGCAAGACTAGAATGTATGAAATGCAATGCAAGGTCAGGGTTTTGCAAGGCTGCAGTGCAAGGTCAGGGTTTTGTACGGCTAGAAGATGTGTAGAATGATAGAATGAGCAGGATTGAATAGAAATGCATAGAATGATTTTCGAAAATCGTTTTTAATTTTAGTAAATGATTGGGGTCCGTAAACGATGTCCGCGGATTACAACTCTTCGGGAGTTTGATTTGAATTGGAGGACCCACCACACATAGGAAGCCCCCACTTTGGGTGAGCCTGCCTGAATTAGGCTTGAGCCTTCATTGAGATGTACTTGATTTGATATTGAAACGTAGTTGCTATGTCTTGAACATTGAAAGTTTTCACTGGGGATTGTACTGGGGATTCTTCTTTAGGAAGTTGACATAGGCAAAATCAAATATCGCCAGAAACCATGGAATCATCGAAGAGTCCTTCGGGGAAAAGGAGAGCTTGGATTGAAAAATAAAAGGTTTGAATTTGTGACTTAAATAAATGTAGGTAGGAAAAGGCTTTAACGAGGCTAGGTTCAGACTCGAGTCTATGTCGGGATCTAGAAAGAGTATGCTCCTAAATTCTAGAAAGTCAAATAATTAGACCATGACTAATTTTATTTTATTGAAGCGGTCGGACCTCAAGATGAATATTCCTACGTATCCATGCGGAATCAGACCATTCGTAGTTTTGGATCTGATTTGTTTTTTTTGTTATGTGCCCTAACTTTTGCCTACGCCGCCCATTCGGGTTTTCAACCTAGCGGGCTTGGACATACCTTGGAGAAGGAGTTAGGATTGACAAAAGGTTGAAAGGTTCTAGGCTTGAGGTTTATGATAAGGTTTAATTGGTCGGGCTAATGGAGGATCATGGATTTGGATTATATGGATTAAAGGTTTGATGAATTGAAGGATTACGAGGGGTAGAACTTGTGTGCAAGCCCCCTAGCTTGACTTTTTATTTATTTGCCTTTGGCTTTTTCTTTTTGAATCTTTTTTTTTTTTGTCCTATGCGTTTTCTTTTGCTTTTGCTTTATTCTTTCGCACTTTGATCTTTTTCACTTTTTTTTTGTTTTTGCCTGGTATTGATTTTTTTATGTAATAGGGCTTGCACACAAGTTTGGTTTAGGGTATTGGAAGGCTTGAAGGATATCTGTGGAGCTTTGATGTTGAAGGGATTTTATTTTTCTTTGGTTGTATGAGGATGACTTATGAAAGGTAATGGAAGGAAGAGGGGAATAACTCTTGATCCAAAGGATGTCCTTTTTTTTCTCTTTATTTTTTTTTTTTTATTTCAGACCTCTTTTATTATTGTAGTCAAGTTCATTAGGTGATTTAAGTTTCATCATTGAGTTAGAAGCATATATAAATGATGGAAGACCAATGAAAATGAAAATGAAAATGCAATTATTTTATTATTCGGAAATGAATAGAACAAGGCTTATTAGAAATAAAAACCTAAATGCCATAGACTCGACAAGAAAGGAAATGAAGGAGCTAGGGGAGGGACTCTCCGACTCAACCTAGAAAACTAGCGTTAAATGACTAAGCCCCGGCGTTATTTAGGTACCGCCCAAGGGGTTGCTGCTATTGCTGACTTTTGCTGCAGGCGGAATTGGCAATCCACCATCTTCAACCATATCCTGCTGGTGATTCTTTAAGGTCCAACACGCAGATGTTGGGTGTCCATTCCCTTGGTGGTACTTGCAGTAGGCATTTGGATCCCACCTCTTGGATCTATTTTCGGGAGCAGGATCTGGAGTAGGGCCAATAGGCTGAAGTGCTCCCTTTGCATGAAGTCTAGTGAAGGCTTCTTCTAAGGGCATGCCTAATGGTGTGAATGTTCTTTGAGACTTTTGATAACCTCTCTTTTCAGCAGTTATGGCATTGACCTCATTGCTTTTGGAGCTAGAAGGGTTATTGTTACTCTTCTTGAAAGAGTTGTTGTTGTTGTTGGAAGTCTTATTCTTGTTGGCTTGTATCTCCTCCTCAATCAGCAGGCATACCTTATAGAGCTTCGTGAAAGACTCTATGGGTTGGAACTTGATATGATCCCCATACTTCGGCTGCAGGTTACGGATTACCAGTCGGACTTGATCCTCCTGAGGTATGCACATAATCGTGTCTCCCCATTTAAGGATCCAATGATGAAACATACCGCGACATTAGTTGGCGCGACCCAACGGAAGAGCAATCTAAAGAACCATTCTAAAATGTGTTTCGAAATGATATTCTAAAGCCCAATTAATTGTTCATGATGATTAATTGTATTTCAAGCCCTTAAAATATTTTAAATCCATTTTAAAAGCCCAATCAAATATTTATTATTTTAATGGATATTCTCTTTGATAAATAAATCAGATTTTTTAATCCGTAAAATTCCATCTCCAGAATTTTAGGGATAAAAAAGTATCTTCGAAAGACGCGTAATGGAATATGCTCGAATATTCCAGAATATGCGCCGGACGTGGGGGGGGCTGCACTCAGCGCGCCACGTGCGTCCAACACATTGGCCATATCGCGTCAGGCGAGCCAATGAGCGCCTTTCCCCTCTCCTAACCAAAGGACCCCTAAAAAGAAACGGAGGAGTAGTTAATAAGAGTACATGGTCGGGCATTTGATCAGGATAATATAATGATTGAAAAATGCATTCATAGAGTTAGTGTGTGACTAGTAAGTTCCATGAGGTGAGACATTTAAGGGAACAAATTAAATATCTAATCCAAACAATAGCAACAAGATAAAATTACAGGTAAAAAACGATGGACTTACAAATAAGAAAGGATGGAGTAACAAATACAACAGCAAACTCAAAATATTGACAAATTATAGGTTGTGGATATCAAATAATTTACTTTGTTTGAGGGGTGTCAAATAATTTACTTATTGGTTACATCTTTTCTCTTTATGGCTCTATTACTCTTTTTAACTTATTAAAATTATTATTATTATTTTGAGATTATACAGAGTAGGAAAGGAATCCTTTTCAGCTTTTCTCAAGGAACTTTTTACGTCACTTATAATGACTGATATTATCTTTGCGCAAACTTTAGGTCGACAAGGAATTTAATTAAATTATAAAAAATATCTAGAGCTCAAGTTATCAATCAGCACCAGTGGTCTAGTGGTAGAATAGTACCCTGCCACGGTACAGACCCGGGTTCGATTCCCGGCTGGTGCAAATCTATCTTTTTTTTGTTTCTATTTCTATTCCTTTTTTTTTTTTGGGTTATTTTGTCGACTATATCAGCTAAATGGCTAATGGCAGTGTTGATTCGCAGATTATTTCACAAAATCCAATAGGAAATTATATGCGCTCCTAGCCTCCTACCAAGTAATCAGCCTCTTTCACCTACTACCTAAACTACCGTTTTCCAAATAGTTAAACACTTTAATACCAATGCAAAGGTTTTGGGCCTTTTGGCGCATTTATTAATGCTCAACCCACAACTTGGGTGTGTTTTATTTAGTAAAAATTTCATAAAATTAACTTTTATAATCAACTTTTTTTCAAAAAACTACCTTTTAAAAAATTTCTTACAAAAAACTATCTTATATAGCAAATTTCTTTCAGTATAATGTCATTTTACTGTTAATGAGGTTTAATCACTAATAATTGAGTCACCATAATATGCTTTTCTTTCTTCCCCTCTCGTTTTTTTCCTCTTTTCTCGCTACCCCACCGGCAGCAACACCCAGGGCGATTGTCATTTATCGAATTGTATTAAATATAAACGCAAAATGGTAGCATATTGAAAGGAATTTGTTATATAAGGTAGTTTTTTAAAAGAAAATTTTAACAAGGTAGTTTTTAAAAAAAAGTTGGTTATAAAAGGTATTTTTTTTTGAAATTTTGCCTTTTATTTAATCTATTTTTGCTTATCTGAATTTAACTTATTAGACCTTATTAGTCCTTATTAGGCTCTATTTGAACTAACCGGAACTTATTTTATGAGAATGTCAAACCTTTTTGCTTATTTTTGCTGAACTGGATTAATCAGAACTTATCTAAACTTATCTGACATTATTATTCCTTCCCGTAAAAAAAGGACATTATTAGTCCTTATTAGAACTTATCTCCACTTATCAATACTTATTAAAACTCATTTTTTCTGATAAGGACTAAAAATTAGGTGAACATAATAGGCTGAAAATTTAATAAAAGTTAATAATTTAAATTATATACTAAGACGAATTAACAAAGATTTCATATGAGTACGACAATGTTTCTTCTTACATATAAATAATACAAAATAATTAAAGTGAAATATGTGGATTGCGTCAAAAGTTAAGATGGTAAAACAAAAAAAAACGAAGTACTAATTTGTTGAAAAAACATAGGAGTTATCATTGTTTTAGTTTAAAACATTTAGTGTCATTTAAAAGATACTACCTCTATTTCTTAATTAATAATGCAACATTAAACATTTTGCACTATTTAAATACTAACTTTCACTGCAATTCAATGTTGATATATAAAAAACACTTGCTATCTGTAGACACATAATCATGTCTCCCCATTTAAGGATCCGATGATGAAACATACCGTGGTCTTAATTGGTCCGACCCAAGGGCAGAGCAGTATGAAAAGCCATTCAAAACCATTTCGAAAAGTGTTAAAGTCCTATTTTAAAGCTCAATTAATTATTCAAGATAATTAAATGTATTTTCAGCCCAATTCTTTGAAAATCCCAATTAATTGTTTAATAATAATTAATTGTTTTATTTTAATAAATAAATATTTTCAAAAGATATTTTTTATCAGATTTTATCCCGTAAAATCAGATATCCGTAATTAAAGGATAAAATAAATCTTTTAAGACGCGTTTTCTAAAAAAGCTGGCAAAGGCACGGTAGCACACCAACCTGCGCCGGGCGCACGTCTGCGCGTCAGGCGCAGCTCTGTCCACCTGTGTCAGGTGCACTAATATGCACTTGACACATGGATTTCTGACTCATTCAGAGTCCTGCGTCAAGCGCAGTTCTCTGCGTGAGACGTAATTTTTCTTTCTTATCTTTTTCAAAACGCGTGCCACGTGTACGATTTTTACTGGGCACGCCAGCCTACGCCAGACGCAGCTGGCGCGTGAGGCGCAATGTCGTTTCCCAATAAATAAGCCTGATTTCCGTACAGATTGAAGAACGGATTTTTTTTCACATTAACACACTTCGAACTCGATGAATATCTTACGAACCTCTCTACGCATTATAAAACTTCCCTACAAAACTCATACTTTCAAACACAAACACATTCAATCTATATACATTCAGACATTCAGATTTTCAGGCTTCACGATTGCTCGTCCCGAAGGTTGTCAATCTTGTAGACCCAAGCCACGGTATAATCCTGAGGGTCCTTAAATAAATTCTCTATTTTATATTGAAGTTACTAACTTTTTCTTTCCTGATGTAGATCATTAGTATAAAATCGTTCTACTGTATATTGTAAACCTTTTTCTTTCTTTTAATTTCTTTTCATACACTATCATATGCTTGCTTGATTATTTTATGCATATTATATGATTGTCCTGCATGATTTTTTATCACCCCACATGTTATTTTTGCTAACCAAGACCTAAAGAACTGTTCTAATATTAATCAGATTAATTTGGACAACCTGTTAGGTTTCCTGTAATATTGATTGCTTAATAACTTGTCACTAAAATTAGTCTTTTTATGTGTTTCCTGAACCAATTTAGACTAAATATTTTTAGGGTGTTTAAAACATTATATGATTATTCTTTGGCATAAAATCTGTAATGAATTAATATTTAGTAGAGGCCAGCAATGGGCAATATGGTTTATGACTGTATTGTACCCTCACCCCCGAACTCAATCTTTGGTTCACTTTGACCATCTATGGAGTCAGGACGGGGAAATTTAGATTGGATAATTTGTCCCTACGGTTTTCCCACATCCAATTAGGTTTATGATTCTTCCTAAAAAGAATTGTTGGCGACTTCTTTCAAAACAATTTTCAATAAAACCTTTACAGTGGGGTAGTCAAATCAAATACGCGCTCATCCCGCGTAGGCGAAATAAAAACACGCCTACAATTTGGCGACTTCACTGGGGAGGATTTAAAAAAAAATTAATTTTTTTTTAAAATGAGTGGGTGAAACTTGAAAATACGATTGATTCTCCTTTTATGCCTTTGAATAATATATTTGTTTTGCATATGCATGGCTATTGTTCAGCCACCATAAGGACAATCTACCTTACCTCATTAGCACATGTTCTATGTGTGAGGTCACCCTGGGGGGTTTGCGCTTTGTTCTTCCAAAAAGCTTCCTGAGCGATAGTGTTGGATCTTAGTCATAAGCAAACCTACCCAACCATGGCATTGTGTTCTTGTTCCAGACTTGAGAACTGGAGTGCGTCTTACACGTGACCACTTCTTTAAGCAAGGGTACGAAGCATGAGATCAATCTTTTAGTCATTGACCCTTTTCAGATTGAACCAAAACCTGACCAATAGTTTCAAACATAGAACTGGACTTTAAGTTGGAACTTTTGCATCCATGTTATGTGACATTTGCCTGTGATTGCAATTCTTGCCTGTTATTATCCTGTCAATTTGTCATTATTATGCGTCGTTCCTAAAGATCGCGTCTAAACAAAATCATCAATCGACCAAAACTGCCTAAATCCCCGAAAAACATGTCGTGGGAGTAGTGCGCCAAGTGCATTAAGTTGCGCCTGGCACACCACTCCGCGCGCCGCACGATCAGGCGCGGCGCGCAAGAAAATCGCGCGACACGCAACTGACCTGTGCATCGCATGCTTTTCTTCGATTTATTCGTCGTGGTGGTCGATCCTATGTTCGGCCCTATATCGGTCTGTTTGCATTCGCGTTAAAAAAATTGGTCATTTTAGGAGTCTCACCTAATTCAAAAATCAGTCTTTTCATGCAAGGTCGAGTTTGTCCTAAAAAGTGCATCTAAAATGGTCATTATAGAGTTAGAGTTGTCATGCATGTCTACCTCTTCCCACTTTCTCCCTGCTGTTCAACTAATCTTCCCTGTCAATCCTACCCTACCATAGTCAATCAATTTCAAAAAACTTACATCTTTTCAAAATCAATCCTACACCATATTCTATTCTACTTTTTTTCGAAAAGCATTTATTAAACACCACCATACATGTCATTCAACAAAAAAATATTTTCAAAATTAATCCATCATCTTTTCCTAACAAAAGATAAAAACAAGGGGTTCCTTTCAAAAACGAATTTCGAAAATTCTTAGCCCATTCTAAACACATTCAATTCAATCCAATCAACCAAACCCAATTCACTTGCATTCATTCTAGGCCCATATGCGTTAGAGTCCCATTTTGCATTCCTATTAAGCCCATCAAATTTTGAGTCCATGCATGCATATTAGGCCCGCTAGCATTAGAATCCATCTTAGGCCCATATAAGTCTAGTTCAAGTAAAAGGTAGGCCCATGTGCATCTCTATGTGAACCATAATCTATGTCAAGCCCAGTCCAAGTCTAATCCCAGTCTATTCAATTCTAAGTCCAATCCTAGTCCATCTTCAATGTCAAGTCCGTGTGCATCTCCCAGTCCAAGTCAAACCTATGTGTCAATGCATATCCTAGGTCTAGTTTGCATCTCCATGTAAGCCCTAGTCAGTCTTCGGATTATAAAAATTCAGTCTTAGGACTATAAAAGTTCACCCCTTAAAGTTTAGCCTGCTTGCTCACCCGTAAGTTCAAGGTCTAGCATTCCTTAAGTCTATAGGTAATTTTTGTGTCTAGCCTGCTTGCTCACCCGTAAGTTCAAAGTCTAGCATTTCATAAGTCCACATAGACAATTTTTGAGTCTAGCCTGCTCAGTCTAATGTAAGTTTCGATTCTAGTCGTCTAGCCTACTTGCTCACCCGTAAGTTCAAAGTCTAGTTGCCTAGCCTGCTTGCCTTAAGTTAAGAGTCTAGTCTCCCTTATTGTCCAGTCTTCCTTAAAGTCTAGCCTACTTGCTCACCCGTAAGTTCAAAGTCTAGTCTCTCCTATCGTCACCAAAACCTAATCGTGGAATCCAGTCTGCTTGTATAGTCCAGTCCAATCCATGTCTGCATTTGCATATCGTTAGGCCCATGTCTCCATCATGTTCGAGTCCATGCTAGTCCAAAACCCATAACCATAACCATCTCCATTTCCATTTCAAAATCATTTTCCATTTTCATTTTCCATTTTCATTCCCCATTTCCATATCCATTTCTCATCTCCTATATCTATTTCACATCTCTATTTCTCATTTCGAAAAAATTATTTCTTAAAATTCACGAGGTCCATTCGATTTCTGTTCAGGACATGTCGTGTGATTATAACTTGGGAACGTCCGACAGAGAGGCAACAAGGTCGACCCCCTCCCAGACTCGTCAAGCGTATCCTAACCTTTTTAGACGAATCCACCGACTCTTCTGAATCATCATCTGAAATGGGAGACGCTAATGAACAGCTCAGTGCCATCATGGCTCAACTTCAACTGATGAACTCTCGTCTTGAGGAACAAGACAAAGAGATTAAGGCACTGAGAGAGAAACTAACTGAAGAAGAAGAACAGGGCGACACTCCACCACCACCACCTCCAACGAAGACTGAGACAGATTTGAGGTTTGAAAAACTCGAGCAATTGATCCAGTCAATTCCTGAACTCGAGATTCAGGCTCATGGCCATGATATCATTGATCCTGAACTGAGGGACAAGCTCCTCAAAAAGGTAACATTGGGTGACCTCCCAAAATTCAAGTGGGTCAAAGAGCCAAATGATCATCTGAGAGCTTTTTCCATCTTTATGGCTATCAAAGGCATGAGCAAGGACCTGTTTGCTTATGTCTTTCCCTTGACCTTGGATGCCCATCCATCCAAGTGGTTCAGATCACTGAATAAGGCCAAGCTGAATGACTGGGACTACATAAGAGAAGAGTTCCACAAACAATATGTATACAACACTCAGCTTCCCATTGACCTTCGTGAGTTGGAGTTAACTAAACAAAACTCCAACGAAGACTTCATCACCTTCCTTAACAGATGGAGGGATAAAGCTGCACAAATGATTAACAGGCCATCTCAAGAGGATCAAGTCCGCTTGGTGATCCGTAACCTGCAGCCTAAGTATGGGGATCATATTAAATTCCAACCCATAAAGTCTTTCACAAAGCTCTATAAGGTAGGCCTGCTGATTGAGGAGGAGGTATAAGCCAACAAGAACAAGGGTTCAAACAACAACAACTCTTTCAAGAAGAGTAACAATAACCCTTCTAGCTCAAAAAGCAATGAGGTTAATGCCCTAGCTACTGAAAAGAGAGGTTATCAAAAGCCTCAAAGAACATTCACACCTCTAGGCATGTCCCTAGAAGAAGCCTTCACTAGGCTTCATGCAAAAGGAGCACTTCAGCCGCTCGGCCCTACTCCAGACCCTGCTCCCGAGAATAGATCCAAGAGGTGGGATCCTAATGCCTACTGCAAGTACCACCAAGGGAATGGACACCCGACATCTGCATGTTGGACCTTAAAGAATCATCTGCTGGGTATGGTTGAAGACGATAGATTGCCAATTCCGCCTGCAGCAAAAGTCAGCAATAGCGGCAACCCCTTGGGAAGTGCCTAAATAATGCCGGGGCATAATCATTTAACGTTGGTTTTCTAGGTTGAGTCGGAGAGTCCCTCCCCTAACTCTTTCATTTCCTTTTCGGTCGAGTCAATGTCATTTAGGACTTTATTTCTAATAAGCCTTGTTCCATTTATTTCTAATTAATAAAAGAATTGCATTTTCAATTGTCTGCCATCATTTTATTTATGCTTCTAATTCAATGATGAAACTTAAATCACTTAATGAACTTGATTAATAATAATAAAAAAGAGAAAAATGAAAAAAAGAGGACATATTTTAGATTATAAGTTATTCCCTCTTCCTCCATCACCTTCCATCATCCATAAACCATCATTAGCCAAATATCCCTTCGAAATCAAAGCTTCACAAATATCATGCAAACCTTTCATTACCCTAAACCAATAGCTTGTGTGCAAGCCTTACTATATAAAAAAGATCAATGCCAGGCAAAACAAAAAAAGTGAATTAATTCAAAGTGCTAAAAGAAAAAAAAAGCAGAACAGAAAGAGCCAAAGGCAAAGAAATATAAAGTCAAGCTAGGGGGCTTGCACACAAGATATACCCATCATTCAAATGCATCAACCCATCAAAACCTCAGCCCATCCAATTAAACATTCATCTAAGCATCAAGCCTTAAACCTTTCAGCCTTTCATCAACCTTAACTCCTTCTTCAAGGTATGTCTAAGCCCGCTAGGTTGAAAACCCGAAAGGGCGGCCTAGGCAAAAGTTTGGGCACAAAAAAAAAATCAGATCAGGAACTACGAATGGTCTGATTCCGCAAGGATACGTTGGAATCCTCATCTCGAGGTTCGACCGCTTCAATAAAATAAATTAGTCATGGTCTAATGATTTGATTTTCTAGAATTTAGGAGCATATTCTTTTTAGATCCCGACATAGATTCGAGTTTGAACCTAGCCTCGTTAAAGCCTTTCCCACCTACATTTATTTGAGTCATAAATTTAAACTTTTTATTTTTCAATCGAAACTCTCCTTGTCCCTGAAGGACTCTCCGACAATTCCTTGGTTTCTGGCGACACTCGACTTTGCCTAAATCGACCTTCCAAAGAAGAATCCCCAATGACAACTTTCAACATTACAATATCAGATCAACTACATTACAATATCAGATCAAACACATGACAAATTCAAGACAAGCTCACCCAAAGTGGGGGCTTTCTTATGTGGTGGTGCCTCCTAATCAAACTCCCGAAAAGTTGTAATCCGCGGACCTCGATTACGAACCCCGATCATTTACTAAAAACGATTTTCGAAAATCATTCGATGCATTTCTAATCATTCTATCAGTCTACATATCCACATCTTCAAGCCTTGAAAAATCCAGACCTTGCATTGCAGCCTTGCAAAACCCTGACCTTGCATTACTTACATCCTAGTCTTGCATAACCCCAACATTGCATTACATGTCATCCCTTAGCTTTGCATAACCTTAATCCTTGTATAGCGTCTTGTGCATCCTTAGAGAGTCTAAGTTTGCATTTTTGCATCATTATGTGCATTATTATGTGAGTTGTTTGCACCTATCTGCTAACATCTTCTTCTGCAGGTAATCAGATTGCTTGTAGTTATTGTCCTGCATACTAACTTTATTTTGGAGAGACCGGTGTATATAGATCAGTTCTAAACTACAGAGCGTTTAGAATCGTTCTCCGTCCCGACACCGTATACTTTGACTTTCGATGTCCTGAACCTCAATCAAAGTGGGGGCTTCTGTAGACACATTGTAATAGCCCAATTTTTAAGAGCGTTATTAAATGCTGATTATATTTATTAAGTTAATTATGTTTCGAAAAAGAGTATTTTATTTGAGATGTGGAGTATGTATTTTTATTTTTCGTATTATAATATATTTATTTGTTTAATTATGAAGTTAATATTATTATATATTTGAGTTTAAGTGCCAAAATTTAGTTCAGTGATATTTCGCCAAATAGGAAGCCAAATTCCCTTTCATTTACTTAATCCCTTGTCGATCTAATTTGGAGAACCCAAAAGCCATCTCAATCTTACTCGTCACTTCTCAAACCCCTAAAGGAAACCCCCCAAACCCCATCTCTCTCTCTCTTCCCTTGAGAAACCCCAAAACCCCAACCCAGTTTTCTCTCTTCCCTCGTTTTTCTCGTCGGCGGCGTCCCATGCTCGCCGGGACATGTTGTCGTCGACGACCGGTCGGGCGCTTGCGGATCCCGAAGCCCGCTTTCCCAGATTCTTGCTCCCTTCTCCTTCGCTCTCCTGTTCTTCGCATCTCCCCCGTTTCATTCGGTTGTGCTATGCCGCCGCTACTTGTGGTTCTACCGTCGCGGTGCGGTTGTTGTTGTGATCGTTGCTTCTTCGGGTTGTGGCTCGACGCCACTTTTCTCTCCCCCTGCGTCGTGCGACCGCCGCCTTGGTGTCGCTGTTGTGGTTGTTTTTCTTTGTGGTTGTCTGCTCGTGGTGATGCAACGGTTGTCTTCTTTGCTCCACCGACGACGACGCCAGCCTCCCCGCCGCCATCACTGCACCTCAGTTACTTCGCCGGGGCTCGTTGAACCCCCTGTCTCCTCTGTTCGTCCCTGCTCCTTAGAGCAGAGGTAATTCATTCCTCTTGATTTCAGTTAGTTTGATGTTGGAGTTTATCAATTTAATCCCCAAGCCCAAGTATAACCCATGTTAATTCGTATAAAGTTGAGCCTAAAACTGATTTGTTAAGTGAGTTGCTTGGTTTGATTTATGTGTGGCTAATCTTGCTTAAGTTAAGAGGCTAAACTGATTTTTGCTATGCAAACTTGTTTTTGATTTGCAAAATGGAAATCAGATTTCACTAAGTTTACTTGTGGGATTATTTGCCATGGTATTTGAGATTAAATTTAGAATAGTTGTTATTATTATTGGAGTAATTGGAGCTAGTTATGGGTTTATAGATTCTAAGGTGAGTTGATATAATTTGTTAGTGATTGTTAGTATTGGTAATAGATTTGATTGAAGTTATTGCAAAGTGAAATTAGGAGTTATGGAATTGGTTTCATTAATTCCTACTTGTGGGATTTAATTCGATCATTATAGTAGGTTGTATTAAGAAGGGTTATTTAGATTAGTTTCTCATGTAGTGAGGAGTTTATTGATTATTGTTATTGTTTTGAGGTCGTTGTTGGAGTGTGTATATGGAGATAATTTCTGAAGTTCGGGCTATAGTTGGTGATCCAGAATGTCGAATTATTGGGAAACGTTTCAAGGTACACACATGTCCTTCCACTTTCCAAATATATTGTTGATATTCCGATCAATTATATAAACTATATAAGTTGATTTTGATATGTTTTCTTAAATTAAACTCGGGTTGTATCAAATGTGGGATTTTGTACTAAATGGTTTGTGAAATACATGTTTATGAGTTCTAAGACGAAGGTAGAACTAAATTGCATGTTAAGTTCTATTGGCTATAAATTTTGTTGTTTTGAGACTCAATAGTATAAATTTGTTTAATGAACCATGTTTTGTGATATTAATAAGGCATGCACATTTGGTTCTAAATGAGAGTTTCACTCTATTTTCAATATTTATAAGTTTGATCATAAGAGTTTAGTGAGTTATATATTATGGGAATGGATAAGGTTATGAAGCTCAATTATGATTTCAGAAAAGAGTTCGTTTATATATGGTTATAAATGTATAAACTTTATAAATGTATAAATGTATATAATTTAAAGAGTTCATTCATATGGTTATTATGAGAACCTCGGTATCACATCTCGGTAAGATTAATTCTTGTTGGAGTTTCGTGTATGAATTTCTAAGAAATCAATTATGATATTTGATTACTCATTTCGAAATACATGCATTAGAGGTTAGAAAATATGGGTTCGGAGTTGTGGTTGTAATTTCAGAGTACGTTATAACATGAGTTTTGGGGGACTATTATTTGAGTATGAAAATATGCGTGTAGTAAACTATGAACGAGTATAGTATGAACTGTTATTATAAGGAGAATAAGTTCAGATTCAAAAAGTGACATTATGTCATAAAAAGATACCAACAAGGACTATTTGAGGAATTTGGGTTTTGTAATATTTAAAAGTTATGTCAAAGTAGTTGTGGGGTGAATTAGTAGATCGAAGAATTATGTGTAAGAATGTTAACTATTATTTGAAAAGTGGAGTTGGGTGATTGTGTAAGTTTTGGAGTGTCAACGTCAATTAATGGGGTAGTAGTCGAGATAAATAATTATATGGGCCTTAAAGATCAGACAACTATAAAAGTATATATTGAGAAGTATATATTGGGAATGGGAGACACTCAACGTTGGGTCATAAAAGTTAAATAAATGAGTTCTATAATAGTGATATCGATATAAAGGGGCTGGAGTGATGGTTTGGGGAAGTATCAGACATTAAATTTGAATTGTGTTGTCTAAGTCGAGGGAAGGTGATAACTGAGTTTGGAAACTTCTATTATGGGTATCAAGGAGGAGTACAAAAGAGGTTAGGAGTCTTATATTCTAATTGGAGGAGTAAGGATAGGAAATGGGAAGGTGGGGAAGAGTATAAAATGTTATGTATAGAAGTCAAGTTAGATATCTAAGAATAATTAATTGGAAGTGAATTTGGAAGTTCAACATTAATCTAAGGGTTAATAGAGTGGTTGCAATATGTTTGTGAGTCTAAGAGATGTTATAACCAAAATAAGTATTTGAGACGGGATATTAAATATTGAGAAGTAAGATCTGAAATGTGAAGGTCATATTAGAGAAATAAAGGATCAAGATATGGGTGGTGATTCAAAAGAATATCAAATAGAGAAGTGTAACTTATAGTATTTAAGTTATGAAAGGTCATATCTGGAATTGGATTAAGGAAGAAAGTTTAAAGGTATAAATTTTCTAGTAAGATAAGTAAGGTTATGTAAATGTAAGTTAGGGGAAAGGTAAATCTAGTGTAATGGATAGTTTAGTAGTTAATGATGTGTATTGATATTGAAATAATAGAGTATTAAGACTAATATGAACATCAAGTTTAGATATTTGGGGTTTTACAGTTATGAGTTATATAATTAGGATTGACTAAGATAATGAGTTTAAGTATCTGTAATTGTAAATTTTTGGATGAATAGTTGAGTTATGAAATATTTGTTTATGACATAGAATTATTGAGTGATATATCTTGACTTACTATAATAAACGTAGATGATTTATTATGATATAGTATGGTCATGGGAAATCTGAGATATTAATGTGATAAGTTGGACATACAAGTATCATTCTAGCAATGTCGAGTTCATGTATTGGGGATAAGTAATCCTTCAAGGAACATTCATATCTTGAGAATTCTTGGAGGCTATAGAGAATTGCAAAAAGTTAAAGATGGAAGTCCAAGGATAAGGGACTAAAACCGTTACAATAAAGGGGAAATTGTCAAAAGGAATTAGAGGAAATATCATGGTCTATAAGTTAGAAACCATAGGTCATACGTGCCTAGTGTTTGGTCTCGACAATAGTTCACCACCTTGTAAATCTTTGAGAAGCATATGCTACATTTTGATTACGTTATCAGTTCCAATTGTGGAAAAACATTTACTATCAAAATCTGTCAAATGATGTTAAGGAGATGAAGATAATCCGAGATTTCAGATTTTGAATAATATTAAGTAATTTAGAATTTTGTAATGGATTTGGCATATGATATCTAAGTCAAATCTCCATCATTTCCAAAGTATGTTTTCAAAAATATGAACATGGATTTGTTATCCTATTGTAAGATATGCATATATGTTATATGAATTTTCAGAACCATGTATATGAGTTTTGAAAAATATGAGTTTGTGAAATTAATAATTGAGTATTGCGGTTATGTTTTGTTTTAGAAGGGAAGTAGCTGCAAAAGCAGTGACGAACAACATTTGTGGAGCAGGTTTGCTCTTTATGTGTTTAGAGCGGGTATTGCTCTGTTATGTGGGGTCATGACCTAAAAGTCTTGCAAGCAGAAAATAAGAAAGGTGGGGAGACGTCCCTCAAAAGTCTGGAGACATGGTTTACCCCTCTCCATTCGTGTTCCTTCCCTGAGTAAATATTTTGATGCTATAGTATTGAGAAAAATTTAAGTTATGTTTGATAATGATGCTGATATAGCAAGATAATTTATGGTAAGCTTTTGAAAAATTACTCAGTATGTTCTTTGACATATTACGTTTACATCCTTGGTATCTATCGAGGAATATCTTTGTATTTTGAGCAAGTATAAAACGTTTAAGAAGTATAAATATATTGGTTATGCGGAATCTTTGATGAGAAGATATATTTCTGTGATTTGTTTTAAGTACATTGATCCATGAGATATAAAAGCTCACATGTTAAGGTGATTTCCTTATTACGCATTTATTCTCTATAAAATCACACTCAACAACTCGAATGTGTTTAAGCCACCAAAAAGATTTTCTGGTTGGACAGTGTGTACTCAGTTTCGCTGATTTTGTTCTTGGAACCTGTCCTGGTGGGGGCAGAGTTCAATGCTAATGATTTTTGCAGGGAATGTGGAATCTAGCTCCGGTGTGGTTTATGGATCATGGTATTATGAGAGATGTTTTTTTTTCCGGATGAGCTATGGTGGAGATTATATAGAGTTATAGGAAAGAATATTATGGTGTTTTGATGTATTATATCGGAGATTCGATTGATCAATTTATGTAATTGTATTTCTATTTTGGGATATTATTGTGGGCCCGTAACCCACAGGTCCAGGATCGTTTTATAGGTGTTTGTTTCCGCTGCGAGTAAATGTAATTCGAGGTTTATGAATGATAATTGGGATTTGTGTATCTTAAGTATGTTTAGCGAGCAGCTCGGAAGTGCGGGCTGTTACAGGTGGTATTAGAGCAACCTTGCGACCGTATGCCGAGTTGGCTACCTAGCGAGGGTAAAAGATTCTTGAGTTAGTATGAAATCAATTTGGGTCATTAGTGGTTTGAGAATCTGATGATTGGGAATTACGAAAATAGAAGGTTGAGTATATAAGTGTTTGCGCTTTTGCACGTGCTATATGATTCCATTTATGTGAAGGTGTAATGCCTCGAATTGTATATAGTAATGTGTATTTTGAGAAAATTTTATGACTTGCGTAATTGAATGAATTTCAAACGAGATCTCTGCAAATGAGATGACTGGAATCCTATGCTGAATATTTTGCCCCTTTTGTCTTCTTTGCTCCTCGATTCTAATATTGAGTTGAAGTGGAGATACAAAAGCTGATGGTAGAATTGAGGTTTGGATGTCTAATATTTTATGAGTTTGAGATTTTGGTTTTTTCTTTAAATTATTGTTTGCAAGTTTCGAGGACGAAACTTTAAATAAGGGTAGTAGTATGTAATAGCCCAATTTTTAAGAGCGTTATTAAATGCTGATTATATTTATTAAGTTAATTATGTTTCGAAAAAGAGTATTTTATTTGAGATGTGGAGTATGTATTTTTATTTTTCGTATTATAATATATTTATTTGTTTAATTATGAAGTTAATATTATTATATATTTGAGTTTAAGTGCCAAAATTTAGTTCAGTGATATTTCGCCAAATAGGAAGCCAAATTCCCTTTCATTTACTTAATCCCTTGTCGGTCTAATTTGGAGAACCCAAAAGCCATCTCAATCTTACTCGTCACTTCTCAAACCCCTAAAGGAAACGCCCCAAACCCCATCTCTCTCTCTCTTCCCTTGAGAAACCCCAAAACCCCAACCCAGTTTTCTCTCTTCCCTCGTTTTTCTCGTCGGCGGCGTCCCAAGCTCGCCGGACATGCTGTCGTCGACCCGGTCGAGGCGCTTGCCGGATCCCGAGCCCGGTTTCCCAATTCTTTGCTCCCTTCTCCTTCGCTCTCCCGTTCTTCGCATCTCCCCCGTTTCATTCGGTTGTGCTATGCCGCTGCTACTTGTGGTTACCGCTCGTCGCGGTGCGGTTGTTGTTGTGTCGTTCTTCTTTGGGCAGTTGTGGCTCGACGCCACTTTTCTCTCCCCTCTGTCGTGCGACCGCCGGCCTTGGTGTTCTTGTTGTGGTTGTTTTGTTCGTGGTTGTCCGCTCGTGGTGATGCAACGGTTGTGTTCTTGCTCCACCGACGACGACGCCGCCTCCCCGCCGCCATCACTGCACCTCGGTTACATTGCCGGGGCTCGTTGAACCCCCCTGTCTCCTCTCGTTCGTCCCTCGCTCCTTAGAGCGAGAGGTAATTCATTCCTCTTGATTTCGATTAGTTTGATGTTGGAGTTTATCAATTTAATCCCCAAGCCCAAGTATAACCCATGTTAATTCGTATAAAGTTGAGCCTAAAACCGATTTGTTAAGTGAGTTGCTTGGTTTGATTTATGTGTGGCTAATCTTGCTTAAGTTAAGAGGCTAAACCGATTTTTGCTATGCAAACTTGTTTTTGATTTGCAAAATGGAAATCGAGATTTCACTAAGTTTACTTGTGGGATTATTTGCCATGGTATTTGAGATTAAATTTAGAATAGTTGTTATTATTATTGGAGTAATTGGAGCTAGTTATGGGTTTATAGATTCTAATGTGAGTTGATATAATTTGTTAGTGATTGTTAGTATTGGTAATAGATTTGATTGAAGTTATTGCGAAGTGAAATTAGGAGTTATGGAATTGGTTTCATTAATTCCTACTTGTGGGATTTAATTCGATCATTATAGTAGGTTGTATTAAGAAAGGTTATTTAGATTAGTTTCTCATGTAGTGAGGAGTTTATTGATTATTGTTATTGTTTTGAGGTCGTTGTTGGAGTGTGTATATGGAGATAATTTCTGAAGTTCGGGCTATAGTTGGTGATCCAGAATGTCGAATTATTGGGAAACGTTTCAAGGTACACACATGTCCTTCCACTTTCCAAATATATTGTTGATATTCCGATCAATTATATAAACTATATAAGTTGATTTTGATATGTTTTCTTAAGTTAAACTCGGGTTGTATCAAAAGTGGGATTTTTGTACTAAATGGTTTGTGAAATACATGTTTATGAGTTCTAAGACGAAGGTAGAACTAAATTGCATGTTAAGTTCTATTGGCTATAAATTATGTTGTTTTGAGACTCAATAGTATAAATTTGTTTAATGAACCATGTTTTGTGATATTAATAAGGCATGCACATTTGGTTCTAAATGAGAGTTTCACTCTATTTTCAATATTTATAAGTTTGATCATAAGAATTTAGTGAGTTATATATTATGGGAATGGATAAGGTTATGAAGCTCAATTATGATTTCAGAAAAGAGTTCGTTTATATATGGTTATAAATGTATAAATGTATATAATTTAAAGAGTTCGTTCATATGGTTATTATGAGAACCTCGGTATCACATCTGGGTAAGATTAATTCTTGTTGGAGTTTCGTGTATGAATTTCTAAGAAATCAATTATGATATTTGATTACTCATTTCGAAATACATGCATTAGAGGTTAGAAAATATGGGTTCGGAGTTGTGGTTGTAATTTCAGAGTACGTTATAACATGAGTTTTGGGGGACTATTATTTGAGTATGAAAATATGCGTGTAGTAAACTATGAACGAGTATAGTATGAACTGTTATTATAAGGAGAATAAGTTCAGATTCAAAAAGTGACATTATGTCATAAAAAGATACCAACAAGGACTATTTGAGGAATTTGGGTTTTGTAATATTTAAAAGTTATGTCAAAGTAGTTGTGGGGTGAATTAGTAGATCGAAGAATTATGTGTAAGAATGTTAACTATTATTTGAAAAGTGGAGTTGGGTGATTGTGTAAGTTTTGGAGTGTCAACGTCAATTAATGGGGTAGTAGTCGAGATAAATAATTATATGGGCCTTAAAGATCAGACAACTATAAAAGTATATATTGAGAAGTATATATTGGGAATGGGAGACACTCAACGTTGGGTCATAAAAGTTAAATAAATGAGTTCTATAATAGTGATATCGATATAAAGGGGCTGGAGTGATGGTTTGGGGAAGTATCAGACATTAAATTTGAATTGTGTTGTCTAAGTCGAGGGAAGGTGATAACTGAGTTTGGAAACTTCTATTATGGGTATCAAGGAGGAGTACAAAAGAGGTTAGGAGTCTTATATTCTAATTGGAGGAGTAAGGATAGGAAATGGGAAGGTGGGTAAGAGTATAAAATGTTATGTATAGAAGTCAAGTTAGATATCTAAGAATAATTAATTGGAAGTGAATTTGGAAGTTCAACATTAATCTAAGGGTTAATAGAGTGGTTGCAATATGTTTGTGAGTCTAAGAGATGTTATAACCAAAATAAGTATTTGAGACGGGATATTAAATATTGAGAAGTAAGATCTGAAATGTGAAGGTCATATTAGAGAAATAAAGGATCAAGATATGGGTGGTGATTCAAAAGAATATCAAATAGAGAAGTGTAACTTATAGTATTTAAGTTATGAAAGGTCATATCTGGAATTGGATTAAGGAAGAAAGTTTAAAGGTATAAATTTTCTAGTAAGATAAGTAAGGTTATGTAAATGTAAGTTAGGGGAAAGGTAAATCTAATGTAATGGATAGTTTAGTAGTTAAAGATGTGTATTGATATTGAAAAAATAGATTAATAAGACAAATATGAACATCAAGTTTAGATATTTGGGGTTTACGGTTATGAGTTATATAATTAGGATTGACTAAGATAATGAGTTTAAGTATACGTAATTGTAAATTTTTGGATGAATAGTTGAGTTATGAAATATTTGTTTATGACATAGAATTATTGAGTGATATATCTTGACTTACTATAATAAACGTAGATGATTTATTATGATATAGTATGGTCATGGGAAATGCGAGATATTAATGTGATAAGTTGGACATACAAGTATCATTCTAGCAATGTCGAGTTCATGTATTGGGGATAAGTAATCCTTCAAGGAACATTCATATCTTGAGAATTCTTGGAGGCTATAGAGAATTGCAAAAAGTTAAAGATGGAAGTCCAAGGATAAGGGACTAAAACCGTTACAATAAAGGGGAAATTGTCAAAAGGAATTAGAGGAAATATCATGGTCTATAAGTTAGAAACCATAGGTCATACGTGCCTAGTGTTTGGTCTCGACAATAGTTCACCACCTTGTAAATCTTTGAGAAGCATATGCTACATTTTGATTACGTTATCGGTTCCAATTGTGGAAAAACATTTACTATCAAAATCGTCAAATGATGTTAAGGAGATGAAGATAATCCGAGATTTCGGATTTTGAATAATATTAAGTAATTTAGAATTTTGTAATGGATTTGGCATATGATATCTAAGTCAAATCTCCATCATTTCCAAAGTATGTTTTCAAAAATATGAACATGGATTTGTTATCCTATTGTAAGATATGCATATATGTTATATGAATTTTCAGAACCATGTATATGAGTTTTGAAAAATATGAGTTTGTGAAATTAATAATTGAGTATTGCGGTTATGTTTTGTTTTAGAAGGGAAGTAGGCAAAAAAGCAATGACGAACAACATTTGTGGAGCAGGTTTGCTCTTTATGTGTTTAGAGCGGGTATTGCTCTGTTATGTGGGGTCATGACCTAAAAGTCTTGCAAGCAGAAAATAAGAAAGGTGGGGAGACGTCCCTCAAAAGTCTGGAGACATGGTTTACCCCTCTCCATTCGTGTTCCTTCCCTGAGTAAATATTTTGATGCTATAGTATTGAGAAAAATTTAAGTTATGTTTGATAATGATGCTGATATAGCAAGATAATTTATGGTAAGCTTTTGAAAAATTAATAAGTATGTTCTATGACATATTACGTTTACATCCTTGGTATCTATCGAGGAATATCTTTGTATTACGAGCAAGTATAAAACGTTTAAGAAGTATAAATATATTGGTTATGCGGAATCTTTGATGAGAAGATATATTTCTGTGATTTGTTTTAAGTACATTGATCCATGAGATATAAAAGCTCACATGTTAAGGTGATTTCCTTATTACGCATTTATTCTCTATAAAATCACACTCAACAACTCGAATGTGTTTAAGCCACCAAAAAGATTTTCTGGTTGGACAGTGTGTACTCAGTTTCGCTGATTTTGTTCTTGGAACTTGGTCCTGGTGGGGGCGAGTTCAATGCTAATGATTTTTGCAGGGAATGTGGAATCTAGCTCCGGTGTGGTTTATGGATCATGGTATTATGAGAGATGTTTTTTTTTCCGGATGAGCTATGGTGGAGATTATATAGAGTTATAGGAAAGAATATTATGGTGTTTTGATGTATTATATCGGAGATTCGATTGATCAATTTATGTAATTGTATTTCTATTTTGGGATATTATTGTGGGCCCGTAACCCACAGGTCCAGGATCGTTTTATAGGTGTTTGTTTCCGCTGCGAGTAAATGTAATTCGAGGTTTATGAATGATAATTGGGATTTGTGTATCTTAAGTATGTTTAGCGAGCAGCTCGGAAGTGCGGGCTGTTACACACATAATCGTGTCTCCCCATTGAAGGATCCGATGATGAAACATACCGTGGTCTTAGTCCGACCCAAGGGCATAGCAGTCTGAAAAGCCATTCAAAACCATTTCAAAAGTGTTAAACTCCTATTTTAAAGCCCAATGAATTATTCATGATAATTAATTGTATTTTGAGCCCAATTCTTTGAAAAGCCCAATTAATTGTTTAACAATAATTAATTATTTTATTTCAATAAATAAATATTTTCATAAGATATTTTTTATCAGATTTTATCCCGTAAAATCAGATATCCGTAATTAAAGGATAAAAGAAATATTGTAAGAAGGGTTTTCTAAAAAAGCTGGCAAAGGCACGGCAGGAGCCAGGCTGGTGCGCTTGTGCGTCAGGCGCATCTCTGTCCACCTGTGTCAGGTGCACTAATCTGCACTTGACACGTGGATTTCTGACTCATTCAGAGTCCTGCGTCAAGCGCAGTTCTCTGTGTGAGATGCGAAATTTCTTTCTCATCTTTTTCAAAACGCGTACCACGTGTATGCTTTTTACCGGACACGTCAGCCTGCACCAGACGCAGCTGGCGCGTGAGGCGCAGTGTCGTTTTCCCTATTAACAGGTCTGATTTCCGTACAAATTGAAGAACGGATTTTTTTCCACATTAACACACTTCGAACTCGACGAATATCTTACGAACCTCTCTACGCATCATAAAATTAAACTTCCCTACAAAACTCATACTTTCAAACACAAACACATTCAATCTACATACATTCAGACATTTAGATTTTCAGGCTTCACGATTGCTCGTCCCGAAGGTTGTCAATCTTGCAGACCCAAGGCACGGTATAATCCTAAGGGTCCTTAAATAAATTCTCTATTTTATATTGAAGTTACTAATTGTTTCTTTCCTGATGTAGATCTTTAGTATAAAATCGTTCTACTGTATATTATAAACCTTTTTCTTTCTTTTAATTTCTTTTCATACACTATCATATGCTTGCCTGATTATTTTATGCATATTATATGATTGTCCTGCATGATTTTTTATCACCCACATGTTATTTTTGCTAATCAAGACCTAAAGAACTGTTCTAATATTAGTCAGTTTAATTTGGACAACCTGTTAGGTTCCCTGTAATATTGATTGCTTAATAACTTGTCACTAAAATTAGTCTTTTTATGTGTTTCCTGAACCAATTTAGACTAAATATTTTTAGGGTGTTTAAAACGTTATATGATTATTCTTTGGCATAAAATCTGTAATGAATCGATATTTAGTAAAGGCCAGCAATGGGCAATATGGTTTCTGACTGTATTGTACCCTCACCCCCGAACTCAATCTTTGGTTCACTTTGACCATCTATGGAGTCAGGTTGGGAAAATCTACATTGGATAATTTGTCCCTACGGTTTTGCCACATCCAATTAGGTTTATGATTCTTTCTAAAAAGAATTGTTGGCGACTTCTTTCAAAATAATTTTCAATAAAACCTTTACAGTGGGGTAGCCAAATCAAATACGCGCTCATCCCACGTAGGCGAAATAAAAATAAGCCTACACTATTATATAGTATGTTGTTGGATTAATCTCTATACATATTTTCAAAATCACAGTTTTTTATAAATTTTATTAATCAATTTTAAAAGATATTAAGAGTCAAGGTAATGCTTCGACATATGTTAATTAACGCATGGTATGTAATAATAAACAGAAGGTCTATAAAAAGTATCAACAACTTTTGGGCCAAACTTCTCTTATTGTTCGAAAATGGGGTACATTCACAACTTTCCCCCATTATTTATATTTTCTTTTCTTCATCGTTTCTTCACCTACTACACATATTTTTCCTATCACATTGTCAAAGTAGGGATTTTATGACAAATTTGGTTAACAGAGTCTACTAACAACTCTAGTAATTTCGTGGTGCCAAGTAGTTGAGTTCGTTGAGTTATACTTTCTTTAAATGCAACATTTGCATTTTTAATGAATGTATTAAAATAATTAAATGTGGCAACTAAAAAAAATAAAGGTATATGAGGTGATATTTTGTATCTAAGATCAAATATCATTTATATTATTGTCATTCTAGCTTCTAATACAAAAAAAAGGAAATAAAAAAAAATTAAGGTTGTTTTATCATATTACAAAAGATGACATTGGAATTGCTCGAGCACTAAACTGAAGTTCGTTCAAAAGAAATTATCGGGCTTGTTCATTATCATTTTTTGTTTCCAGTTTTTAGTTTTTTTTTTTTAAACCAAAACAAAAATATGAAAACAGTAAAAGTAGTTTTTAGATTTCTGTTGTTAGTTTTTAAAATTAATATGTTTAGTATAAGTATGACTATACCCCTTATATCATATGGCTTTTACTCTCAAAACCAAAAATTGGAGATTGATGGTGATATCGAACGGGTTAAGTTTCTAATAACTTATTATTATGAGATTTACGACTATGTGGTCTGTAATAATTTTAACCTACACTTTGGGGCTATAACTTATTGGGCCAGACTGTTATTTATATGGACCAAGTGTAATTGTTTTCTAATTTGTTAAACTCATGGCCCTACTTTATAATATGTTAAAGACTTATATAGGCCAAATATTTAGTTTTATAGATGTTGAAATTTTGCAAGAGCCAAAGGCTAAAGAGTGTGTAGCTGATACTCTACGTGGTTTGTCGTACAAATTGATTATGTCTAAAACTTCCTCCATTCTAAAATAAGTGAAATACTTATCTCTTTCACTTATTTCAGAACTCAGGAAGTATTTGATTTATTAGATGGGTGGTAAGATTTCATGTTATCCTTTCGTTGAATATGTTATGGGTCGTATTGGTGATTTAACGGACTATGTTAGTGTTTAAAGTTATCCAATATGTATCATTCAAAATGAACTTGGTCCGGCCCGATACGTCTAAAACCACCAATTTTCACCCTAGCCCTTATAAAAATTTAAACTCCTACAAAATTGATGTTTATTGTCAACCTATTAAAGGGGATGGGCGGGCGGGTTTCGAGTTTAATAAATGCGGGTCGGTTTATGTGGGTTGCGAGTCGGATTAGGTTAAAACACGAATTAATGAAGCCTTTTTATCAACTTCTTTTTTCATTTGTAAAACTAGTCTTTCATCTTAGTACTATGATGATCATATTATTTCATCTTTAGTACTATAATTTTAAAAAGTACTAAGTGGGTTGCGAGTATGATAGAATGATCATATTAATAACACATAATCAATAATAGTACTACAAACGATGTTCTATCCTAACAAATCAAAGAAATTGAATTTGATGTGAAAATAAACACTTATTTCATGTACATATGTAAATATGTTTGATTATTTATTAGTTATATTATCTCAAATATTATATTTTCCATTTCAAAAATTTCACTTTTTAAAATTTTGTTAGAATTTCGGGTCATCGGGTCGGGTCATGTTCAATCCACACCCAAACTTTTTGGATTCATTGGGTTCGGGTCATTTTGGCTTACGGGTCGGAAAATCTTGTTCAAAACCAAAGAAGATATAATCGGTTTGAGTTTTTGAGTCAGACCATTTTTTGCCAGGTCTATATTATTGTGTTAAAAGTTATCCAACCTGTATATTTATTCATGTGGATTGTCTCGTTAGTATTACTCACACCTACAGAAATTCACCCATCCCTTTATACTTCTTGAATATTTTTATTTTGTATTATCCATACATCCTACTTTGATTATATATTTTTTACTCCATCCGATTCTTTATGATATTCTTGGTTTGACTTTAATATATTTGTTTCTTTAAAGATTTTTATCTAGCATAAAAAGGGAACATAGGGAGATTTATATTTAAATAAATATAATCATCTAATATGTTGTTGAATTCGCGTGAATATATATTTGTGAAAAACCTACTTCTTTTTTGTAACCTTTACTAATATATTGCTAGATATATCTACGTTAACAAGCATAAAACCTAAAGTGATGAAAACATTAAAAAAAATCAGAGTAGATGTTTTTCCAACATATTATTATTATTATTATTATTATTATTATTATTATTATTATTATTATTATTATTATTATATTATTATTATTATTATTTTCTGTTTTTCTACATTATAACTCTGTGTTTCTCTTAATTCTACGTTGTATACCGACCTTTTTAAAATTCCACACAGCACACTTATTAAACTTACAAATTTTAATGCATAATACCCCCAATGTTAACTAGACGTAGTTTATGTTTTGTAATCTAGTAAAACTATACATAGTTTTACTCTTGTAAAAAATATTTATAAGTTAATTTAGATCCGCTAAATTACAAAAAGAAAAAGATATTAATTACGGATAGTTAACGAAGGAGGCATTGTGCATTACAAGATGTAAGTGTAGGCGTGTTTTTATTTCGCCTACGCGGTGTGAGCGCGTATTAGATTTGACTACCCCACTGTAAAGGTTTTATTGAAAATTGTTTTGAAAGAAGTTGTAACACCCCAGAATTTCAAAGGCGGAAAAGAAAGAAATAATAATATAATTAATAGGACGATGGCGGAAACATCGTCTTCTGGGAATGTCACTACTACAAGATTATTGTTTAAATAACTAAGTGATAAAAACAAACATAAGTAAATACTATAAGTAAATTAATTACTTAGATTAAAATCAAAATGAGAAAACTATCTCAAACTAAAGAGAAGTCTAGAACTAAAACCCTAATAGATTATTTCTCGCATCTCAACCCGAGCCCAAAATCAAAGAAAATCCCCATCAACAAAACCCGCAAAATATACATCAAATATCCACAATCGGTGGGAGTAACTAGCAGTTCTCCCGAACAATAGCAATCAAAGCACGATTCAGAAGAAGATTATTAAGAAAGGAATAACATGCAATCATTACATCATATCATGCACATAGAAATCATAAAGCTCATAGATAAATCAAGAGATCATTAACAATAAGTAAGCATAATATAGTGAGTGACATAATTTCCAATATAAATAAATAATAATAATAATAAATCAAAATACAACAAGTTATTGAGTCAGAAACCGAACGCCAAGTGATTCGCAAATCACTTCCTAAGGTTTGTCGGATCGCAATCTCCGGGTCGGCCTATGGGCTTACGTTCCCCACTTTCTCGTGTCTAAGAATGGCCAAACTCCCGATGCGAGGTAGAACACGCGAAACTCCCCGACCTCTCGGACGACAACAATTAACCCGGGTGTACCCCTAGTTCGCAAACCAGGTGGTTGGCATGTTCTTAACCAGGGGACTACATCTATCCCACCGGATATTCTTATCTCAAAATACAATCATGCATACAAACTAAGTATCATTCATCAAAAATATTCATCAAAAAGGGGATGCCACCCGACCTTATACCCACACCATTCATCAAACAGTTCTTCATAATTCCTCAAAATAAATCACTTATACAATAATCAACAAATAATTCTCACAATAACACTTGAACATTCCCAAACATCAAAAATTACAATATACTGGTTTTTACAGCAACCACTCTCAATCACAAATACATCACCAATTAACTCGAATCATATTCATTAAAAGAGTAATAACAATTAAATCATTTTATTCCATAAATCAAACCTAAACATGTGGTTACCAAAATAATGCATACTGTATACTACTGAAAATCAGCAACCCAGAATATATTAAATTATAAATTATATCTGATTTACAAGCCTTCAAACAATTTAAAAGTGTATCCTCAATTTCATCACAAAAACACCATAATAATTATGAAACTAACAAATTCGAGCATTAAAATCACACAAAAATTATCATATAACCCTAATAGCTCTACTGACATGGTACAATTTTTATTTATAATTTTCGGACTCAAAAAGTATTTTAACAGTTAATATACAGATTCCTCAAATAAGCCATTATAATAATTAAAAATATAAACAGACGCCCAAAAATTACCAACAATTCACATAACATGTAAAAACTCACGGAAATACATATTATTCAAACAAATTAATTTTTATGCCTCTACAAATAATTTTCATGAATTATATACTGACAGAACCGAAATTACAAAAACAGATATATAAATTAATTAAAACAGTAAACAGTAGATAAAAATTATTCTAAGGCAAGGAATACATTATACGCATGTTACATGATCTAATAAAAATGATTTCATCAATTTCACCAGTCGTTCAATAATTATTATGAAATTTAGCCAAAACGCACAAAATACTAATTAAATCAAATAAATATTAAAAATCATGCAAAAATTATTTTTATCTACACAGTATTCACATAGCATGTGTCACGTATGTTCAAGTAAAATTTCGTCAAAGATCTCATTCAAAAAGTATTTTAGATAATTCCTAACGTATTAATCTAATACCGAATACTACTCTAATCACTATGATTCTAGGATAACAACTAGTTACCTGGATCGTCGGGAGGAGAGCTGAGTCTAAAGAGACAATCACGAGTTAAGCATGCAATCCAAATCCTCTTCTAACCCCAAGGCATAACGAACGAGAATTGTAGCAACAAGTCACTAGGCATTTCTTCTTGAACGTTGAAAACTCTTGTTTCGCACTGCTCTGTTACGACCATGATTACCGATGATTAAAAGCTTAGATTCTAAATCGCTCCGGTCAGAATTTATAACAAGATGTTATAAACGTTGAGTCCAAAAATGAAGACGATCCAACGGTTAGATCTCCGGATACGGTTATTTTCGTGAAGGTGCGACAGGAAAAACCGGGTTGAACTTTCTATTCTTTTGCTCTTCCTTTTCTCTCTTTCTTTTCTTGAAACGGTGGGGGGTTAAATGAGAATGATGCTGCTGAACTTCTTTGAATAAAAAGCAGAATTGTATGGATGTTTAATGGTTGAAATAAAGGGTTTTAATGAAGGAGAATGATTAGGGGGGTTACAAAGCAACAAAGAGTCATGAGAAAAACAAAAGAGAAAAGAAAAGGAGAAGGCTCCCCTTAATCCTTCACTTGGCCGGCTGCCCCAAGCCCAACACCCACACAAAACTTTCGGCCCAATTCAACAACGATCCATGCTCCGAAAGCCCGTTACGCGATAAAACGGTAAATTCCTAAATCGCGCCTAAAATTTGAAAATACTTAATAATGAAAATAATTCAAATAAATTATATTATAAATATAAATATAATGCACACATTAACACACCATATAATAAAATAATAATTCGGCTCCCAATTTATAAAGAATAAAAATCATTGATCTAGAGAAAATAATAAATTATTTATTTTTTTACGAAAAGAATGTCATTTTAAAATAAACTAACACCAAAAATAAAGAGTGAAAATTACGGGGTGTTACAATCACTCCCCCTTAAAAGAGTTTCGTCCTCGAAACTTCAAAGCAACCAAGAGACAAAAGATAATACTCTAGATAAAGAACATTAAGAAAACAGAAATCGATGGATTTTAGTTAAGAATTAAACAACTTTGCAGGTATAAAAATTTGATAACTCAAATAATATATATATTTTATTTTGGAAGACCAAAAGAGTTGTATAGTAAAGAAGCACGGTAACAGCAATCATTTTATAAAATGTGAAAGAACCAAAGACAAGTATTAGAAAGTTTAAGGTATAAACTTTTACACAATAAACTATAGGTAATTTTGTAAAAGAAGCAGGAATAATAGTTACGTAAAATTATAAAAGAATAAATCCGATCATACATAAATATTATTATTTTTTTTTTTAGAAAAAAAAAAACTAAGAAGAAAAAGTTCGTAAATAGATAGCCAAACCAATTTAAATAGAAGTAACCACACGGCTTATACTCCACTTAAAGAGATAAGAGCACTTTAATAAAGAGTAGCTAGCTGCTTTATTAAAATAGCACTTACGAACACAAGTCATGACATATGTTATAAGAGCGTACGTCCTCCTTAACATATATATGAAATTTAAGGTTCGCAAAAGAAATTGAAAACTTTAAAATAAATTTCACAACGACGAAGCACTAATAAATAGGCGATAAAATACTAAATAATAAACAACAATTTTAAAATTTGCCAAGTCGACACAAATGTGCATGGAACCACCCATTGCAACCTAGTATCAACAAAACAATATTTGAAAGCCTTCTTATCAAATCAACATTACAGTTTAATGGAATCACCCAATATAAACTTAATGTCAACTCAAAAAGGAAGTTAAATCAAAATAGTCAAAATGCGTCAACTTATCAAATTGACATACAAGTCAAAGGAATCACCCATTATGACTTAATATCAACTCAAACAAGTTTAAATTTAGACTTATCAAATTGACATACAAGTCAAAGGAATCACCCATTATGACTTAATATCAACTCAAACAAGTTTAAAATTTAGATTGAGAATATAAATTTTGTTTTCAAAGAATATAAAACAGATCAGTCAAAATCAGAGAATTAAATAAGAAGTAATGAAAACAACCAAAATTTTGATATGAAATGAGAAAGCACTAAATATTTAAACAAGAAACAACAAATAGTAAACAAGATCCTTTCCCACATTTGAGTTTGAAAATAATACCAATAAGAAAAGTAAATTAGTAAGTAAAGTAAAAGTTGTTGAATGCTAACCTTTAAAACAAAATAGCTTGCGTCTATATTTCAATCTAACACAAAAACAACTCATTTGAGTACTTTTATTTTCAAAGACTACAAAACTTATCACCATAATTAAAGGCTAAACAAGAATTAGCATGAAAAATAAAAATATTAAAAGGAAAATATTTATAAATATAGATAGTTAAAGACGGTAAGAGAAATTTGAAGACAATTGAAATTAAACGTGTTTCAAAAGAGTATGTCAAAATATTAACAATAACAAAATTTGAAAGTCAGAAAATAACTCTAATATAGGTATGAAATTTATTAAGTTCAAAGGTCTAAAATATAATTTGGAATATAAATTCAAACTGGAAAGTTTTGTAAATAATAAAACAAATACGTAGTACTCACATAAAAAACAACACATAATTGAAAAAGAATAGAAAATATAACTGTCTCACATAATAACATATACTATCAAGCAACTAGCAAATAAAATAAATGCAATGCAACACACATGACTATATTAAAATAAAATTAAAGTTTATTTTTTTTAAAATTGCAAAACACAAAATAAATTAAACATACAACTAAACCGATAAGGTTATAAATACTTCGCTTTATTGCGTACTCGATAAAAGAGAAAATAAATTACATGTAGGAGGCCCTGCAAATAAGATTAGCAAACTTGGTAGACTAATTCCACCAATAATACAAGTAACTATACATATAACATATGCTCCATAAGCATGAGAGCACACCACATTCCCATAAGGCTTCCCTTTTACTTACTCTACCCATAACACTCTCATTATAGTGAAACCACTAAACTTAATTCTAAACAAATTTTATCTCCTAGGGCTAACTAATAATTCTAAAGAATCATTAGCAACTCTGTTTCAGAGTTTAGGAGCGTTTTGCTCTGATACCAACTGTAACACCCCAGAATTTCAAAGGCGGAAAAGAAAGAAATAATAATATAATTAATAGGACGATGGCGGAAACATCGTCTTCTGGGAATGTCACTACTACAAGATTATTGTTTAAATAACTAAGTGATAAAAACAAACATAAGTAAATACTATAAGTAAATTAATTACTTAGATTAAAATCAAAATGAGAAAACTATCTCAAACTAAAGAGAAGTCTAGAACTAAAACCCTAATAGATTATTTCTCGCATCTCAACCCGAGCCCAAAATCAAAGAAAATCCCCATCAACAAAACCTGCAAAATATACATCAAATATCCACAATCGGTGGGGAGTAACTAGCAGCTTCTCCCGAACAATAGCAATCAAAGCACGATTCGAAGAAGATTATTAAGAAAGGAATAACATGCAATCATTACATCATATCATGCACATAGAAATCATAAAGCTCATAGATAAATCAAGAGATCATTAACAATAAGTAAGCATAATATAGTGAGTGACATAATTTCCAATATAAATAAATAATAATAATAATAAATCAAAATACAACAAGTTATTGAGTCAGAAACCGAACGCCAGTGATTCGCAAATCACTTCCTAAGGTTTGTCAGATCGCAATCTCCAGGTCAGTCTATGGGCTTACGTTCCCCACTGCCTGTGTCTAAGAATGGCCAAACTCCCGATGCGGGTAGAACACGCAACTCCCCGACCTCTCGGACGACAACAATTAACCCAGGTGTACCCCTAGTTCGCAAACCAGGTGGTTGGCATGTTCTTAACCGGGGACTACATCTATCCCACCGGATATTCTTATCTCAAAATACAATCATGCATACAAACTAAGTATCATTCATCAAAAATATTCATCAAAAAGGGGATGCCACCCTACTTATACCCACAGTTCATCAAACAGTTCTTCATAATTCCTCAAAATAAATCACTTATACAATAATCAACAAATAATTCTCACAATAACACTTGAACATTCCCAAACATCAAAAATTACAATATACTGGTTTTTACAGCAACCACTCTCAATCACAAATACATCACCAATTAACTCTGAATCATATTCATTAAAAGAGTAATAACAATTAAATCATTTTATTCCATAAATCAAACCTAAACATGTGGTTACCAAAATAATGCATACTGTATACAACTGAAAATCAGCAACCCAGAATATATTAAATTATAAATTATATCTGATTTACAAGCCTTCAAACAATTTAAAAGTGTATCCTCAATTTCATCACAAAAACACCATAATAATTATGAAACTAACAAATTCGAGCATTAAAATCACACAAAAATTATCATATAACCCTAATAGCTCTACTGACATGGTACAATTTTTATTTATAATTTTCGGACTCAAAAAGTATTTTAACAGTTAATATACAGATTCCTCAAATAAGCCATTATAATAATTAAAAATATAAACAGACGCCCAAAAATTACCAAAAATTCACATAACATGTAAAAACTCACGGAAATACATATTATTCAAACAAATTAATTTTTATGCCTCTACAAATAATTTTCATGAATTATATACTGACAGAACCGAAATTACAAAAACAGATATATAAATTAATTAAAACCGTAAACAGTAGATAAAAATTATTCTAAGGCAAGGAATACATTATAAGCATGTTACATGATCTAATAAAAATGATTTCATCAATTTCACCAGTCGTTCAATAATTATTATGAAATTTAGCCAAAACGCACAAAATACTAATTAAATCAAATAAATATTAAAAATCATGCAAAAATTATTTTTATCTACACAGTATTCACATAGCATGTGTCACGTATGTTCAAGTAAAATTTCGTCAAAAATCTCATTCAAAAAGTATTTTAGATAATTCCTAACGTATTAATCTAATACCGAATACTACTCTAATCACTATGATTCTAGGATAACAACTAGTTACCTGGATCGTCGGGAGGAGAGCTGAGTCTAAAGAGACAATCACGAGTTAAGCATGCAATCCAAATCCTCTTCTAACCCCAAGGCATAACGAACGAGAATTGTAGCAACAAGTCACTAGGCATTTCTTCTTGAACGTTGAAAACTCTTGTTTCGCACTGCTCTGTTACGACCATGATTACCGATGATCAAAAGCTTAGATTCTAAATCGCTCCGGTCAGAATGTATAACAAGATGTTATAAACGTTGAGTCCAAAAATGAAGACGATCCAACGGTTAGATCTCCGGATACGGTTATTTTCGTGAAGGTGCGACAGGAAAAACCGGGTTGAACTTTCTATTCTTTTGCTCTTCCTTTTCTCTCTTTCTTTTCTTGAAACGGTGGGGGGTTAAATGAGAATGATGCTGCTGAACTTCTTTGAATAAAAATCAGAATTGTATGGATGTTTAATGGTTGAAATAAAGGGTTTTAATGAAGGAGAATGATTAGGGGGGTTACAAAGCAACAAAGAGTCATGAGAAAAACAAAAGAGAAAAGAAAAGGAGAAGGCTCCCCTTAATCCTTCACTTGGCCGGCTGCCCCAAGCCCAACACCCACACAAAACTTTCGGCCCAATTCAACAACGATCCATGCTCCGAAAGCCCGTTACGCGATAAAACGGTAAATTCCTAAATCGCGCCTAAAATTTGAAAATACTTAATAATGAAAATAATTCAAATAAATTATATTATAAATATAAATATAATGCACACATTAACACACCATATAATAAAATAATAATTCGGCTCCCAATTTATAAAGAATAAAAATCATTGATCTAGAGAAAATAATAAATTATTTATGTTTTTACGAAAAGAATGTCATTTTAAAATAAACTAACACCAAAAATAAAGAGTGAAAATTACGGGGTGTTACAGAAGTCGCCAACAATTCTTTTTAGGAAGAATCATAAACCTAATTGGATATGGGAAACTCATAGGGACAAATTATCCAATGTAGATTTCCCCGTCTTGACTCCATAGATGGTCTAAATGAACCAAAGATTGAGTTCGGGGGTGAGGGTACGAATATAGTCATAATGAACCACATTCGCCCAAAGTTGACCTCTACTAAATATCGATTCACAACTAATTTTATGCCATAGAATAATCAAATAACGTTTTAAGCACCCTAAAAATATTTAGTCTAAGTAGGTTCAGGAAACACATAAAAGACTATTTTTTAGTGACATGTTATTAGGCAATAAAATTACAGGGAACCTAGCAAGTTGTCCAAATTAATCTGATTAATGTCAGAACAGTTCTTTAGGTCTTTAATTAGCAAAAATAACATGTGGGTGATAAAAGCAATAAAGTAGGGACAATCATATAATATGCATAGAATGTTTAGGCAAGTATGTAATAATATGAAAAATAAATAAAAAGAAAGAAGAAGGTTTAGAATATACAGTAGAGCACTTTTATATTAAATATCTACATCATGAAATAAGTGGTTAGTAACTTCAATAAAAAAAAATATAGAATTTATTCAAGGACCCTCAGGATTATACCTATGCAGCTTAGATTGAGGAGCGCAATGATCTTTAGGCGGAGCAATCGTGAAACCAAGAACGCAGTGATTAAGAATTGGTTGAAAGTATTGAAAGTATTTGAGTGTTTGAGTGTTTGAAGTATTCGAAGTGTATTTCGGAGTATTTGAGAGAATTTGTATGCGTGAAATAATAATATGAAAAGCCGCCCGTAATTCAGGAAATCACGGATATTTATAGCAAAAAGGAGACGTGCGCTCCACGCAAGACCCGCGCTAGGCGCAGTCCTACGTGGCAGGCGCAGAGCCACGCGTCAGGTGCACATTGGTGTGCCTAACGCATCCAGCCTAATCAGGTTTAGGCACGTGTAAATGCGTTTTGAAAAGATAGAAAAGAAAGTTGAGTCTCACACAAGACTTGCGTCAGACGCAGGACTCTGTGTGAGTCACAAAATCTACGTGTCAGGCGCTCATTGGCTCGCTTGACGCGATATGACCAATGTGTTGGACGCACGTGGCGCGCTGAGCGCAACCCCTGCGTCCGGCGCATATTCGAGCATATTCGTTTGCGCGTCTTTCGAAGATACCTTTTTTATCCATAAAATTCCGGAGATGGAATTTTGCGGATTAAAAATCTGATTTATTTATCAAAGATAATAAAAATATTTATGAAAAATATCTATTAAAATAAGAAATATTTGATTGGGCTTTTAAAATGGAATAAAAATATTTTATGGGCTTAAAATACAATTAATCATCATGGACAATTAATTGGGCTTTAGAATATCATTTCAAAACACATTTTGGATTGGTTCTTTAGATTGCTCTTCCGTTGAGTCGCGCCAACTAATGCCGCTGTATGTTTCATCATCGGATCCTTAAATGGGGAGACACGATTATGTGTCTACAGTAAGTTTAAGGGTATTGTGTGGAATTCTGAAAAGATTGGAGTTTAACGTAGAAAAACACAAGGGTATAACGTAGAAAAACCCTTACTTTTTTTGTTTAAGAAAAATATGCATATAATTTTAGAAGGTCGTTCTAACCTATACCACAAGGCGTAGGTTAAGAACATCAAAAATTCTATATAAGATATCATTATATAAAAAATTTTCAATTCCAAAATCCAACCAAACTAAAAAAATCTTACATGATTATTTCTATCTTCATCATCTATCTTTATTTATTATCCCCAAATAAAATCTTGTTGGATTATATTTTTCTATAAAAATCTTGAAATTCTTAACATATGTCTTGTGGCATAAGTTAGAAAAATCTAACTTTAGATATCCTTTCGGATGATTCATAAGGACTTTAAAAAATATATAAATTAATAATAATAGTAATAGTAATAACAACAATAATAATAGTAATAATAATAATAATGATAATACTAATAATAATAATAGTAATAGTAATAATAGTAATAGTAATAATAGTAGTAGTAGTTGTATGGGAATAATAATGATGACGCCACCTAAAGCGGTCTATAAATCCGATTACCTTAACAATACCATATCGGCCCAATACGAGTATGATGATTCCTCTATTTGGAATAACTCGTTATATGGCCCATAGGCCCGAAGCGGCTCATTTACTCTATTTAACCTAATAAGTCACCATTATAAATATGGGACTAACGGTCAAGGTAAGGGGATCTCTCTCCACTCTCTACAAATTACCCTACTTTCTCTATGATATTTATCCATCTTTGGGTACTGACTTGAGCGTCGGAGGCTCCGCCACGGCGAACCCACCCCGTGTTTGGAGTTCATCTTGCAGGCATATCTTACCGGCGAGGTGTAAGGATTGTTATACATGGCGGCCTCGCAATATCTGGTACTTGTTGTTTGATACCAAGACAATTGGCGCTAGAAGGAGGGGCAATAATAATTAATTATTGCTCCGGAACCTCAAGGAGAGATTGGGGTGGAGATCAACGTTAATTACATACTAATCTGCGGCAGATTTTCACCACTCAGAATTAGCTACTCTAAAAAATAAAAAATCTAGAAACGATCTATAATCATCAATGTATTGGTGAAATTCTCGAGCGGGCCAGACAAGTATGTATCACCAGGGAGAAACCAGAAGGTTTGTTCTTTTATCAAGATTCCTAGTTAGCAATTAAAGTTGGATAGAAATCCATGGGAAATATTTACAAAAGTGGAGCCTTTCACCTGCTACATAAATAAAGAAGATGAAATTGGCTCAAACCAAGGTGAAGGTACTGGAGTATCTCTATAGGGGAAGAACTTGGCTCCGTATTTTCTGCCGTTACGTGGACCACCTTCGCAACTAACGACAGCTCTTCAATGGTTTCTCGTGCGAGGATCAGAACCTTCACCTACAAAGAGGGCAATAATTCAATGGAAAGATAAGTTCTCTATTTGTGCCATTCATGTTGATATACAATTTAGAATTGAAATTGTGTGCAATGACTTGAATATTGGTCTGCCTTGGTTAAGTCCATTGTATGTTTACATCAAACTAATATACCTTATCAATTTGGGGAATCAATATACACAAGCACATATCAGTGATGCACACAAAGTGTGTGACAAAATGCCTCGCTCATTGGAGTCAGAATGTTAGATGCTCCTTTTTCCCCCTTATTGAGCTAATGATGTGCACTCTGAGTGCTTGATAGAAGGTTTCATTGAGTTTTACAGTTGTACAATGCTACCATTATGTGATCATGATTGTTGTACTCTTACAAGCAAATACACACGTTTTACAAATTGTAATTACTCTTGCTGAGGCGGAAACTCCAACTAATTGGATTGTCTGCCCAATTTATCTCTAAACGAGACCTTATTTGTGGACCAGAATCAAGTGAAGAAATTTTCAGATGATGGCTCGTATACCTTGTTGGAGACCTCGTTTGGAGAGCTGACTCGCGGATTCCGAACAGTGGAGTTATAGTGCCAATGTGCAGATGCACCTCCTACACATCCATATCTTTCCTTTTGAATTCAAGAACAAGCAATGGCTAGTTTCATATAATCTGAACTTCAATTTAGCAAAAACTATTTTTCTCATGGCACTCCACTGCTAATGACGACACTCTAATCAAACATGAGCAAGCTTCATTATTGGTACATAAATTCCAGCTCATATACTATAATGCTCTTTATTTGGGTAAATCATGCTGAACTGAGTATATTGGGGACATGCAACAACAGAGTCAAAGTTGCAAGATCAAGAGTTAATCACTGGACAAGGAGGTTGGACTTTAAGCTTCCATTTGCACACTCGTTAAGCTCTTTATTTGAGCAGATGTATCATCAAGTGATCGTCCTTGTTTGAGCCGTGTCTCCACATTACTAGCTTCCTCCAATCGTTGAATATAAAGAATGAGGCCTATATGATGTAACTACTCTGAATCTGCAAATTCCTAAATTTTATCAGTAGATGCAAATATGCATATTCCGTGAATATGAAGATCTCTTCCATCAAAGTTACAAGGCACCAGACCTAATTTTTTCACTCCATCAGATGAAAAATAAGCTGCTAACAGAGCACTCTAAATGCTCAAACAAAATACTTGAAAGAAGTTTGGCACCACCGGGAAGAGCCACTTATTTTAATAAGTGAGCATCTTCTAGATATTTCAGAGATCTCTATTAGAACAGCATGGTAATCTCTAATAACGATATGTGCATTAACGACTAACCGTCTGGGAGAAGCTAAGCGAGAAGTGACACAATAGCCATGACTATCTCTCTTATCGGTCTACAACCTAAGTGGATCTGTTGTTAAAGAGAAGCATGCCCCAAATTGGCTATCTCTATTAACGATCTACGACCTAAATGGATATGCCGTTAAAAGAGAAGCAAACCTCAAATTGATCTATCTCTATTAACGGTCTACGACCTAAGTGGATCTGCCGTTAAAACAGAAGCAAACATCAAATTGACTATCTCTGTTGACGGTCTACAACCTAAGTGGATATGCCGTTAAAGAGAAGCAAACTCTAATCTGACTATCTCTGCTAGCGGTCAGTGATATATTAATCCGCCGTTAAGTGAGAAGCGGAATATACAGATTATTGCTCCTGAATTTCCACCGACACTCACAAAGGATGGTGCATGCAAACCTTGGCTGAGCACACTTGTCTAGTTGTCTTGTATACATGCAAACCGGGAGAGCAAGAGATATTATCAAGCTCATGATTTCTCGAAGCTACGCTCTATATTTGAGCTTAAGCATGGTCTATGTATTTCAATAAGGCATATCACAGACTCAAATTCTACTATTAGAGGAGCAGAGCTAAGTTTTTTCTTCCTATATCATCTATGTTAGCGCAAATTATGTCTCATTTTGAAATTGCCTGCATTTCTCAATCTTTGTCTTATAAATTATTGTTCTATGCATTAAACTAGCCGAATTTAAATTGAGTATAAATAGAGGTTTAAATTGACACAAACTACTCAATAAATATGCTAAGATCACTTGCAAGAACATACGACAAGAGTGTGATAAGTCCATCTCACAACAAGTATTAGTCAGTTTGCTTTAATTATGCTTATGTCAAAAGTCATGACTACACCATAGCAGACCTTCAGGACATAACTTAAAGGAGCATACATATTCAAAACATATGCATTAAATGACTTTATTGCTCATATCCATAGCATAATTTATGAATGCCTGACCATTCTACTCTTAGGCCAACTCAAACTCAACATAAGAGTGGGGGGCTAGTAAGTATATGTCATGAGACTAAAAGACATATCATAATAGCTGGCTAAAACATTGCAAAATAGAATGCTTTATAGTGACTAGATATATTTAAGCTTAATGATAATGTCAGACAAGTATTACCTCATATAAAAAAAGATTGTTGATGTCACTCTTAAGCTGACATAAACTCAAGAGTGGGGCTAGTGAGCATATGACATCACAAAAAGTTGAGTATTAATTGCTATACTACATTCTTTTCTTTCATGCTAAAAGAAACCTCGCAACTTCCGACAAGGATCCATGTATTGTCAGCTGACTGATTAGCAACTTGTCATTTGAAAAGTAGCAAGTGCGACGGTACAAGCTTGACACCATGTATTGTCAGCTGATCGATTAGCAACTTGTGGCTCGAAAAGAAACCAAGTACAATGGTATAAGCTCGACATTATCTTTGTAACACTTATTGTCGAGATTGTAATATATTATAAAGCCTCAAGGCACATTCTATAGCTAAATTATAAAGCATCCAGCTCAAGTTCAATCTTCAATCGAACTTAGACCTAGTGGGCTAGTTGTATAGGAATAATAATGACGCCACCTAAAGCGGTCTATAAACCCGATTACCTTAAAAATAACATATCGGCCCAATACGAGTATGATCATTCCTCTATTTGGAATAACTCGTTATATGGCCCATAGGCCCTAATCGGCTCATTTACTCTATTTAACCTAATAAGTCACCATATATGGGACTAACGGTCAAGGTAAGGGGATCTCTCTCCACTCTCTACAAATTACCCTACTTTTTCTATGATATTTATCCATCTTTGGGTACTGACTTAAGCGTTGGAGGCTCCGCCACGGGGAACCCACCCCGTGTTTGGAGTTCATCTTGCAGGCATATCTTACCAGCGAGGTTCAAGGATTGTTATATATGGCGGCCTCGAAATATTAGGTACCCTGTTGTTCGATACCGAAACAGCAGTATTAGTAGTAGCAACAACAACAACAACAACAATAAGGCAGTACATGGGAAATAGAAAAAAGGAAAAAGAGAACAAAAAAAAGGAGGGTTAACTACTTGTTTTAATTTTTTTTTTAAAACAAGATAACCGAATCTCTATCTCTATTATATAAGGTTGCACGCATTGTGTACATGTGCATATAAGACTAGTAATAAATGAGTCCACACTCCACACATTAATTTGAGTTGGACCCGCGCATAATCCGCGTGAATTGTTTTTTGTTTATTAAGTAGTTGTTTTTGTTCCAAATTTATTGAATCCATAATTATTAGAATCCACGCATTTAAAGTAGAAAGAATATAAACTGTAAAATTATATTTCATGATATATAAAAATCTTTTAAAATCGTATTATCGTGATACATACATTTATAAATATGTAACGAAGCAAAAAACACATTAAAATGCGCGGAAATTTTTTGTTTTATAAATTTAAGATTTTAGGATGTTTCTCCGAAAATCATGGTTTGAATATTAGCTCATGATTTAAAGTTTTTATATTTATATCGTGCATTAAAAATATATTTTAGAACCAGCTTATGACCCATGTGTTCAGTGACTGATGTATCTAATGTCATGGTGTAATATGTGGCCAACCATTTTTTAAAAAATGTTGATTGAAGAAGCTTTTTCTCTTCCCATTGCTTCATTCAGAGGCTCATATAAAATCGCAATTCACACCACTATTGGCACCCAATCAAGCAACCACTTTCGCTCCCCCTGTCCGCAGTCCTGCTCAATCCCTCTCTCTTGTTGTCTTGCATCACCGTTAGACTGCACCAGACCACCACCACAACTCACCAGGTCACCACTACTTGCACCGGGAATTATGGCAAACGTTATCTAGAATATAATATATTTTGGCTGATTATACACTTTAAGAGAGTGATTGCACAGAAATGATAATTCAGTGGCCTGTCACAAAAGTCTCATCCATATTATTTTCGTCATATTTACTTGTTTTATAGTCTTGTAAGTTGGAATTAATGTAAATTAATATTTAATGCATCCTTTTTCGGGCTTGATAAGTCTCATAAGTAAGAATTGTTGATTGTTGAAAAGACAATAACTTGTGTGCTTCCTTTTGGAACAATAGGGAATATTTGTTTTAAGTTACCAGCAAACACACCAACCTTGCCACCAAATGGGATATGTAGATTTGCTGGATTTACATATTGCATAAGATTCTTTAAACTTTTATCAAGAGCTTCAAAGCAGTATTTATGCATAATGGAAGCTTCGTCCCAATAATCAACTTTGTCTTTATAAGGAGAGCGACATCCTGACTTAATGCTTAGACCTGTCGAGTTCTCAGTAACTTTTAACGAAATCTAAATATGGAATGAGCAGTTCTCCCTTGTGGGATTGTATCTAGACCTGTCGAGTTCTCAGTAGCTTTTAGAACCGAGCAAATTGCACATGAATTTTTTGTTTTATAAATTTTAGATTTTAGGATATTTCTCCTAAAATTATGGTGTGAATAACATTAGTTTGTTATATAATGTTTATAATCGTGTATAGAGAATATTATAAAAGTGGCTTATGACCCGTGTGTTCAGTGAATGATTTAGTCAATGCCATGGTGTATCACGTGGCCCATTATTTCTTTTAAATAAAGTTGATTGAAGAAGTATTCGCTCTGCCAATGGCTTCCGTCATAGGCTCATATAAAATCAAAATTTGCTGCTCCACTAACACTCAATCATGCAACCATTTCTAGTCTCGCTTCTCGCACTCCTGCTCACATTCTCTTTCTTGCCGTCTTGCAGCACCGCTGAACTGTACCAGGTCATCCGTTGGTTATTGCCCTCAAAGCCACCTTTATTTGTCTGCTTCACTGCGACCTGTAATCTACATGTACCTTTTTTCCTTCACGTTGGATTTTTTTTCTATTGCAATCTACATTTGTTCTCTTATCTAATTGTTTATAATAAATTCAAGTCATGGAACCCATTTCTCTTTCATCCCTTTATTATTGGAAAAAAATAGATTCTATAAATATGTCTCATTTCCAGCCTATGTTTAAGAAATCTCTCTCTTTTCCATCCTTTGTTTAGTATTCGTACATGATACCAAGTGAGCAAACTAAAAAAAATACAGAGGGAGTATTAATTAAATGATGTTTCAATGTTTTACTATTTGATCTAAATTTTTCATTAATATCTTAAGATTCAACTTTTTTTCGCCGCCTGCCGCACTTCCTTTGGCATAAAGAAGTAGTTTCTTCTAACATTTTTATAGAATTATTTCTTTTTGGGTGTTTAAGAACCAATCTTCCCTATTTCCTTTCCTCTTATATCTACTCTATCATTTATCAGATCGACAATCTCATTTTGGTGGATATCAATTTCCTTAGATCTTAATCTAAAAGATAAGCATATTAGCCCTCTAAGAATAATTTTATCACCGTAAACAATTATACTTTATGTACACAAACATTTTCCCGTTTGTTTCCTGTGTCCTCATATTAGCTCTCACCCAACAATTTCTTTTTGGTAGATATCAATAATTTTTTCTTTTTGTAAAAGGATAAAGATAACTTTTTTAGGATTCTATCATTCTAAAATATTTAACTATACTTTATCCTTAAAAAAATTACATATAAAGTACAAATTACACTTTTTCATTTATTTTCACTGTCCTTATATTTACTCTCACCCAACAAATTTTATGGCCATTTTTCATGGAGCAATTTAAGCCAATTTTATTCGACGAATTAAAAATTTCTTTTTCTGTAAAAATTTGAAAGATAATTTTTTGTATTATAAAATTGCAATATATATAAGTATACTTTTATTGCTCGTAACTTTTAAATAAATGAAGTTTGTAATAATGGACAATTTTGCTTTTTAACACAGTCATTTCGAAAGTCTAGAGTACATATTAATTAAAAAACTGTTATAGCACTGTAAAAAAATGGAGTACTATTATGGACTATGAATTATATACTGGTAATAAAGAACTATGTACAAATTAAGGGGACCATATTACTGAGGTGACATACTAACATAAGCCTTGTAAGAGGAGATTAGTATTAGATTCGAAGAACCTAATTTTTATAGGGATTCGTTTTATATGTGGTGATAGTCTAATAGATCTACTCAAACTTTGTCATCTAAAAAAAATGATTACAAAATTACTAACCTATCCATCAATAAACGCTAGATAAGAAGGCTAGTTGTAAGACATGAGCTTAAGATGGATATAACCTCAAACCTTTTTCCAAAAGTACATGTTTCTCTCACTCTCTCTACAGTGTGTGGGGAAGGAGCTGCTAGTTCGTCTCTTTTTTTAGTGGTGCTAGTTAATCTCTTTAAAAGTTTGTACATAAGGGGTATTATTGTAAATAAGATATCGTTAATTTTAAGTACTCGTAGGGGGTCAAATTAAATATTCAGTTCTGACTTACTTTTATTTACAAAGAAAAATCACAAATTAATATCTAACCCATACAACCTAAATTAGTAATATTTATTTATGATAATGTCAATGGATTAAATATCAGCGATATCTTATTTACAATAATATTCTTTGATATACAAACTCTGTACAAAAGGAGACCAATTGACAATTTTCCATGTGTAGAGTGGTGTGTTTTTAACTTCTTTTTTCATGGCAGTGTGTGTTTATAACCGTTTCTTTGATGACAATGTTTTTTTAGCAAATCAGAAAGTGTTGTTATTAACTTAGTTACACCAATTGCCTGTCAAGTGTCAACCACTATCCTTTTTTTGGTACTTAAAAGGTATAATTACATAATTTTGGACAATCATGCAGAATGAATATCATTTAATTTCTTTCTCCGTATCTTAATCTATTCATATGGTGTGATACAACAAAATTGATATTTTGAGGATTATTTTCATCAACTAAGCCCATTTTTTCACATAAAAATCTGCCAAAAACTTAACAAAATTGCATAACATGTAGCCGCTAGTCGTGCTAAAAATGTTACACCTAGCTAGCGCATCATGATGCCCACAGGAGGAGCCACTGTTATTCTTGCTTTCTACCTCTCCATGTTATCCTTTAAACCATATTGTCCTCTCAAACGCGCGGATAGAAGCATGAATATAAGCATCGTAAGCTTGTGAATCCCATCAATAACCCATATATTACTTGACTTCTTATCCTTTAATCTCTCCTCCATCTTTATCACATTAATTTTTTTCCCGGTAAAGAACTCATTTTCCCATTTGGGTCTCTAAAATTTTCCTATCCTGAATCGCATTTTCTAAACTTCTTCCTTTATCAAGTATTGATGTAAGAAAAAAAACCCTCTTTTCATGGTTTAATAATTTTTGTAGAACAAAAATTAAAATAAATTATCTAACTCTAAGTTACTTTTTATGGTTCTATAATCTAATAAAACAAAAATCAAATACAGTTTCTAACTCTCTGTATACTTTTATGATTTTATCATTTTTTGTAAAACAAAAAATTAAGCACACTTTTCTTACTCTCTGTACATTTTAATCTGAATATTCAATCGAGCTATTATGGATTTGAGTTTAACCATCCATTTCGAATTGTGTGATGTATAGTGTATCAAGACCATACATTATTGATTTTAGATGACCGATTTTGCCTAATTTAAGCAATGGTTAAATTATTACCTAATTAGTGTGATTGTAATTTATTGCATTACTCTCCAATCAAGAATACTACATGGTACACTCTAGGATTTCCAAATTGAAAGACAAATCAGCGGTGGCAATAATGGTACAAACTGAAGTATGAATGTGAGCAAAAATTATTAATGGGAAGATTTGCCTTCAAGGTGACATCATAAGTGTTTTTTTAGGGGAAAACAGAGCCGGGAAATTATATTAAGTCTAATTCCGCCAAAGTTTGAAGGCTTTGGGGAAACAAAGTCGTACAAATAGTTTCAGAATCAACAACAGCTTCCCATCTAGCTACAGAATGAGCAACTGTGTTTCCAGCTCTCTTAACATGCACACATTCAAACATAGAAAAAGATGAACTAAGTTCAGCAACATCATCAAACAGGAGGAAAATAGGAGCTGCCCCTTGTTTTCTTTCACGGATAATACGCACAACATTCATGGCATCACATTATATTCCAACAGCACACGATCAAACCCCAGCCTTCGAGCCACTTCAACACCAAACCTTGCAGCCCCGCTTCGGCCATCTCCGGAGCCCAATTAGCAGCCAATCGTCTTACACCAGCAGCTTTAATACTTCCATGCTCATCACGAATTATCAAACCCAAACTCACACCATTACCTTGAGTTATATGCGCATCGACATTGACTTTAACAAAGGAAGAAGGTGGTGGTTTCCATGAAGATAGACCAGCAAGTCTGGAAGGAGAAGTATGCATACCAACCTTTTCATTGTCTCCTCGTTGCATGCACACACCGGACATGTACTGTTATCTCGGATATGAGGTTTGTGCAGCACGTCTATCACACCCAAGCTTCCTTTGCACGCTTTCCAAATGAAATGTCGCAGCTTAGGGGGTCCTTCCACATTCCACATAGTTTTCCATAGATCCCGTTCTCTTTGCCCAAAGTATAGATCCCAAGTTAGCGCATAACCTATTCTTCCTAACCAATACCCAGAGCGTACTGTATAATTGCCATCCAAGGTCGGCCACCAATATTTTGAATCACAAAGCCAACTAGAAGGTAAGGGAATATCAAGCACCATTTGTCGTTCCTCCACTCCAAACGTCTCATTCATAGCATCCACATTCCAACACCCCCTCTCAACATCCAACAGCTCATTAACTCGAAGGTCAAGATTACTATTTGGAAGAGGGGAAGGTACAAGATGAGCACCCTCCCCCGGGAGCCAAGCATCATCCCATACTCTAATTGATGTTCCATTGCCCACACGCCATTTTAATCCTTTCATTAGCAAAATTTTAGCCCCCCAAATGCTTCTCCAGCTATAACTCGGATCAAAACCCCGCAAAGTCTCAAGAAACCCTGAGTTTTTGAAGTAACGAGCTTTTAACACCCCATGTAAAAGAGTAGAATTATCCATGTTTAGCCGCCACTCTTGTTTAGCTAACAAGGCTTGGTTGAAACATTTCAAATCCCGAAATCCCATTCCACCCATTGTCTTTGGAAGACATAGAGACTCCCAATTGTGCCAGTGAATTTTTCTTGAAGAAGCAATAGACCCCCACCAAAACTTCGCTAAAACAGAGTGAATTTTATCAATGAGCCCATCTGGAATTTTAAAAATACTCATCATATAAGTGGGAATTGCCTGTGCAACAGCCTTGATAAGAATTTTTTCTTACCAGGGCGAGATAGGAGCTTCTCCTTCCAACCTTGCATTTTCTTCCAAATTCTCTCTTTCAGACACGTGAACACAATCTTCTTAGATCTCCCGATGATAGTAGGCAAACCAAGATATTTCTCATATTTCTCAACTTCCCTAACCCCCAAAGTCTCCACAATTTCTTTCCTCCTTGCCAAATCCACACATTTGCTAAAAGCTACCTCTGTCTTACATAGATTAACTTTCTGACCAGATGCTCTTTCATACGTACTGATTATATCAGCCACTTTAGAACATTCCTGCAGATTAGTTCTAGCAAATAAAATGCTGTCATCAGCAAAGAAAAGATGGGAAACTCTTGGAGCTCCTCTACACACATGCGCCCCATGTGGATCGTATTCTCACTTGCCGCCTTAGAAATCAATCGGGAGAAAGCATCTGCACAAATGAGAAATAAATATGGCGATGTCGGGTCCCCTTGACGGAGGCCCCGTGATGGAGATAGAGAACCTGAAATGCAGCCGTTATACTTAAAAGAGAACATCACACTCGAAATACAATGCATAATACGTTGTATCCAATTATGACTAAAACCCATCTTAAGCATCACTCTTTCTAGAAAACTCCATTCCACCCTATCATACGCCTTATTCATATCCAACTTTAACGCCATAGTGCCATCCTTCCCTTCTCCCCTTCTCTTCATAGCATGAAAATCTCGAAAGCAATGAGCGCATTGTCAGTAATGAGACGCTTAGGCACAAAAGCACTCTGATTTCAGGAAATAATAGACCCCAACATAGGCTTCAATTTGTTTGCAAGAGTTTTAGAAATAATTTTGTACAAAACATTGCACAAACTTATAGGCCGAAACTCCGTCATTTTTCTTAGGATCATTATATTTCGGAATCAAAACAATACAAGTGCTATTTACCTCGGATAAGTCAATCTCACCACGCCACCATGCTCGAACGAACTGGATTACATCATTCCCAACCGTGCTCCAAAACTTCTGAAAACATAGAGCATGCATTCCGTCAGGTCCAGGGGCTTTATTAGGATGCATCTGAAATAAAGCTTCTCGAATTTCTTCTCCCGTTGGCTCTAAGTCGAGTGTAGCATTCATCTCCTCCGAAACCAACTATTCAATCCCCTCTAGCGCCTCCTCCATACCACACGGGTTCTCTGTAGCAAATAACTTCGAAAAATAATTTGCAATTATCGCATCCATCTCTTTTTTCTCCTGCTGCCAAACTGCTTGCTCATCATATAACCCCTTGATGAAATTTCTTTTTTTACGCTGAGTCGCTTTATGGTGAAAATAACTCATGTTTTTATCACCGTCTCGAAGTTCGTTTTCCCTCGCTCGCGCATGCCAGTAGCTCTCCTTAAGCTTGCGCAAATCGCATAATTCCTCACTAATCTCATGACAGCGTTGCAATAAATGGGCATCAAACTGCCTCCCTTCCACTTCTTTTAGTTGTCGCTCAGCATTTTTAATTCTCTTGCTAACATCCCCAAAAGTCTTTGAAGCCCATAAAGAAAGAGATTGCGCCACCCCCTCAATGCGTGAGTGAATAGGGACACCAACCCCTGCTAATCAAGGATCTGATACAACCTTGTTACAATCATCACTAGACAACCAAAGAGCTTCGAACCTGAACAACCTTCCCTGCTGTCTTTTGTCCGGCCTTTCTCCAAATTTCAATAAAATAACCCCAAGATCCGAATGACAAATAGGGAAGTGAATCACCTCTGCATAAGGGAACATGTTACACTTATTATTATCAGCAATGCACCTGTCCAACCTCTCCCGAACAACAGTGTCAAAAGAATTTCCACGCTGCCAAGTAAAAACCTCTATACTCCAGGTCACGGCATTCAAAATCCTCTATAGCCTCCTAAAAGCATCAATATGTCTCTCCCCACGAGTAGCTCCCGCATCCTTCTCATGCATCCCCAATATCTCATTAAAGTCACCGAACATAAGCATAGGTAACACACAACTACTTTTAATATTGCGCATCAACTCCCACGTCAATCTCTTATTAGCTGCTTCAGGCCAACCATACACCCCCACTGCTTTCCACACAGGAGTATTGTCAGCATCACAAACATCCACCTCCACATGATGGTTGGAATAAGAGCAAACATTAACCCCAACCTCACACCACCACAAGCTCATTCCCCCCGATCTTCCATTACTACTAAAACACACACCATTAGTAAAACCACACCTATTCCTAATCAACTCGAGTCTCTGTGTATCAATTTTGGTTTCCATAACAAAACTAACTCCGGCCTATCTCTTCAACACCAATCTTGGAGAGCTTTAACTGACAATGGGTAGCCAAGCCCATTGCAGTTCCAGCTCAAAAATTTCATTGTTGTTCGCGGGGTTGGGTTAAGCCAACCTCCGGTACTTGAAGATCAAAAGGACCTCCCACCTCAACTCCAGTAACCTCTGTCAGTAACAAATTGTTGTTCCCCATCACAACCTCATCAGCACAAGAAATTTTACTTCTTTTAATTGATATAGTCACCCCCATCTTTTTCATCATCAATTAACATGTCATCCCCCATCTTTCTTTTGTCACTTTTAATAATCCTAGGGACCACATTGTCAACATTAACAACACCCTTTTTCCCACCTGCCACCCTCTTTTTTGTGCTTTTTAATTTTTTTCCTTTAGCGGAAGATCTGCCACACCCTACAACAAAAGAAAGAGAATTGTGAGTACTTACTGGGGAAGTAGCAGCACTAGTAATTGGGGACAAAAGGGAGCCAGAGTGTGTCGGCTCTTTCTCGCCAGAACCATTCTCATCAGGACCCTTCTCACCCTCCTCTACTACCTGTTCCTTGCTTATCTTCTCCACAACAGTAGTCACTTCCTCCTCATCAATTTTATTGAAAACCAAAGCTCTTGAACACTTCAAAAACCTCTTCGCTTCCTCCTCCATCTGTATTCTACCACGGCGTGGTGAGGCACGGAGCTAAGCTCCCCACTGCTTCTCCACAACATGATCATCCTCAGAAACAATACAACAATCACGTTCAATAGGCCCGAGCAGGCCACACATATAGCAGGTCGGAAGCCGTTCATACTTCACCTCCACAATCGCAATATTTCCTTTCGAGTTGCGAAGTTTAATAATTCTGCGCAAAGGCTTAGTGACGTCAAGCAACACCTTGACCCGAGCCGATTTGTCCCATGAAACACCCGTATGGTCCACCTCCAACACCTTTCCTATTGTACCTCCAATGCTACGATATGGTTCGCAGTCCTACTGTCCAAGGGGAGGTTATAGAAACGCACCCAGAAGGGAGATTGAGTTAGGGTAATGGTTGAAGGTTGCGTACATCCATCTATTTCATTCATCAATATTAAGTGTTGATCGAAGGTCCAAGGGCGGCCTTCCAACACCCTAGAACGATCCCTATGATTCGCAAATTGAACCACGAACAGACCATTCTCAATGGGTCGAAAAAGTGCAGCCTTGGATATGCTCCATATTTGATTCATTGTCCTTTAAAAAGCTTCAAAATTGAAAGGTCTTTCGGTCATAATTCGTCCCACCACATAAAGTGCAAGGTCCGATTGTACTGTTGTTTCAAAAGAGTTATCAACAACAACGATTTCCTCCTCTTCCGCTGTTATTTTGAGATTCGCACATCTCGATATTAATTCGTCGGCCATAACCACCGACAAGAGCCCTAGACAGGGAACCAGACACCAGAAAACTAGACTATCACACTCGACCACCAAGACTAGGACTCAAACCCTAGGCGCCGCCAGAGGAGAGACTTCCATATCAATACATCATAAGTGTTAAATGTGAGCAATGAGTTCCTGAAAGTAGATTGATCCATTTATATATAGGCTTTTTTTTTTGTATTGATTTGTATATACTATATAGGCTTAGTGTTAGTTTTATGTTTAAAATATATATTGATTTGAATGTTCAATATACATTAATTAGTTCTTATTGCCTTATTGGCGTATGTTAAAGAATTGAATAATTGACATCAACCAATAATATGAGCTGACACATGTAATGGTATAAATAAGTGGAACACAATAATTTTTTCCTATTCAAAGTTTTGGTTCGGGACCATGCATGATAACCCGTGACAATAATATGATTGGTGAGTTCAAGTTGTTTGATTTTTTTTCTAGGGAATACTCCAAATCTTTCCCTCTTTTGTTGAATATGTAAGGCAAATTTTCATTTCTCGACTCAAAATTAGTGTATTAAAGGAATCGAAAGATTATGTAATGTAGCTATAAGCTATTACATATAAACGAAATTCTAGAAACATATATCTACAAATTAATTGTGAATTTACACATAATGTACATTTAAACATGGAGTAATTACTTCTTAGATTTTCAATCTTCACGAAGGCCACGACCTACAAAAGGATCTTCACACATAAAAACAGCATCTTTGTTTCCTCTGCCAGCTATGTTTTACCTGCCGTTTAACACTAAAGAACAGCTACCACTACCATAGCAACAATACTAAAATCATATATAAACAGAATAAAAGATGTTAGTACTTAGTTGTAGGGGAAAAGATGTTAGTACTAAATTGTAGGGGAAAAGATGATATACCTTTTCTTAACGTCATGATTGCCTGATTGGTCCCTGAGACCAGATAAAGAAAATCCTTCAGTAATAGCTCATAGTAATGCATACAAAACCATAAAATAAAGTGCAAAAATTTAGCCACTAAAAGTGTTTTTCATATGGCTCCTCTGTATTGCCTTCTTGTTCTCTTTGTACACACCTTCTGCAGGGAAGTTTATTCAGCCATTGAGAACCAAACCATAAGCTCCACATAATTCATCAAAGATCCTGAATTTATTCTATAAAAAAATTGTACTTTTAAGCTGGGATTCTTTAGCCCACCAAACTCGGTGAATCGTTACGTTGGAATTTGGTTCAACCAAGTTCCTATGCATACTGTTGTTTGGGTAGCCAACCGAGACAAACCCATCACTGATTCATCTGGTGAACCGAAGATTTCCATGTTCAGTTAACCATGGGTCAGGAAACGATCATTTGGTCTACAAATGTACCAAATATAAATGTAAATGATCCTAGTTATTAGCAATAATCACGGGCATGATTTCGTAAGAAAATCGTGTATAATATTTTCTAGGGGAAGGATATTAGAGTTTATGGAGTTTGGTGTAGTATTGCAATGCAAACATGATTAAAATATTTATAGTGCTAGAGTTAGGGTTTAAAAAAATTACTTGGTTTTTTTTTTAAAAAACAGTATCATAAAAATTGAATGCATCAATTCCTAAAATCACGTTTTGCAATTTAGGAATGATTGAGATTTCGGTGATCAACTTGCACATGAAAAGAAATGTAAAATAAATGTAAAATAATTTCATTAAATCACGAATTTCCATATTTAAGAGTGATTGAATCAATCCCTAAAATCAAGTTATGCAATTTAGGAATGATTGAGATTTAGGTGATCAAGTTGCACATGATTTAAGATTGTAATTGATTCACATAAGCATGATTTAAGGAGTTTAAAAAAAATTCGGCCATATGCATTGAGAAGTGAGTGACACGTGGCGAATTTGCTTA